>NDFZ01005471.1:780493-907516 GCA_002192655.3 Mamestra configurata
TCCGCAATCCCCGGCTGGTGCCGGCCCGCCTCTGCGGGCCACCTCGCGTCGGCGAGGGGAGTGAGGTGTTTAACTCCCCTCGCTACGTCAAAGAGGGGCGCACGGGAACACCACGCGCCGCCACCTCGGGTCCGGATGAATGGGGGGCGACGGACATCCCCAAGTCCGCCGCCCCTGGACCCAGTTAGGGGGGCCGGAAGAGGGCAGCGTATGCCCTCCTCCGACGCCCGATGCGCCTGCTGCGGGCAGGGAGAGCGGTTGTGATCTCCCTCTCCCTTTCCGCAGCCTCCTTCTGCGCGATAACTGTCTCGCAGAAGGAGACCACCGCGTCCCAGGACTCCTCACCGCCGACCATAGCATGGATTACGGCCAGCAGCGAGAGGTCACCGCCTACCACAGAGATGAGGGCACGGCGCGGCTCCTCCCAAGCGGCACACTCTGCCAGCGTATGCCGCGCCGTGTCCTCCCGACAGTCGACGCAGTGGTGACATCGAGCGTCCGGCTCCCTGCCTATGCGACACAAGAACCTCCCGAAGCAGCCATGCCCCGAGAGGACCTGCGTCGCACGAAAAGACAGGGAGCCGTGCCTTCTCCCGAGCCAGAGATCGAGCACTGGCCGGATGTCTACAACCATCCTAGCATAGCCTAAGGCACTGGTCTGTCTGGAATATGTTTACAATGATTATAATACACATCCCTGATGCGCGCTGCAGCGAAGGCACTGTTGTAAATGATAGTTGCATTAATTTCGGGATAGTTTTAATTGCAGAAACTAAGATTCAGTGTAGGATTGTTTTTTTTTTAAATACAGCTGACTTCACTTAAATAATTGAATTTTCGGAAATGAATTTTATTGTATTTTTTTTTGTAATATTTATATTATATTTACATATATTTTTTTAATTTAAGGAGTCATGTTATTAAATCTAAAGACGTTTACTTCAATTTGTAATTTTTTCTAGTATGTTATCTCTTGTTTTTGTAAATGCTGGTTAACGGTTAACCAGTAATTGGCGACTGTGTAAATCCAAATCGTATAATCCTATACTTAAGATTTATTGTGCACAGAAGCTGTTGGTGAACCTTTATTAATAAATAAATAAATAGTCTAAGCTGCTATACTCTGGCAAGTAGAATTTAGATAATTAACTTAGATAACTTACCTAGCAGTCAAAACAATAGAATTTTGAGGGTTTGGAGCCCACAGCAAGAACAGGTCTCTCGCGAACCCTGACTCCAGGTCGGGGAAGGAAGCCAGCACGACCTTAGGTCCTGGAGTGCGGCTCACTTCGCCCACCGAGTGGCACAGCTGAAGGTGGCGGAGCGCGAACGGGTTGCTGCGAGCGCCTTCGAACGCGCGGGTGAGCTTGTCGCTCATCCATTCTATCTGTCAAATAGAAGAATTTATGATGAGAAAATTTGAAGTTTATCATGACGAGAGATGAGTTTGGTAGACCAACAATAAATATTTTATCATCTATCAGTCACTATGAGATTATGAGAGCCAAAATATGTATTGGTTATGGAGTTACATTTAATTTGCCAAATTAACATAGCATAGCAGATTACCTAGCCATAGTATCCCAGTTAGGGTAGATAATCTGTTTGCAAAAAATAATACCTGTGGATGATTTGTTAACAATTCACCCAACCTGACCTCATACCACATACATACATACCACCGGAAAATGGCAAACGCCGTAAGATTATAAAATATCACGAGAAATTGTAAACTATTTTTAACACGCTTTTATTAGCTTCACCTGTATGTTTGTATGTCTGTCTGTAACCGACCCTTTTGAGCTTGATTTTGCCCTACTTTAAACAATCAGATTTAGTTCAAACTTTGCACACCTGTCAAGGATCGATGACAATGCAAGAATTCAATTAAAATATCCGATTATCCTAATTAGATTCGCCAGGATTAATTAATTAAAATTAAAAAATATTCTAACAAAGCAAAACATTATCCATAAATACACACTTTTTTATTGTTCACAAAAACACACATATTCTATTTAACTAACCTTTAACAAAAAAAAAAAAAATGGTTTAAAAAACCTAAAAATACGCTTTTATAGAAAAATCCAACTAAAAAACAGAAAATAAAATTTAATAAATTTGATTAAGAATAGTGTAAAAAAGAAATGAATGTACATTATTTAATTGTAAAAAAGCGTGGGGTGCAAAGTGTCAATAGTTATAAATATTTAATTGACAGATATGAGTAGAAGAATCATCACTTTGATAATATCTTAAAAAGCACTTTAAATGCACTCCACGCTTTTTAACAATAACTACTTTTTTTTTTCTAAATAAGACAAGGATATATTGGAAACTATTGAATTTGGATGAGATTTATTGCATACAGAACCCTTTCTTCATAACATATCGAGAAATTATTAATCTAATAAAGATTTATTACAATATTAAGGAATCTACAATTTTCCGGTGACATATATTCGGCATAAGTCTGCCAGCTGACTGACCTGTTGGTCGAGTGGTTAGTAGTCAGGGACTGCTAAGCCGGAGGTCGTGGGTTCGATTCCCACCCAGGACAAGTCTTTGTGTGATGAGCATGATCATTTGTTCTGTGTCTGGGTGTAATTTGTCTATGATATGTATGTATTTAGAAATATAAAGTATGTTTATCAGTTGTCTGGTTGCCATAGCACAGGCTCTGCCTAGTTTGGGATCGGATGACCGTGTGTGAGTTGTCCCAAGATATTATATATTGTACCTTTGTGCATGAATTTAAAATAAATAAAACATTGGAAAAATTTGGTTGAATTTTGCAGCTTAAAATTAATTGTAAAATCAAATTACCTGTGACTTAGCAAACTCCACAACATTGTAACTGACATTGGACAGCAGTAGCAAGGAGTATGCAACAAGCCCGGAGTCCTTGTTACGCCACAGTTGGTCCAACATGTGAGCCAATTCCAACACTCGTCCAGCTGTGTCACTGCAGACAAGGACACAGCCACCACCGCGAAGTGTTGTTAGGATTGTTGCTAGAGGACAAACAAATAAAGTTATGTAAAAAAAAAAATCATTGGGTATGCTGATAATATAGTCCTCCTAACCGAT
The DNA here is from genome assembly GCA_002192655.3 of Mamestra configurata. Lineage (NCBI taxonomy): Eukaryota > Metazoa > Arthropoda > Insecta > Lepidoptera > Noctuidae > Mamestra > Mamestra configurata. The sequence continues at coordinate 783,584 of NDFZ01005471.1, forward strand.
GGCGGCCATGGCGGCCAATCTCTACCGAGACAAGCCATCGGCACATTCATATCATTATAGTACACACAGGTGCACTATACCTCTTCCATCACTCTCATATTCCGATAGGACGGCAACCCGACACGAACGTGCGAGACACCCCTGTGCCTCGGAAAGCACGTTAAGCCGTTGGTCCTGGCTGATAATAATTAGGAGCTGACGTTTGGAGTACGAAAAACCAGACTACTACTATTTCAATTCGTTGAAATAGTAGTAACACCCTGACTAAACAGCTTTATTATGAGCTGCAGGTATCACTAAAGCTTTTATTTCATTTTCCAAGCTAGGATATAAAATAAAAACGGGCACTCCCTGTCAGGGATGTCCATTAGCTACTCCAGAACATACACATACATAAATCAGGGTACCTCGTTCTGGATACAGTGGTCAGAGTGACCTGACTGCACCTTGCTCTCTATGAGCGATTGCGCACTACGTCCAAACCAAATCCGTCAAAATAATGTCCAAAATAACTCAGACCGAACACGGATATTGCTTACGCACTACCTCCGATCTAAATCCATGATTCAGATGTCTTTTTATGCGGAGCCGCTACAGAGCGTTCACGCATTACTCTTTGGTCCATGCATTCCTCGTCGATATTGTGTTTTTGTAGTCGTCTATAGATTTGTCCCAGAAACAGGGTCCATTTTCAAAATTCATCAAAATCAGTTCTGATATTTAGGTGTGAAAGTATCACAATTAAACAAACTCACAAATATTGTCAGTTAAGATTTGACAAATCTTAACTGACACTAAGTACTTACTCATGAGCTTCTCATCTCTCAATCTCCTCCTCTGTTGCACATAATCAGCGTTCATTGCTCCCAGCAGCATCAGAGATGGTCTCATCAACCTTTCAATTTCACATCCATTCAGATGCCGTTCCTTTTTGTGGTTGAAGTCAGGCGCGTATACTATGTCTTCTTCTCCTGGCGCGGCGATACGCCATACAGTGCCACCGAGCGAGTGGCCAGCGGGGAGAGGGGTGATGCGGAGGCCGAGGCCTTTGCCTGGAAAATTAATTATTGTTTGTAGTTACTGTGTTCTCTTGGAGATACCTGAAAGTTTTTAAGGATGTCTTGAAGGATATAATGAATGGTCTTTTCTAGAAGAATGTGAAAAAGGTTTAATGGGAAAATGCCAATATAAGTTATTTAAATAGCCGTTTTAGATCATGATTATGTAGTTGTAAAACATTAAGACTTCTGTTCGCCACCGCTGCGCTCGGAATACTAGGGTTCCCGCGCCAGCTCACAATATTTATTTGAGGTGCAAATTCGCCCGCCGCTGAGCCGTCGACGCGGTCTGCAAGACCTTTTAGACATTAAGACATTTTATAAAATTTTTCTTTAGAAACTATATTTGTATTGTAACTATATTCCCCTAACTTTAATAGACCACTACTTGTACCCTTTAGTTTAGTCATAAGACATGTGCGCATGTATTTTGTAAGAACATTCCATTTTGCATATTCCTTGTTGAGTGTTTAATATACCTTTGTCATTACATCTGGAGTATTATTGCTACACACCACCTCAGCGCTACAATATATCAAATAATATTCACTTCTAGCTAGAACCTCCCCTAGATATCATAACAATACACCTAAATAATAATCTTTTCTGATTTAGTAAAAGAAGTGAAGAATATTTTAAGTTCAATAAAATCATTTAAAAATAACTAGAAAAATAAAAAATTATGCCATACTTTATTTCTTTGCCAAGTGGGGGAACATGAGATCAGACTTCTCCTGTTTGACAATAGTTGATTATCCAAAAACGCTAATAAGTCATAAAAAAATCCTCACCTTTCATATCAATACTCTGATTGTACTTTAGCTGTACAATCCTATCAAACGCAGCATCAACGTCATCCAAGGTGAACAGATCAAAGTCCGACACGTTTCTGTGTGCCTGGTACAAGTCATACATGAACATCTGTCCCATCTTGTATACTGGTAATGTAGCATATATCGGACAGTTCAGACCAAGTTTCCCAACTGCATATGGTAAGGCACCTAAGTGGATGGGGTCCGAATGAGATATGAGTACTGCATCTATTGTGTTTATATGTCTGAAACAAAAGTCAATTTTATTTTTTTTAAATAATTATCCTTTGTACATATTTTCAAAAGATGTGATTGTGAAATAATAACAGACTCTTAATGTTTGTTTGCTTGCATGAATTTGTATGATTCAGGACATAAATATGGTTAAGGATTCAGTCGATTCTAGGAGGTCAAGTAAGGATAAAAAAAAAAATGCGGGGCAGTCTTTGGGGACTGCCAATATAAGTGAAAACTAAGCGAAAGCTAAAGCGTTCGTTGAAGATGACGCGAGTTTTGTTCACATAAAGCGTTCGATGAAGATGACGCGAGTTTTGTTCACATAAAGCGTTCGATGAAGATGACGCGAGTTTTGTTCACATAAAGCGTTCGGTGACAATGACGCCAAAAAGTGCTCAACGCGCCTAAAGAAGTTTTCACTTCAAAAATTGCATTGGGTTTGATCCAGTTTCATACTAAGTCTATCGAATAATGTTCCTATTACTATTTCTAGCTTTGCATGGCTAGTACCCAATTCATTTTATCAGGTTGAGCATTGTAATACGTTGCTCTTACAGCAAAAATCCTAAAAAAAATCAACAAGTTGTGTTGACAACATAACCTCAAACGATTACCTTTTCAGTTCTCTCATGAAGTCCATATCGAATTTCTCGTCCCATCCGCAGTCCAAGAGGAACTTGAACTCGTCTATCTGAAGCACATAGCATGGTGGAGTTTCGTCGCCAGCCCCCGAAAGGCAGTGCAACTTGATAATGGAAGTCATGATGAACCGGCTAGGGCGGCTAGATTCCCCTTCCTAATCGAAAATCTAATTCCACATAGCTGTATCTTAAGACTGTCACTGACAAATGATCGCAAATAGAGTCTTTTTTGTTAAATTCTGAATTTCATCAAAATGTTTTCTTTCTTTTTAGTTTACGCGGCGAACCACAGGTAAAATAAAATACGGCTGACGGACGACGAACGATTGATCCGAACGGTCACAGATAAAACAAATAAAAACGGTTCACAATAAGAGCTCTTGACCACGGTCGAATCCCGATCTCGAACGAAATATTACTCAAATGTGTTAGATATCGTGTGCACGTGCATATAATATGAAATTTGAGTTAGTAAGCCGACAACTTCTTGGGTTTTGGGTTCTCGAAGAGAGATACCTCGAAGAAGCATTTTTATTTATTTATTTTTTTATTTTTCTCGTGTATCATACTCCGGCTCCAAAAAGAATGCAACTTCACGTAGTCCTTATATTCTTCAATAGTTTTGACCGATTAACATTTGTGAGTTTCAACAAGTTCTATTATTGTAAACATATACTGATTTTTTTCAATTTTAAGGGTTCCGAAGTCAACAAGGAACTCTTTTAGTTGCGCCACGTCTGAGCTAAACCGCGGACAGACTGACAGACAGAGATGTATACCTATACTAAACTACCACTAGTGCTACTAGACAGACTGCTAGCTAGCAAACCGTCTTTGCCTCTCTGAAGTTAGCTGTTTGTGACGACCGCGCAGGTGCAATCGCGTAAAAAAGTGTTAGTGCGTAAAACTATTTTTGTTTTATACGTATATGTTTTTTTACTCACTTGAATAAAGTTGTAGAAGCAGTTTGCGATTGTATGATAAGTAGGTAAAAATGCATAAGAAGGTAATAAGTATAGGTAATTGAAAGTGAGGGATTGTGCGTGTTACAAGCTCTCCAAAATAGTTAACAAGGAAGCGATTTTAACGGCCTATCACGGACTGGTGGCACCATTACTGAGATACGGCATTATATTTTGGGGTAATTCGGTAGACAAGGAATTTCTATTTAAAGCTCAAAAGAAGTGCATTAGAGCAATGTGCCAAATAAATAGTACAATTGGCTGTCAACCTTATTTTAAAAATCTAAAAATTCTCACATTGCCTTCCATATACATTTACGAATCAAGTATTTTTGTAAAATCAAATCTAAGCTACTATAAAACTGCTGTAAAAAGCTATTATCGAAAATTAAGGGATAAAAAAAGGCTAGAGGTACAAATACCTTATGGTAAAACGGCACTATTAAATAAAAGTATTTTATGCATGACATCATTAATCTATAATAAATTGCCTGATGACATTAAACAATTACCAATCCACCAGTTTAAAAAGAAACTACATTCATTATTAATAGACAGATGTTATTATGATGTCAAAGATTACTTGTGTGACAAAAATATTGTGTTCCAATGACAAGAAAGAAAAAATAAGTATACTAATAGTGTGAATTGTAGTTGAAACATTTATATCTATGTAAGAATAATTTGCAATGTGTAATAATGAATTATGATTATGACTTATATGACTTGAAATTGAATTTGTATGTATCTATAATTTGGAATATTTTAATAATGTATCGAGACTAATATGACTAATTGTGTTTTAAATTCAGATTTGTATTTTATTATTGTATGCCTTAACGGCGGGACATAGCTGACCTTATTTTATTTATTTAAGACCTGTATTTATGATGCATACCTATAGTCCACAATAAAGAGGATTTGATTGATTTGATTGATTGATTGATTGATTGATTGTGTTCGCACCAAATAAATGAAAGCTAAATTTAAAGGTACATGCACTCACTTGAAGTAGGTACCTATAGCCAGCTAACTCGTTGTCGCAGGTCGAAGGTGGATCACGAACACAGACACAAGCGGGGGCACAGCGCATTACCCAAACTAATTCAGTATGAAGTTTATTAGTCATTATAAAGTCTTTTAGTATTTAGGTACTCACTATCGCTCAAAATTTCCGAAGCTCCTTTCATAAATAAATTTGTGGGGCCATTTTAAAGGCATTAATAAGAAGATAACAAAACAATAACAAAAAAAAAACTAATTAATAAAAATAATAACAATGTGTAACACTTATGGCATCGACAGAGCAAGCGAGACACAAGTAGGCATCGAACGTATACGAGCGACTGAGACGCCACTACACGCGGCAGCTTCCGCGAGACCGCGCATGCGCGTTGTTATGATCGGTTGTAAAATAGACTACTGCGCTGCGAATTGTGACGAACTTTAGAGTGGCAAACTTAAATAAATGACTCTTAGTATACTACTAGTGTTAGCACTAGAAAGTAAGAATTTGGTATAGGTATGACTTCTTGAATTAAATCTTGAAAAAAAAATCTTTTTAGTGTACCCCCTTTTTTTAAGGATGGCAAATCATAAAATGAATTCTTCCGGGGTGGAGCGGAAGGGCGTGTCAGACTCTTACTGACTAAAACCCATCCGTGTTCCTTCTAAAGCCCTTTGCGTTCGGGCTGCGATGACTCTTTCGCATTAATTCCTGTACCCTGACAGGATCTGGCCCTAGCGGGCCCCGTCTCCTCGTCCCATCCCTCCCGACATCTCTTTGAGGCGCGCGTGGAACACAACGTGCCATCGACCCGGGTAGGGTACCCCACTACACGTAGTGGCGATGTTTTTTTTTTATCGTCTATACCATTAAAAACTTCTGGAGCTAGGAGGTTAAATAAAGCGCAGTATACTTTCCAATGCTTAGTTATATTTTTCAAATACTCCATTTAATTTATATAGGTACCAAAACATGTTGACGTTTCATGGCGGGAACAATCACGAATGCCACAGATTAAAAATCCCCGCCGCATAAAACTAATGCTCATTCACTTTAATTAATGCTTGTTCATTTTAAGTAGTTTGATGTCCAGATTTAAAAATGGAATATCAGCAAAATAATAAAAGATAACACCATGGTGTGGGGTGTCGTTGGATAGGTCTTTTAATACGAAAACCATTTTTCCATCCAAGAATACGTTTGCGAAATACTTTTTAAAAGAAAAACTATCACAGCTAAGTAGGCTTTATAAGTTAACGAGTAATATTCGACCAACTTATAAAATGTAACTGATTAGATTAGAAAAATCGTAGTAACCCCGTAGAAAATTACTTAAAACTAAGTGTATTTGAAACTTTGTCATGTCATAGTAAAAATATGCTTTTTTTTATTATAAAAAAAAAATATGCTATTTAAAAAAATTAAATAAATAAGAACATAAGCACGTGTGCTCAGGCACCAAGTGCGCAAGCAAAACAAGGTCTGATTAAATTACGGTTGACGGAGACGGACGCCGTGGACAAGTCTATACCGACGTGTTTTGTATTACGTGTACTCCGGATTGAGTTTCCGATATAGCGGTTCATCCGATCAAGCAAAATCCACGGAGCCCGCCAAAAGAGCTACTAGAAGATAAAGATAAAAGAACGGATGACGGATCTCGGACGTCGGATGTCGAGTTAACAAAGGTTTATTTAAATATGTTGGCCACTTCTTCGGTCCGGTTTTTTCTCGGATGTCGGATCCGACGAGACGGAGGCCGTGGACAAACGGCGTAATAATTGCATCTCGAAGAATTAATTATGCCACTGAAAAATAAAACTGCCTGTTCTGCCAGTTCACAACGATTGCGACCCGCAGGGCGACTGGCGTGGCGGGTGCCGGGTTCGATGCAGCTTTGATTGTTGTTTAAGCAACCGCAACTTTACAATAAAATTTTAAATGATGCATACCATAACGGCATCCCAGACAAGAGAACGCCTGCACCCTTGCACATTGAACTGATTAGTAAATACATACGCCATGCCACCGCCGCGCCGCCGAGTTTATTTAACTGCAAGAACTGCAAGCCTGTAAAGGCGCTTTCACATTAAAACGTTAGCAGCGCGACAGTAGCGCGGCAGAAGCACATGCCTTCACATTTAAAACAAAATCGAAAAAAAAAAACGAAATTTTGGCCCCGCGACTGTCGCGCTGCTAAAGTCACCTAAATGTGAAAGCGGTCTTATAAACAACGCTTGCTATGCAAGCGTGGTTGTTGCTGCGAAGTGCGAACGAGTTGGGTTGGCGCGATTATATTCGTTGCACTTAAATACCCTAACTTTCGACTGTATTTTAAATGCCTACCCTATTCAAAATTAAGGGTTCAGGGTCGGGTCCATATGACTGTCAAAACGCAATCATGTTAACGTCAGTCACATTTTCAAAGAAGACCTTTTGCTTAAGTGGCGTCTATTTGAGGCGTGAAATTTCCTGAAAACCCTCATTGAATTAAAACAGAAAAAAGTGCTTAGGTTTATTTAAATCCTATTTCTCAATATAAAACATTAAAACTGTTAACACATACACAAAAGCAAGCAATATAAGGATTATGTACTAAATATTTACATTAAAAAACGATAAATAAATGCATAATCTTCTCATTTTTGCAGTCGCTCTTTAATATTATTTTTTTGAGCTAGGGTTAGGTTTAAATAACTTGATGTCCACAATATCTTCATCTTCTAGTAGCTCCTTAATCTTATCCGTCAGTGATTTAATGGGTTCTTCTTCTTCTTCTGGGTCATCCGTAGCTTTGGATGTACCAGAAAGCACAGTGCTGTCTTTCGTTTCCTGGATCGTATTGTCTGATGCAATATCTTCTTTCTTATTTTCCAAAACTAATTCTTTTGAATTTTTTGCTTCGATAGCATTACGTGCGGCATTACTCATTTTCACAACACTTGATTCGGCTAAATTATCATCAATTCGTGTATTGAGGGTTTTTTTGGTAGCAATAGGTGTAGCTTTCTGCTTTTTTATGCCTTGTTTTCTAACAGTAATGCCACTATGGATATGAAAAGGGCTTGCTTTGGCCCCATTTCGCCCTGTAGCATCCTCTTCATTAGGACCTGGCGCGGTCACAATAGGATTACTTTGGGTATGCGGAACAGTTTCTTTAGTCTTGCGTCCGGAGTCCATCTTTTTTATGTCAGCATATTCTCTCGTTTTATAGTTAGTTGGCAAAATGCATGAAGGTTTTTCGGAATCACCTCGTCTGGATTCAATCAGGGTAACACTTTTTTTCACGGATACTAATTCTGTTTTAGAGGGTGTAATTCCGGTATTAAGTATAGTTTCTTTCCCAGCAATGTGTTCCGATTCAACCTGTTTAACTAGAATGTTTCCTCCCACACGTTCTAAAGAATGAACAGAAGCAGTTTCTTTGGTGGCAACATGACCCAATTCAACCATTTTGATCGGGATATCGTGTACTGCGCATTCGATGTGGGAATCAGTAGAATTGGTTTCTTTGGGAGCAGTATGTCGCGATTCAATATTTTTGACTGGAATACTGTCAACTACACGTTCGTTATGGGAATGAGTAGAAGAGGATTCTTTGGTATCAAAATGCCCCGACTCAACATTATTGTCTTCTGCACGTGCGCTGTGCGGATGAGTAGAAGTGGTTTCTTTGGTAGTGATATGCTTTGATTCAACCTTTTTGACTGGAATGTTTTCTTCTACACGTTCAAAAGAATAAACAGAAGTAGTTTGTTTGGGGGCAGTATGCCCCGATTCCACCTGTTTGACTGGAATATTTTCTCCTAAACGAGCATCCTGGGAATGGGCAGACGTGGTTTTTTTGATAGCAGTATGCCTTGATTCCACCTTTTTGACTGGAATTTTTTCTCCTACACGTTCGAAAGAACGAGTAGAAGTGGGTTTTTTAGCAGCAATATGCCCCGATTCAACCTTTTTAATGGAAATGTTTTCATCTACACGGCCAATGCGGGAATAGAAAGAAGACTTTTTCTCAACAGGATGCTCAGATTCATTATGTTCTTCGCCGCGGTTACTTTTAGAATTAGAAGAAGTGTGTTTAATGTACTGCGATTCATTTTTTTTAAGGGGAAAGTTTTCTCCTACATTGTCAATGTCGGCAGGATATGAATTTTCTTTGGCTGAATTGCATCTGAATTCTTTATTCTCAGTGGAGCTTATTTCGGTTACTTTCCGACCACTTCCAGTATAAGATGAAGATTGTTTGGCAGCAATCACAGTGTCTGCCACACTTTTATCTATTTTTGGATCCTCATTCTTATTTTTTAGATTCGAGGCGATCTTTGAAATAAAACTTTCTATAGATGCTTTAATAAAACAGCCAGTGTCTATTTCTTCGTTGGATTTCTTGTCGTTTACGCCTTGTTTTTCTACAGTTATATCTACAATACTTGTTTTGGTGCGAATGATTCGGCTGGTGTAAATATTTTGAAGTAGGACTTCTTCGGTTACGTCGATTGTCTCCTTTGGGTCAGTTTCTTCAGGTTTACCTCCGGATTCGGTTCTGGCTACACTCTCTATGGCTCTTTCGTCTTGAACGTAGATAGAGGGTATACTTTCTATAGCAGTTATGTTTAAGTTTTCAATTTCGGAATCGAATTCGCTTGTATTGCTACGTGTCCGGGCAACGGAATATGTGCCTAATCCCGAGACGTGTCCGTATTCATTCTTTTTAACAGTAATTCGTTGGGTTACATAACAATCACTTGTAGCAGATGATGAAGCTTTTTTAACTGCTTGTTTTCCTAATTCGTTGGTTTTAACGAAAACTTTTTCAGTTACGATGTGAGAAGAATTAGCTTTGGCAATAACCTGTGCTGATTCAATCCTTTTCAAGGGAACAGAGTTGACGGTACGTTCGATTGGTGATATATTATTAATGTTCTCCATCGATAGGCGTGGGATTATAGGTTTAATTAGACTGTAGGGATCACTTCTTCTTTTGTTTTCTTCTCGATTGAATACAAGAGAGATGCCCGGAGGAGAAGGCTGTTGTATTGTTTTAAAATTATTAAGCATGGCTGCTCCACTAGTTTCTACTGTTATCAAAGGCCCAGTAACTTGAGTAGATTGTGTCGTAGAAGCTTTTTGGAGCATTCTGATTAATCTTTCTTCGATCCTTGCTTCTGAAATAAGATAAGGTGAAATTATTTAAAAAAAATGTGGAAATTGTAGGTAATGTTTTTTTTTCCAACTCGGGGTTCTTGTCTAAAATAAAATAACCGCACAGCGAACCTTGCGGTTATTTTATTTTATCTTGGCCAGCGAAGTTTAACCTTGAATAAGTTCAAGTTTAAGCTGCGCTGGGGAAGGTCGGTCTGTGGATGGGTGATTATTCATCCCATACCGAGAAGTCTCGAGAAGCACGTTATCCCGTTGGACTCGGCCGTCATTCGTCGATATTTGACAGTCGTTAAGGATAAGAAGCCTGAAAATCTTAGACCACTCTTGCCAAGAAGTACAATGTCACTCAGTTTCTGCGTAGTGGACCTAAGATGGGCAGTCGCTCCATGGACTGGCACTCGATCTGCATCAGCCGGTTGATTCTGTAAACATGTCGAAGTGAGGGCTTGGGTGAAGTGACCACGAGGTGAGCTGTTAATCCATACAATCAAGATGTCACGTGATCACGGAGTGAGCTGTCATTCATCTTGATTATATGATTTGAAAGCTCACCTCGTGATCACTTCACCTAAGCCTTCACTTCGATATGTTTACAGGATCGACCGGCAGGCTAAACTGGAAGTCGACCCCGACGTAATTGGGAGAAGACTAAGCATTTTCATTAAACAAAAATTATCGACAGATAAAAAACCTTTTCTAAAAGTCTTCTATACCGTTGAAAAGTCTAGAATGGGGGAGGGGCCTACGTGTGGGTCCACTACCTGACAAAGCCCTGTGAGCGAGTAAATCGATAGCGCACGTAATCTTATCTCAAAAAGATTGAGCGTAACTTGAATGTCCTTTTTTGATGAACGTATGTTGAAATAAATAGTTTGTTTTTTTTAATCTATCATTGTGGTTCCCCAACTTACCATTAAATTTCTTAACTAAGTAGTTGAGACCCATGCAGACTCCAAAAAAACTACAGACAAGAGATAGATACACCCACCAGGGTAATTCAAGAAACTGAAAAATAAAATACCTAGATAAAACTTAAACACACGTAAGATCAAGCTAATTCTATTAAGTTTTAAGGAACGTTCGCATTTGCATGTCAGTCGCAATGTGTCAAAAATGTTTCGGAAATTGAGGCTTTTTTGACAGATTTCGAGTGAGATGCGAATGCGAACGCCACTTAAAAAATTGTAGAATTGCACTCTGGTTAATTACATAAGTGAAGGACAAGGCTTTCAATATTATCTATCCTTTTCTTTGAACAAGACCTATGAGTACTAATATGTGGACTATTGCTGGATGTGCCGAAATACTGAAGTGCCTGATTAGTGAGACTAGGGTAGTTCTTGTGTTATAGATTTTAAAAAAAAATATTTTTAACAAACAAATACAACCGACTTCCAAATAAAAATAAACAGTGCAAAATAACTTTCATTTTGCATGTTGCTGGTTTGATTTCTCCGTTTTTTGACACCGACTTACAAAATTAAAGTTAAAAAGTTTTTTAATCTTCACTTTTCAGTGCTGGTAACCCCCAACATTAAAACCAGTCCATATCAATTTAATTGTCTATCTCGGAAGTTCTTCGTCAGATCTTAACGAAATTTAAATGGGACAACCATTTCGGAATAAACCTCTTTTGGACAAAACATGAATTTTGCAAATCCGTCTATATATGACGGAGTCATACCCGAACATAAATAAAAAGAAATATACGAGTATTAACATCTGAATTAATAACTTCCTTCTTTTTTGAAGTCGGTTAAATATGCAGATATAATATATTTAATTGGATCTATGTGCTCAAATTATGGAGTGATCTCTTTGTTTTCACCATTTCAGCCTAAAAACGTAAGGCTGGACCACCTCCAAGCGTCGCCACATCGACCGGTCCTGTGTTGCGGTGTGGCTACACGGGGGGAAGCCAGCACTGACCAGCAGTGGACTTCTTTCGGGTAAAATAACGATGACTGATGATAGTTAGAATCACGAGTGATTCATAAAACGAAAATTTAATTTAAAAAAACCACCACCACCACGTTGATGAATTTGAAATGTTAAGTAATTTTCACTGTGGTCCACTCTGTATTCATTTGCAAATCTATCTATCACACCAAGGTTTGCTGTAAGAGAACCAATGCTTGGTAAAGGGGAGTGATATGAAGATTCGAATGACGTTATTGCAATGCACGCTATTTCAAATAACTTTACATTTGGTACCTACGCCGCCAGTTCGAAAGCACATTGAGTCGAAAACCGCTATATCCAATGACGTTGTCGCAAACACGCTGATTCAAAAAAATTGTTTGACTGGTATACGCTAAGTCTTGGTATCAAATCTTCATATCACTCCCTTGGTAAAGCTATCCTGTTGTATTTGTATGTTGTGTACAATAAAGAATAAGAATGAAACTTTATGGCTAAGAAAGTATACGAACACTCATTTTCCTTATCGAATCGTTGTTTATAATAATATTTTCAGAGAAAAAAGAAACACAAATTCTGACACTCTCTTCTGTCAAAACCTCAATTCTGTCACATTGTTTCTTTTAAGAGAGCAGTCTGTAGTTTGAGGTCTTGTTACTAATCTATAGATAGCGAAAAAGTTTATATGGAATTAGTTTCTGCCAGCTGTTTCGAATATATTCGAGTACCTAATTATGCTCCTATGGTACGAAGAGTATTCTTGCCCATTCCAGAATATGGTCTATCCGTGTGGCAAGTTTCATCTAAATCCACTCAGGTAAATCATCAAAATGATTTCTTCCGCTCTGGGTGGAGCGGAAGGGCGTGTCAGACTCTTACTGACTAAAACCCATCCGTGTTCCTTCTAAAGCCTTTTGCGTTCCAGGGCCGAGGTGACTCTTTCGAACAAATTCCGCAACCCTAGCAGGACCTATTTAGACCTGCAGAGTTAACAAACATACAGACAGATTGATTGGATATACAGAGTTTATCGCAATTATAATATTAGTTTGGATTAGGCCAAGTAAACCTGGAACAAGGGATAGGATATGATTGCTACCCGAAGACTGAGATCCTGCCGCCGCAAGAAAAAAGGCCGTATACACACAAAACAAAGTAACCCATTTTCGACATTAAGGAAATATTTTAAGGTCGGAAATCGGGTACTTCGTTTTGTGTCGATATGTTCTTTTTAGGGTTCCGTACCTCAAAAGGTAAAAAAAGGAACCCTCATAAGATCACTCTCTTGTTCGTCTATTTTCTTATGACGGCAGTATCTTCGAGCCTTGCCTGAATGTTCAAAACTACTCTAGATGGTCATTTTTATTGAAAACTGTCACATAATCAAAATTCTCATTAATGTGAGAGACGAAATTGGGGACGTTATGTAGATCATTATAATTTTACTAGAGGTTATTGCAGCCTATCATGATACTAGTAGAAGTGCTATGCGGCCCATAAGGTTGGAAATCGTTTACAACAACGATTCCCAACCTTCTCTTCAGGTGGTTAATCATAAGTTCTAAATCTGTCCAAGTGGATAATCATAAGTTCATAACTATTAAATACTACTGGTACATATCACCATCACACTCAAAACTCCTTATAATTAAATCATTTACATACTCTAAGCCTACACAGCGTAGGCACCTATTTCTAAATTGAAACAAGACGTTTAAAAGCCGCAGACGGTTTCCAAATCTTCACTTTAGTCGAATATAAACGGGATTGTGTAGTTACGAACGTATTTAGACTAGAGAGTGTTAAGAAACGTTAACAAGCAAAAGCGTGTGTGCTCGAATGTACTTATGTACTAGTTGATGGAATGTACTGTTGTGCGCGGTTGTACCGGGGACGGAGGATTTACGATGGCTTTTACGTCTTGTCTATGATTGGAAGCTTGGGAAGTGTCTTCGATTCCACTAAATACGATTAGTTGTAGAGGTACATAAGTGAGTCATATCTAGTCAGTGTTGATACGAACCTTGAGAGGTATGCCTCATGTTCTTTCCTGTCCATCATACATAACACCTGTACCTTTCAGGTTTTGAGGCAGATGATAGACCTGTCCATGTGCCTACTATTTCTTAGGAATGCAGCTACAAGAACAGGTTTCCGTTGGTAGTCCACCTATTAAGCCTTTCTTCCAGTCTCGCCGGATGCAGCTCAGTACCAGTATTTAAGATGTAGCGACTGTGTATCTGATATTCCTCGGCAAGACTAGTGTCATATTTTCTGGCTTCAAAGATCTTCAAATGCCGCTTTCCGAGGCACAGAGGAGTCTGGGTATCTATGTAATAATAAAAAATAAAAAGTTTATTGTATATTAAAAATGTACAAGGAAAGGAACTTTGACTTCCTAAGTAAGACTTTATGGAAGAAAGGCGTTGAGAATACGAGCATTCTCAAAGCATAATTGAGTTCAATTAAAGGGATGCATGCAGCAGGCGAAAAAAAGGAAAATATAATCAAAAGAAAAGTTAACAAAAAAATAGAAGTAGGTATAATATTATATGCGTAAGATTGTAAAATATCGCGTAAAATTGTAAACTATTTTTCTTAAATAAGACACGGATATATTGGAAACTATTGTTTTCGGATGGGATTTATTGTATACAAAACGATTATTTAATAATAAATCGATTAGTTATAATCTAATAAAGATTTATTACAATCTTACGGAGTCTACAATTTTCCGGTGACATGAATATTGAAGGCGTAGTGTATGGTTAGGTGGTCAATAATCGACATAAAAAGAAGAATTACCTATGCCTTTAGACTACTATGGCGTGCCAATTTTATTATGATTCGTTTGTCAGAGAGAGACGGAGCTATACAGGTCAAATTGCACTAATATGTGTGTCACCGTTATTTCTGCATTTATTTCAAAGTCGCTTGTATAAAACTATATCGATTAACGATTCCGAACTAAGTCGTTTGACGTTAGTCGAGTCTATAAATAAATTCTTAATCAACGTCTTATAAATAGTTACCATAAAACATGAAAGCAGTTTATTCAATTAATAAGCTTACATTAATATTCTAGACCATATTAAAAGCCTGGTTTCCTAGAAGTTCTTAATCTAATTTTATTCATGGCGCGATTCTGCCTGGCTCTCGCAATCTTTGAGATACCGTGTTTGCATTGAAAGATCAATGGTTATTACTGTTACGAGCTTGGGGTTCGTGGCAATAAAAACAGCCGATTAAATAACCAAAATGACACTTTAATTTAAAAAACACTAATTACAACTTTAAACTCACTAATTATTAAACACAAGTTCACCACTGATCACTTTATTCGCACTTGAAAATCGCTTCCGAAGTATTCGCTTGTATCGCAAATTCAATACTGACTCGGTCGTCTGGAGATGTTCGCGACGTCCCCGCAAGGGGGCGTGCCAGGCGGGCATAGGCTATGCCTTTAATCCCGCGGCGTCGGGGTGTTCGTGCCCGTAACTACGGGCACGGCGTTTGAGTGTCATATACTTAGGCGCAGCTGGTGGCACGCGCGACTCTAGCGTCGCTGCGTGCCTATGAGTGTAGCTGTCAACTTGTGTTTCAGCAGGAGCGCCGCGGCACCGCCTCGCAGTGCCGCATCTTCACGTGCCTACGGCGGTCAGTCCCCGCCAGGTGAGACCTCCGGTTGCCCGGAGGAGGCCCGGCGAGAGACGACCAGCGACGTAGGCGACGACTTTAAGGCGCGCCTGCTGAGGATGCTGACCCCCGTCCGTCACGCTTCCAGATCGAGCCGGTCACGCTCCGAACTAAGGGGCCGTTCTGTATGTTGGAACGGTATTGTGTGTTGTGTAACACCGTTCATGTCAGCGGATGACGCGCGCGTCCGCGCCGCACGGTCACCGCGTGAGTTCTATGTATGTAGAGTCGTGTGTGTCTAAATTCGACGCGCGCTATGCCTATATTAACTTAGCACACAGCGCGCGCCGGGAGTATGTTGCGAATGTAGAGTGTTTGTGTTTGAGAGAGTCGCGTGTTGGTGTCTGCGACTCACTCGGCGTCAAGTCCGGTGGGGTCATGGGGTCGTCACGTCCGGAATAAGGTCGCGAGGGAGGCGCCTCGCGTCAGGTGGCCGCGCATGCCAGGGCGCTATTTGCTTGACGTGAGGCCAAGCAGATGCGTCGGCACGCGCGAACATGGTGGACGCGAGGCGGGCGCAGAAGTCGTCCAGGCTCTCGACTTTGAGGTCCCGCGCGATAACGCTGTTCCTCACGAAGCGAGGGGCGGCAACGATTTTCCGCAGCGCGAGACTTTGCTTCGCGCGGAGTAATTTTTTATTAGTCTCGCTCGTGAGGGCGAGCCAAGCTGGGGCGGCGTATGTCAGCAGCGGGCGGATGTATGACTTATACACGCCCAGCTTGACTCGCAGCGGGAGGCGGGACGCAAGCACTGGACGAAGCAGAGTGCGCACCGCTCTACCTTTAGCGGCGACCTTGCGAACGTGACTGCCCATGGTGAGTTGACGATCGATGGTCACCCCTAGGTACTTTACCTGAGACGACCAGTCGATGTCGACTCCGTGCAGTCTAAGAGGTGGTGGGAGGTGGGCACGACCGATGAGCAGCGCTTGTGTCTTACCCACGTTCACCGCCATTTCGACAGCCAGTCGGGAAGCAGATCTAGCACGCGCTGCATTTTGACGGCCGCGTGTCTTGCATTCAGCGAGGTGCAGATGTACGCGGCGTCGTCAGCGTACAGCGCGAGGGTGCATTCCTGTGGCGAAGGGATGTCGTCGGTGTAACATGAGTAGCAGAGCGGCGAGACGCAGCTGCCCTGCGGCACGCCCGCTGCTATCGGTCGGGCGCTCGATAGAGCACCGTCGACCACCACCTTGAATGTCCTATCGGTGAGGAAGGAGGAGACCACTTTGATGACGCGACGGGGCGCGTCGGTGTGCGACATTTTGTAGATCAGACCGGCGTGCCAGACTCGATCAAATGCCTTTTCCATGTCGAGGAGTACTGCAACTGCGTGCTCTTTTTTGTTTAGTGCAGCAGTAAGCAGGTGCAGTACCCTCGACAGCTGGAGCGTCGTGCTGTGTTCCGAGTGGAACCCGAACTGTTCCGGACGCGGAGTCACGTATGGGGTGAGGTGTCGCAGCAGGAGTTGCTCAAACACCTTAGAGATAGTTGATAGTAACGTAATGGGCCGATAGCTCTCCGGCTTCAATACGTTTTTGTTCGCCTTGGGCAGCATTATGACGCGCCCTTCTTTTCAACAGGTGGAGAAGGTCCCCGTGCGCAGTATCGCCGTGTACAGGCGCGCCAAGGCCGCTACCATGCGGAATGGCAGGTGGCGCAGCGCTGTATTGGTGATACCGTCCGCCCCAAGTGCCTTTCTGGGCTTGGTCCGGAGAATGGCGCGTCTAACTGCGCAAGGCGAAAAGAAAATCGGGTTTTCTTCGGTCCCTATCGGCGACGCAAATTACTCTCTAAGGTGCCTCTCGACTGCTGCGACATGGTCGTGCTCGTCAGTCGGGTTCGGCTGGAATTGACGCTCCAGGTGCTCGGCAAAGATCTTCGCACGGTCTGATGCGGCATATCTAGGCGCCCCATCGCTGTGTAGGAGCGGGCGCACAGGAGCTGGGGTACTAGTGACTTGCCGGCACAGTCTATGTACTGCCGGCCAGTCACCCTCCGTCGACTCCATATATGTCTCCCAGCTCTCAGCGTTGTGCTCCTGAAGCTTGGCCCTCGTCTTCTCCGCAAGACGGTTTAATTCGGCTTTCATTGTCGGGCATTTTGTGAAGAGCCACTGCTTGCGTAGGCGCCTAGTCCTGGCGACCATTTCGCGAATGTGGCGCGGCAGGGGCCTGCGAAGTAGCCCCTGCGGTTGCGATAGAGTGATGGTCGCCTTTTCATAGGCGCGTTGGATGCAAACAGTGACCTCACTAGCCATCCGGTCCACGTCCGCGGCGGTGACTACGGGCCAAGTCGGTGTGGTGGTCTCCAGCGCTTCCTGGAAGGAGCTCCAGTCTGTCTTTCGACGTGGCGCTGGGGGCGAGAGTCGGGTCGGCATTCCGGACAGGACGACGAGAACAGGTTGGTGATCCGACAACATCTCGTCGTCCAATACCTGCTGAGCGATCTGGCAATTTAGGCCTCTGTGGACTATGATGTCCAGCACGTCCGGCGCACACCTTTGTGCGTCCGGGTAGTGCGTCGGGGTTTCGGGGCCGGACACCTCGTACCCGTGGGCCTCCGCGTCTGCGAAGAGCCGTCTACCACCGGGCGAGGTGAGTCTCGAATTCCACGCTGGATGCTTACAGTTAAAGTCGCCCGCAAGGACAGTGGGATGCGGCGACTTCATTATCAGAGCCCTTAGCTCTACCACATCAAAGGGAGCGGTCGTCTTCTTCGCAGGGTCTGGAACGGCTGGTGGAGAAGCGGGCGTCGGGTCCCCGATGAACGGGAGCGACGTCGCCCGATCCCCCATCGGACGGTCAGGCGGAGAGCCGGAGTCGCGCCCCAGGGAGCTGCGACTTCCGGGTTTCTTCGGCGGCATGTTGTTGGCGGGAGCCTCCGTGACCGCGACGGTGTGTTGCCACACCGGGCGGGACGGGGCGGTCTCCCTGTGTGTCTCCCCGGATGTGGTGGAACTCACACCCGCGAAACACACAAGTGAAACCGACGATAACTGACTCGGTCGCGGAATACACGCTCCTTTTATAGGTCAGTTTATTCTAGAAACTTCCATTCTCGAAACATCTGGAAAGTACTCGTAACTACCGCTGCCGACTGACCAGATACCGAGAAGTGTAGAATGTTCTGGCAAAGAAATGTCTAGAAGGTACTTGACTCTACTAGTTCTGCTACTCGATACTAGATGGCGCTAGTAGTAACTTAATGTACCCGACATTAATTCTGGCGCGTAACATTACTGTATTTTTTATAGTCTTAGTATGGAATACTTAACTAGAAAATTATAGGAGGTATGACAAGCATCGACCATTAGGTACCTATGCATTTTTGACGAGAAAATATGAGCGAACAGTCGCTCGGTAGGTACCTACATGGAAACATACCACGGAACCTACATGGTACAATATTTCTGGCTGTTTTTTTTTTCAATTGCTGGCAACTTCGTATTTTAATATCGCGAATTTAAACGATTGGTATGTATAGATTATAGCTACTTAGGTACTCGTTTTGTGTGGGTTTTTCCCCCTCGGTTGCCCCGTGGGGCCAGCTCTTTTGAGTTGGGTTCGCTTCGCTCATTCAGTCATATACCTAGTCGCTCATATACTTAGTCTCTGGGATCGCTTCGCTAGCTGATCACGAAACTATATTCGCTACACCAGCTAGGCTACAAGATAGTTGAATTTCATACCTACATACTAATCACACACTTACGCTGTTTATGTGGAAACAGCGTGAGTTTAGGGTAGACTTTTGGTTCGTTTGCATCTGGTCATAAACACACGTAGATTGTCAGTACTGCCCCTGACATTTCCGAAGAACAATATCATTCTTTCACAAAAAACTCCAACAAAATATTTTCCTCTAAGCGTCTACATCCCCACCATATCACCCGTATGTTTCCCCTTAGTTAAACTTAGCGATACCAAGGTGATTATGTTACAAAGAGGTATCTACATACCTACACGCCGTTTTAAAAGCCGTCACGACTTCAAACGACTTTGTTTTGCTTCAGCATTCAGTGTGAGAGACATCGCTTGATTGATCGCTCCTTCAATCGATCAAGCGACGGAGAAGTTTGTACTCAAAATTGTTGGAACCTTTTTGTCAGGTGTATGTTGTGTTAATGGTACAGCGTCAGATGGTTGTTGTAAAATGTAGGATTATTGAGATTGAAGGGAAAGGTGAGGATGTAGTGGGATGTTTCGTAATATAGGGTGACTGACACGGTTGTAAACCGTGTTTTTTTGCTACCGTTTTTCGGTTACCATGTTTTATAGTTAACAAGATTTTGCCCACGACTTCGTACGCGCATCTCCAATTTTTCCCGTACACGTAGGAATTTCGGGACGAATTATACATATAAACCTTCCTCTTGAATGAAGTTGACGTCTGTGGTACCCCCCAGCACGGATGCTATACTATAAGCCCGTATTTTAATAAACTGTATCGGTGGATTCTAGGTGTTACGACGTGAATTCTGTAGCAGGAATTCTACATCGAGTTTTCACGCAAGCTACAACCCGGCCGGATTGGGAGGCTGACGGCTCGGGAACCTAGATGCTCCGCCGTAGGTGTGCTGAACAAGACGACGGCCTCGCCGTGTCGATCGATCGCCTTACATCGCCATCCTGAGCACCAGCCAACTTACGTCTCCGGCCTTAGGGGTGGTCGGGGGTACATCTGGACGCTGAGGAGAAGTACCTGTCCCTGCAGGGGTGATAATAGACGACCGTTACCCATGACCTACAAATTTGTCTCAGACTGCTCGCGAATTAAAATTTGTTTTCAAGGTTCACACCTGTTTTAATTCATTTTTCCGTTAAATAGGGGAGATAAAAACGGGAGGAGGCTACACTGAAGAAGAAACAAAGATCTAAGCGAACAGACAGCGGAAATCTGAATCTTCTTTACATAGTTTAAATGAAGTCGCATTTAAACTATGTAAAGAAGATTCTAAATTTGTTATAGAAAGTTTTTAAAACTATGATTACAAGACTTATAGCGTTAATTTCAGAAATTGTATTTTGAATTTCCTAACCTAGGGTTTGTTAGAAAAAAAAAGAATCACTTTTAGAGGGAAGAAAATTCTTTGTTGATTTACGTAAAACACTTCAATCGACTAACTAATTAGGGTGGCATAGATTATAGAAAAGAAGAATATGAATCAAGATGAGAATGAGTATCAGCTGGGTACCTACAGATAAACATAGGTAGGCCACCTTTTTAATCAAAAAGACGGACAGACATGACAGACGCATTTTATCTATAGCAAGAATGACGATCATTGTCCTTTTGGTCTAGACCAGTGTTTTCCCCAACATTGTTCTGCCATGACCCGGTAATTTACACACTGCCCCTTCGTGACCCACTCAATACTTTTAAACTCCTCCCCTCCCCCGCTGGTTACATCAAGTAAAATAATACCCATTTATTGTTTTTAGAAGACTGTTTATATTACTAGGTATTCAAAATGTTTTACTCATATTTCGGTACCTATCACCTATTTGGAGCTATTTTTAAAACAAGGCGGGAATGCTGCGACCCGGTATTTTATTTTGATGGCCCGGTACCGGGTCGCGACCCACCAAATGGGAAACGCATATTTATTTGAAGGCGGCTCAACATGCCTTCTTTGAAAATTCTAACATACCTACATCTCCACAAGTAGGTACCTATCGGTCATCTCGGTATCTGTTTCTAGCCATATCATCAATATACATTACCACCATCATCATCATACCAGCCGAAAGACGTCCACTGCTGAATATAGGGGAGGCCCAAAGGTTGCCATAATCACCACGCTTGGTAGGCGTGTTGGTGATCGCAGTGTAGCTGTTGCAATGCACAGAAGCACAGAGAATCCTGCTACCCACTGGTGAGTTCCTTAGTCGCCTCTTACGACACCCACGGGAATTGATGGGATGGGAGTTTACGTCCGGTACCATTAATTACCATAATGCATATTATATTGTTTCAAAACAAATTACATAGTACCTAATTCTTAAAAATTACAACGAAAAGTGAATGTAATTTATTTTAAAGCTTTCAAAGTAAACCGTCGAGTGACAGAATTTTGATGATGCAGAGAATTTTATAGTAAGGATTAAGCTCAATATTTGCCAAAAAGCACTTAGTGTAAACGAATTCTGACAAAAGTGCTTTCATTGAAAACCTATTACATTTATTGGAAATATGTAATGTAAAGAAGGTAAATGCAAAATTTTCTATTATCATACTACGTAATTATAAGTTAAAGTGAAAAATAATGGAAGACAAATATTTTAAGAGTACTTGTTTTTAATTTTAAAACCTTATCTTGGTATGCAGGTCCGAAGCTATCACTTTGCAAATCATAATTTGTTCGGCTTCGACCTCAGAAAACGTATTAAATGGAATGAGGGGCAGATAATATTAATGATTATTTTATTTTTTTAATATTATAGGTACAAAGTCAAAGTCAAAGTCAAAAGTCATTTATTCAAATTAGGCTGAGTGCAAGCTTAGAACTACAATGGTACTTACACTACCGCCCGAAAATATTTGGCCTTAATTTTAAACAAAACGCAGACGCGAAATTAGTACCCGGTCAAAATAGAAAATTTCCAACATGGTGGTTTTGAAAAATTATACATTACTTATAATTAAAAAGTTATAACAGTAGATTGTTATGTTACAAGGGGCAAAAATGACCCATTATTTACAAGGTAGTTTAGTTTACTACCGAGCTTTAGCGAGTAAACCGAGCATATAATAAGTCGTGAAAACCTAACCTAAAGTACCTAACGGCCGGTCTCAATAACGTATCTACCTTTAACCAACCGTCGAATTGGCTACCAACAGTAGCTGAAATGTCATGTTACAAAGGCAAATATGACGTTTAAGCTACTGTTGGCTAAACCGGCCGTAAGTCATTTTTGCCCGCGAGCGGCGCGCGTCGGCCTCCGCTGCTAGGTTATGCCCCGAGATAAAAAAAAAAAAAAAAAAGTTCAGATGAACGCGCGACGACGCGCGGTTTAAGATTGTAACAAATCAATGTCGTTGTATACGCCACCGCGCGGTGACGCGCGGTTTAAGGTCTACACTCCTGTATCGAGCTGTTCAGTTGACCCGCGCGGTTTGAGGCGGACGGACGCAAGGAGCGACGAAAAAAATGGAGGACGACATATCAATAGATTTACTAATAGACGAAATTGAAAAAATAATAGTTTAAAAAAACACGCTTTCATAAAAATTCCAACTAAAAATCAGAAAATAAAATTTAATAAATTTGGATTAAGAATATTGTAAATTAGAAATGAATGTACATTTTTGTAAAAAGCATGGGGTGCATAGTGTCAATAATTATAAACATTTTATTGACAGATAATGAGTAGAAGAATCATCACTTTGATAATATAATATCTTAAAAAGCGCTTTGAATACACCCCCCGCTTTTTCACAAAAATGTACATTCATTTCTAATTTACAATATTCTTAATCCAAATCTATTACATTTTATTTTCTGATTTTTAGTTGGATTTTTTATGAAAGCGTGTTTTTTTAGTTTTTTTTAGACTATTATTTATTTTTCATTTTTTAGTTAATTTTTTTAAAAGAAATTAATTAATCCTGACGAATCTAATTAGGATAATCGGATGCTTCGATCGGATTATTGCATTGTCATCGACTTTTGACAGGTGTGCAAAGTTTGAATTAAATCTGATCGTACAAAGTAGGACAAAATCGAGCTCAAAGGGGTCGGTAACATACATACATACATACAGGTGAAGCTAATAAAAGCGTGTTAAAAAGAGATAGTTTGGCCTCACCCTTATTAAACCGCAGGCAGAAGATGGAACCCTGTTATGGGGCCCCGCGACTTCTACGCGCGACAAAAAAAGTTGAGTTAACTCAGTGATCGGGTGTCTTTCTATGTTCTAAGTCTTCGGTGCTATAATAACTAATCTTTTCGATGTGCTTTGCTGGTTCAAAATAATTTCCGGGGTCGCTCTCAGTGTGTCCACCTTGAAGAGACTTACTCTGATTGGTGTGACGTCTCTGCTGGTGTTCCTCAAGGTGGCGTTCACTCCCCTCTTCTTTTCACTATTTTCATAAATACCGTTACTAAGGTTATCTCTTCCAACTTCCATCTTTACGCAGACGATTTGCAGCTTTATCGACACTACTTGCTACCTGACGCAGAGTCAGCGATTAAGACTATGAATCGTGACCTGGAGATTATTAATCAATGGGTTAAGACATACTTCTGACATAATAATCCGTCCAATTCCCAGGCTATGATCATAGGCAGTCGTTAGTTTCGCATTGCGCTTGACGTTTCCACTTTAACGCCATTATCCCTTGACGGATCGACTATTGCATACACGGACACAGCAAAGAATCTCGGTGTCTTAAGTGGCGAGCGCAAGTAAATGAGGTTAGTCGTAAGGAGCACTTTTCCTTTCACTCTTTAAAAAATTTTTTTTTTACCTCAAACTTTAATTCAGCCGATGATTGATTACGCTGATGCCTGCTACCTGGATGCCACTGAGGAGCTCTTAAACAAGCTTGAGCGCTTGCAAAACCTGTGCATCCGTTTTGTTTTTGTCCTGAGGAAATACGACCATGTCTCTCAGTTCTGCAAGGATCTAAAGTTCCTCCCTATCCGTCTTCGCAGGAACACTGGAATATTATGTCTCCTTTACATCATTCTCTTCAATCCTGCATACTCCGGGTACCTGCGCGATCGTTTCTCGTTTACTTACAAGCCCTGCCGATGTGCTGTGTAGATCCCACCTCAAACATCATCTAAACTTCCCATTCCATAAAACTCATTCTTAGTCTCACTCCTTCTCTTTTCTTGTAGTACGATTGTGGAACTCATTCTCGTCGAACATCGGTGAATGTGAAAATATTTCCATTTTCAAAAAAGTAGTCCATCATTATCTCTTTTCACTGTAATCCACTAGGTACCTATATATTTTAATAGGTATGTATTATTTTATTATAATTATTTATTTTCCTATTAATGTATTTATATAGTTTGATATATTTATTATTAGACAGTAATATGCTTTAGTTAACTTAGTTTTTACACACTGTCTACGTTTCTTCTCACTCTTCTGTCGCAGGTCTGCTGGAAGAAATTTCTAATGGAATAAGCAGTTACTTTGTGCTCTTTTCTCTGTATAAAATTTTCTTTTTTGAAGTATGTTGTGTGTTCATAAATAAATGAATATTTTATAAGCCTGACACATAAGAAAATGTTACCCAGCGTTGTTAGGGTTGATTACTCGACTGCGCAACTCCTAAATTCGCTATTGGTATATTAAAATCTATGCAATATACTAGAGCAGTTTAAGAACAAAAATATAGTAAATAAGTACGACGACTACCAGAGTGCCAATTGTACTAATATTTAAGCAACGTTTGCATTCTCTCAGTCGCAATCTGTCAAAAAAGCCTAAATTTACACACTTTTTTGACACATTTGGCATTCCGAGTGATGACTGAATGACAGATTAGTCAAACAAAAATTGTATTCAGTGTTGGAATGGAAGTTTGTCGGCGCTTAATATACAGAAACCGTGATGCTATGATATACGTAGAAAAAAGGAGCACATGCATGGTACTCAGCGATAGCGTAGCATATATCGTTGAAAATGGATCAGCCGGTCTATTCTGTCATCATCTTGTCGTATACACTTAGGAGGTGGAGCGAGCATGAACTGATCAATCCATCTTGTTTGAATTGATTGACAGCTCACTTAATGGTCATTTCACCACAGTTTACACGTTGATACCTTTAGAGAATCGCACTGCTGTACTTTTGAATATAGAACACCAAAATTGTAATACAGAGGCAAATTGTTCGATTTACAAAAACGATCCAATTCTTCGTGCCTGACGTGTATTCGGTCCAGTTGGCGTTAGACAAAACAATATTCACTGTTTGCAAGATGCACGGAGTGTATACAGAGTAAAATGTAGTGCAGAATTACTTACCCATGTATTCATTAGGCATTCAAACCGTGACACGTCAGCATGTTGGCGGCGCACACACGTCGTATAGACGCATACTAGGCAAGTCGCATAGACGCATAGCAAGTCTCATAGACGCATACTGGGCGAGTTTGATCGTGTTAGAACGTCTCGTATGTCGCGTGCCTATCGAATATGACCTGCATAATCAACTGACAATAATATGTTAACATGTGATGCAGGTTTAAACATGATAGGGATTAGGGTATTGAGAGACGTACAGGAACTGAAAGTGTTATTTATCGTAACATAAAACCACACCTGTATTCCATTAGAGGTTATGCAGACCCACATTTTCCCGATTATGTTAATATGTCCCATATAGAGGCCGATCTTATTCATCTTAGACAGGGCAAAATCCCAGAGTCAGAATTGTTTCTGAGAAATGGAATTCCTGGTAGAAAAATGCAATAACACTTTCCCAGGCCGGGATTTGATTCAGGGCTTCGAGATCAGTAGTAGTGCTAGCGGCAACTATACTAACGAGTTAGTTAGTCGAGGCACTGTTCTTTTCAATAAGACTTCTTACAAGTACGGATAGTTTCGGACTGGCAAGAAGTCGCTTTGAGTCAGACGGATTGTTGCCCATTCAAAATTTGATTTCTATGGACAAACACAGAACGGCCATACTCTTTTAAGTACCTCCTCTTTTTCAAAGCGGCACCAAACCATTACATACAGTATGTGCTTTATTTGATTGTAATATCTATACAATAAAATTCAAACCCAAAACATTTCCACTAACAAAGTCAAACAATCCCAGAATCATTCTCAATGAAGTCCCAATTCCTAAAGAGATATATGCAAGCAATATCACGGCGAGCGGATCGGGGGCGCGCGCATAGTTCGCGTGCCAAATTAACCAATATAGACGACGCAGCCGCACTACGAACTCCACGTGCGATGCCGCTATGAGCTACGAATGTGCTACAATGCGGACGGTGCTACGATTGTGCTACGAGTGTGCTACGACGGTGCTACGAGATGGTATTAATAAATATATTTGTTTCTTTAGAATTATTGATGATTTATTTTTATACCAATGAATGAGTCCACTTTTAAACTACCTCTAGGTGGCTTAAAAGTGGCGCCAGTAACGGAGAAGTTAAAAGGGAACCCTTATCTTGGTATGGTCATGTGAAGAGGAGGGGTGAAAGAAAAGATGGATGGATTGTGTTAGAAGAGATATGAAAGAAAAGGGCGTTAGTGATAGCGTGACGGCTGACAGGACAGAATGGAAGAAAAAAACGTATTGCGCCGACCCCAAGTAACATGGGATAAGGGCAAAAGATGATTTTTATACAAGCTTTTGCGAGGGCGACTAGTGGAAGTTCAAAATTATGCTACAGGATCATACTATCGGGATACAATATATGATGTTCTAGTGCAAGTAATGGTCTATTCTGGACCCATATGGAGAAGACTGTTCATAATAATTTATAATCTTCATTTCATACATTGGTTAATTTTGGCTAAAAGGAGGTCCGATGCTAAGATTTGATTTATCGGCCTTTTATAATTCCAAAAATTAAAAGAGGGAATCGACATCTATCATTATTAAATAAGTCAAGTCAAGAGTAAAACTTTTAAGCATTGTCGCCAATGATGACTGTCTTATCAAAATATAACAATAAACCATGAACGGATTAATGAATAGTCGTCCATGAATTAACATACGGGCAGGGGCAGTCACCATCAGAGTCAGCCATGTTCCTAGTAAGTGGAAACGTGGGTGAGGAAAGGAGGAAGCAGCAAATGATCACTTGGGTCGATCAGTTTAAACAAAACGTCTTCTGTACAGAATTAAATCGAAATAGACAAACACGTAATCATTCGAATCAAATTAATTTCCAAACAAAAACGCACAAGATTACGCGGAACACCAGCGATTCGTCGTATCTGTGGTGCGCTCGCCGTTGACATTCGAAAGCAAATCTGGCGTTCAACATGGCGGCGCCGACCATCGACTCAACGCTCCGCTAGACTGACAGACGTCAAATCTAGTTCTGACGTATCTTTAACAGATGGCACTAGAAATGCGCAGTCAAACCTTTGCCTATGTTTATGATACTACCTAAAGTAACTTACAATAAGATTATTATTTACGTGGTCTCCGATCCACCAATACATTCGTACCTCCTCGAGATTTTCAAACTAAACAGGCTAGAACTCGGCAGAACTTTACCGCTGCGTTGTCGGTAACTTATTCCATCGGCTGCATATCACTCTATTAGAATACGACAACAACCGCCTTCTTGTTGAATTACTCATTCAATTTCGTGGTTAGTTTGGTCAACACTTTTGACATTGACAGCTGTCAAAACAAGTGGTTTTGTTATTTCGTCGCTGACCGTACAAAGTTTTAAAAACTGATGCATTTTTACAAATGGTGGATTAAATCAGTTTCCTAATAATTATCCTATAAAAACTATAAAAATTATAACTGCGAAAGTGAGTTGGTTTGTTTGAACACGTTTTCACGCCTCAATCACTGAAGCGATTTTGATGAATTGTGATATAAATATAGATAGGAAACGGTTATAGGCTACTTTTACGCGAGCGAAGTCAAGGGCAAAAGCTAGTTTTTAATATATTCCAGACAAATATACTAGTTTAAAAAAATATAATTGAGTAAATTGAAATAACATATTTACGTTAAGATTTTCTATATAAACTTAACAATATTTACCTTGTATAAATAAGTCAATGCGCGGGAGGTATTTCACTGAAAAATTCTGACGCACATTTCAAATTTTTGGTTTAAAAATCTGAAAAAAAAGTATGCGTAAATTCAAACAGCAACGAGGATAAAATCCTAGATTCTGTTACCTATCTTCTAAGTTTGCCTGTGTATTATAAGTTCTACATCAAATCTCCAACCCATACAAAAATGGATGTTAAACTTTTATGTAAGCAAAGTAGCAACGCATCCTAGTTTCCCCATAAATAACCCAACTAAACACTGAAATATGCAAACATTACCGTTAAAATGCGCAGCAAAATTAAATCTCCAAACTCCAAAAGAGCATCATGAAACAAAGTATATAAAAGGTTGAACTAAAACTTGGAAATTAATTCCATTTAAAACTCAGCAGCAAGCATACATTCGTAACTTTGATATTAGTCGAATAGAGTGCCTTACCCAGGAAACGGGGGAAAACAAACCAGACTAATTCTAAGAGTTTCTGACTCATTACTGAGAGACAAAGAGCCATGCATAAAGAACGCAAAAGCAAGAAAGTTTGGTGACGAATGGTTTCAACCATGTCCATAGTGTGGAGAGCTCACACGCTACTGAAAACCCCCCCGCGATGTTCCTAATTTTCATTGAGAGAGAGGGGGTGGGAAGGTTGGGGAATAGTGGTGCCTTTTCCCAGTGTTCAGCACGTGGTAGGAAGGCAAATGCAGCGCCGCGTTCGCAATCAAGGTAAATGTTGCCAGGTGCGTTCGCGGCGGCGGCCCGCGAATTTATAACGGCAACACTGACAACTTGATTTATACACGGCAAACATTTTCGCGGTATACCAATTGTGAGATATTCCGTTACACGCTCGGCTGCGTTCTAGATGGGTAACTATTTTTCACGTTTTATTGGTTTTCGTTTCGTTCGTGATATATTTTATTGATGTGTTGTTTTTTTTTGGGTTTCATGTGTCCGTCTGGGGTGTAGATGTATGGATTTGAAGTGTAGTGAAACGACAAGATGACATTACTTTTCACCTTTTTGATGCATTTGTTATAAGCATCTAATAGAGTTCATTGATCAAAAAGAGACTGAATATGGAATATGGAAAGGTTTCTGAAGATTGTTAAGAACGTGTCAAAACCTACTTCAATGCCTAATGACTCCAATTTAACAGGTTTTGAGAAATACAGATCGAGGGTTAGTGATATACCTAAGTATAAGTTAATTTTAAGGTAAGATGTTAACTTAATATCTCTTAGGCCTCGTTTACGGAGACGCGAAACGTCGTGCGTCGCGTGCAGCTTGGCGTCCTGTGGCGCGTCGGGCGTTTTTTCCTTTACAGACAGGCGGTGCGTGCAGCGGCCCGCATCATCACACGCGCAAATACAAACAAATGGTAATGTACGATGTTGTTTATGAAAACGCGAGGCTTGACGCGGCGCGTGGTGCGGGGCGTGAAGAGTAGCGGTACCCGCCGCGGGCATCGCTGCGGAGAACGAGGCTGGCGCCACAGCGGTGAACGCGGCTAAATTGGGAGCGCCCAAACTCCTCATGCTTGGTTGTTGTCATCACTGGGCCACTTCTTATATTAAATAATTCACTTTTTTCCAAACACGACTGGCAGAAGGATTCGCCGCAGGCACCGCTTTGTCCGCGGTGGCGGATTTCGCCGTATTTTTGTATTGCCGCGGGCGACATTGCGTGCGCCCGCCGCCACGATAAACGCCGCGTGCGACGTGGTGGTGCCATCCGCGGGCTCCGCCTGCATTTCAAGCAAACGCGTGTAAAATCGCTTCTCCGTAAACGCTCTCATACAACGCCATATGTTTGAATTTAGTACGGGCCGCGCCACCGCACGCGACGTTCGACGCCCCGTGTCTCCGTAAACGAGCACTTACCTACACCTCCATCGTTTTACACCTCGAAACACATTTACAGATAAACTATCTGGATTCTCAATAATCACTTGAAGCCTTTCAAAGTAATACAAAAATTAAGACAAAGACTAATCACCTATAAAGCACAGTTTCTATCCCACAATAGTTTTGACACAATAATGGATTGATCGAGAAAACTGAGAGGAATCGGTATTTAAACGATCATTCGTTTTAATTTGTCGCTGTTCGCTACAGATTGATGGTTCGCTGTTCAAGTTCCGATACAATC
The DNA here is from genome assembly GCA_002192655.3 of Mamestra configurata. Classification (NCBI taxonomy): domain Eukaryota; kingdom Metazoa; phylum Arthropoda; class Insecta; order Lepidoptera; family Noctuidae; genus Mamestra; species Mamestra configurata. The sequence goes on from NDFZ01005471.1 coordinate 813,956, forward strand.
GTCATTTGTAAATGGGTTTTGTGCAGAATTCAGTAATTGTTGTAGTTTTGCGCCAGAACCGCTGAACGGATCTAGATAAAATTTGCCACAGAGATAGATTATGGTCTGGAATGGCACATGGGCTACTTTTTATCCCGGGAGTACTCATATGTTTCTGTTGGCAGAAGCTAGTCTTGAATAGTTTGATTAAAATTGGCATCTTATTTATAGTGCTGATGGAATTCTTATATATTACATTAAAAATACCATTTCTACCCTACTATTATATTCATGTGATAAATGGATTTTGAGGAAATGTAACAGTAATATAGCTTACACATCAGGACAATACATAGATTATAATTCCCACGCACAACGGAATAGGAATCCAAGTGCGGATGGAGTCTCTACTGTTCTCTAGGCTATAATTTATAAAGTGGGGAAGTGCTAATTAAACTCGGACGGAGGCGCGGGTGCCAGCTAGTACTTCAATAAAATATCGCTTTCCATCAGGCGAGACCGAGGTCACGAACGGGTACATTACGAGAAATATAATAAAAATCTACTCTTGTTGTTTGTCTTCTTTGTCCTCAAGATTGCAAAAGATCGATAGGTATTATACCCTCTTCTAACCTCTTTGGTTTTTCAGATGGTCGTAGTAATTCACGACACATCTTTTTTTACAGCCTTATCTTTCAGCTCAGGGTTCAAATGGAATTGGACGGGCCACATTGACAGCATGCATGATTATTTATTTATTTATTTATTTAAACTTTATGTACAATAGTGGTACATGGGCGGACTTAATGCATCAAGGCATTCTCTACCAGTCAACCTTTGGACATGATGACTGCTGGGCAAAAGTCTCCCCGCAATGGGTGCCAGAAGAAAGGCGGCGTCGCCGAGGCGAGCCCAGAAAGCGGTTGCGAGATGATCTGGACGTATATCACGAAGGCTGGTTCGAGGTGGTGCAAGAAAGTGTCTGGAAAGATATGGGGGTGGCCTTTGCCCAGCGATGCTATACGCAAATAAAAAATGATTCAGTTGAGGTAAATGCTTTTGGCCACCTAGCGCTCCCACCTATAAGGAAGCGAGGAAGAGGTCGCCAATGAAAGAAAAGAGCTCACGATTTTCCGTTCATGTTACGACACGACATCGTATCGCCCCGGTATCGTAAACACTAAAAGGTATCGTGTGTTAATTAATTTGTATTTCATAAGCAAACGATTGATGAATCGTCAGGAAGTTGGAGAACAAGTGTGATGAATAGTACCGCCGCAGAGTAGCGAATACAACGTTGTTGTGTAGCTGTTTGTATTTAAGATGTTGTTAGGCTGTGTGCCTACAATTTGATAGGCTATGTACTGTTTTTGTTAAAGCCGTGACAAGATGGAAATCGCACTGTCTGACTGCTTAAAAAAGAGAGAATAGAATAGAATAGAATAGAAAACATTTATTCGATACAGACACAACACAACAGCAACAAAACACAAAGTAAAAAAGAGAACAATCATAAGACAACAATAAATTATCTAGCCAGCCGCTAGCTGAGCGTGCCTATACCGAAAGGGTTACCATCTCAGCATTTGCTGGGCGTCAGACACCCAGCGCTGGTTTTCAGTTGGCACCCTGCAGTGACACAGAGAGAGAGATGCGCGACGACATGCTTTACTATAAAATATTATCCATCTTAGAACATCATCTACGATAGGTACTAAATTATTGATATAAGGTTGATCTCAGTTGATCCACACATATCAGGGCCATGATCGGGACGTGTCCGAGCAATGGTCCGTGCAACGTGGTCTGACACGTCCCGGACACGACCCGGACACGGTCGTGTGCGAACGAGTTCATATGAAATCTACGCACCGATATTGTTTCGAGCTCCGGACGGGCCACGGCCCGGGCACAGCCCCACTATGTGTGACTCAAAACTACAAAGTCAGAATGCATGAGATGGCTTGTTATGTCACCTTTAGGTAAAACGAGCACTGGTTTTTTTTTGTTTTTTTTTTTTTTTTAAGTATGTCTGGTACTCTTTTACGTAGATCTACTGGCCAAAGGCATCCTCCAAATCCTATCTGGTATTATTTTTCCAAGCCATCACGAAGCAGCTCTTGCGGTAGGCGTCTAGGCAGTCTTCGTAGGCCAGCCTCGGCGGCGCTGTACATACTCAGGCACTTAGTTTGAGGAAACTATTACTTAGCGGTCACTGCGCAAGCGGCACTGAAGTGACCCAGTGACCAGTTCATCTTCATAGAGATCTACGCTTTGGAACGTGTTAATAGCTTCATATTTTTGACAGACTGACTTTGACAATTCAAAAGTACCTTAATGGTTTATGTCAGGGGTTCCCAAACTATTTCAATCCGTGGCGCACTTATACCGTTTAGTATTATGTCCCGGTGCCCTAGCTTACCAAAATAGGTTACAATTATACTAGGCACGAAAATTAAAACAACCACAATATGATGTTCAGTTTTTACGTATTGAAACACAAAAAAGCGAGAATTAAACTGTTTTTATTAAATTGAATACGTAAGTCAAGTTCCCAAAGAATGGAAAACAGGAGCGTCTTGCGGCGCCCTTCTTAACTTTCTACGGCGCACCAGGGCGCCGCGGCGCACACTTTGGGAACCCCTGGTTTATGTGAAATAAAGACTTTGACTTTGTCCCGGCCAATCCCATTTAACCTGATAACCTTAAATAAATAAAAAAAACTTCTTGAAATCTTTAAACTGTGTTCACAATACAAACTCACAGAAAACTCAATAACAACGGAAGATATTCGTCCATTACACGCTTATAAAAACAATATTACGTTCCGTAATGTGCGGAACATCGAGGCACTCCATAAAATTGGTTCGTTACAGCGCGGTGCGTAATGAGACGTGCTGCAATCTGAAAAATATATGTTTATTTTGTGAAGTAAGGGTGCGTGTACATTGTAAATGTTGCAAGTTTATTATTTTAAGACATTTTTTTTTTACTTGAAGCAGTAATGCTAGCGAAGGAGAGACAAGGCCTTCGCCCCAACCGCCTCTATAGGAGAAGACGCCCCAGGCGTCGGGAGTCGCAGGGCGATCGCCGGCCACCTTAGGCGCGGCCCTGCGGTCGGCGAGCATTGGGTGGCTCGCTGTCCGATCACCACCAGGCCCAGGTCGAAGGCGCGTTGTGTTTTACGCGCGCCTCAAAGACCCCGCTAGGGCCAGAGCCTGCCAGGGTTGCGGAATTTGTTCGAAAGAGTCACCGCGGCCCTGGAACGCAAAGGGCTTTAGAAAGAACACGGATGGGTTTTAGTCAGTAAGAGTCTGACACGTCCTTCCGCTCCACCCAGAGCGGAAGAAGTCATTTGATGATTTCCCATACATAGAAAAAAAAAACATTTTTACATAAAAATCAATGTTGTTAAAAAGTGAAGAAGGACACAAAGAGATGGGGAAAAATTTGGGCTGTGGCTCTATTCCTTTTTTAGTCTTTTTTATTATGAATAAGTACTGGTTTTCATCTGCACTCGGTTAGACTGGAATCCTACGGAACACAATTGAAAAAAAACTAGACGTATTGATTAAATGACTTTGAAACTCCAATATTCGCACAAATTCGAATGTTTTCGCGGGAAAACAGAAGCTATTTTTGAGATTATCAAACTAAAAAAGTCGAATTAGTCCGTCAGATAGATTTCCAAAAAATATTGGGCACGTCTTTTTTCTTTTGTCACGTTAACAAAAAATGAAGACGATACAGTTCGTTGTAAACTCGTGTGACGTTACTCACCAGTAAGTACAACCTATACTTTTTACTGGAAAGTGACGTTACAAGCCCCCACTCCTTATCTTTGTAGCGGTTTATCTTCGTAATTCCTTATAAATTTGATAAAATAAAAAGTACGTATCCAATATTTTTCGATAATCTAACTGACGAACTAAATATAATCATATTTTTTAACCCAGGCAACATCCTTATTGTTAAACCGTGGCCGCTCCATATCTTATTGATGTCAATACAGACGCAAGAGTCACCGAGTCACTTATCACCTTATTATTTTTAACTTCTTTTATTATTTTTCTAGTACAAAATTTAAACGTATTTAAAAAAAAATTGTAGTTATTTCTTATTCCAATTAAAAAGTATATATTTTTATTAATAAACATGAACATTTCATATTTTAAATACTAATCTAACTATATACACTTAAAATAAAAATAAAAACTCCTAACTTAAATATGGCGTCAAAAAATTCGTCCGCATCGCTATCGACTGGAAGTGAGCCCAAAAGACTGGCAGCATTGTCACGTTATATGGCAATGCTTATCTTCTGTCCGAGGTAAAAGCCAGCCCTTGGGTCACGCGAAGTATCAACTAAGCGTTTAGCAAGTTCTTTATATAACGCATGAGCACTCGGACCCCACGGTCCAAGAGTTTCAACCCCAAACAGCTCGAAAATATAATTGCCAACAAGGTTAATATATTTCCGCCGCTTGAGGTTCTTACACTTTTTATTATAATACTTTTTTATTCACTGTGGTGAATAAAAAAGTTTTATAATAAAGAGTGAATCAAACAATTATTAATACAAAATACCCTCACAGGCACCACAACTATCTCCTGCAACAGAATCTCAGCTACTAATAAATTATGAAACTCCTTAATACCTGAACCAGGTACATTAAGCGGACGCTGCGGTACAGACGCGCAACTTTTGTTTGCCACGCCGTCGACTTAATCTTGTGGAAGATTGCTAAGCGAGTTTGACTTGGTATTGTCATAGATTAAGAATATTGTAGAGAGTAGAATTGCTTGGCCACTTGATGACTGATGAGAATGAAAGTTTTGAGCTTGTACCTACCTTATTGTTTTCCAACAGGCTAGTTTAGGGTATAGAGGTATACGATACAGAGAGTCCCGCACAACTCCACTGAAAATGGGAGGATCCTCCGACCAGACGGTTATTGTGTTCAAATCGCACGGAGAACTTTGCTTGCGCGATGCAGGATTTCGTTGTTAGTTGGTCGTAGATGGCGCTGCGGTACTTTTTGTTGCCGTACAAATTTCGCTTCTAAGTTTTTCATGTGGCGGCATTGATGCCGCTACAAGGGTGACGCTGACGACGGTTTTAAGTTCACTGCACATGGTTTCCAAATCTTCGTTTTGAAGATTGTTTACCGGCTTTTACATCCTTAGAGCGGCGACTGAGTACTCCTAGTGCGGGTAGACCACAAAGTGGACCTACGACCTGGTTTAGATGAAGCAGCGGATTCCTTTCGCCTGAATGATAATTGAATGTGCTTTTAATTAGGCAACAATTGTTTACACAATACATTTACAATGAATTAATTCGTTATACCTACAATTATAAGTGTAAAAAATACTTATAGGCTAACACCGCATACACTATCTGTGATTAAGCAATTAACCATTACATTTAATAACAATAAAAAAATAATAAAAAATTATTATGGTTAAAATGGATTATTTTGTGCTTACACTGACAAAATCATCAACTAGTTGGCTGTAAACCATTTGCTCAATGGGGAAACCATCGCGACTGTGTTAATCTCATGTATTTTACGCCCTTAAAAGACAATAAAAAATTATGAAAAAAATCCGGGTTTGTTTTTTCATCATTTGTCAACTCTTTCCTATGTTTGGGTCGACTTTCAGCCGAACCAGACACCTGAATACCAGTATTTTATATGTAGCGACTGCTGATCTGGTCTCCACAACCTAGGTCAAACGATCACTCTTGATAGACTCTCAATTACCCCTCTATAAATATTTTTAGTCTGTGGTGCAGAGTGTAGCTAAGTTTATAGTGTTACTGTTATGTTCGTGTGTTCAGTATTAATTGAAACTAACATGAAATTAGGCTTGTTGCACCCGTGGGGAGTGTACCTAACTTTGGGGACACTGGGTTTGGTTTGGTTGTAACAGTATTTCAGGCTAAGTGACTGTCCGTGTCAACTGAGCAAGTGCCAAGTGATTTGTCTTACGGCACGAATTTATGATTGTAACATGGAACTGATATTTGCATAGCCTACAGAGAGTTCCAAGTCTGGTATATGTGAGACTAGCTACTGCCAGCACCATGTCCGAAGTTATCCTAAGGGTAGCGGCATCAATGCCGCCACATGAAAAACTAAGAAGCGAAGTTTGTATGGCAACAAAAAGAACCGCAACGCTATCTATCCTGTCAGCGACGAACTACCAACAAAATCCTGCATCGCGGTATCAGAGTGTTCCGTGCGATTGTGCGTCAATTTGTGGAACTTGATAAGTGAGTCTTCATGCACGTCCACAAGATCGCTGCAACTATTTACTAGGTTATATAGCCGAGGATTTAACCTCAATACTGTTGCTAAGTCAAGGAGCTCGTGGTTGAATAATAAAAGCTGCACGGGTCGAAGAAGCCAAAAAATATGACACCAGTTTTTTTTTTAAGGATGGGATATCATCAAATGACTTCGTCCGCTCTGGGTGGAGCGGAAGGGCGACTCTTACTGACTAAAACCCATCCTTCTAAAGCCCTCTGCGTTCCAGGGCCGCGGTGACTCTTTCGAACAAATTTCGCAACCCTGGCAGGCTCTGACCCTAGAGGGTCTTGTCTCCTATGCTGACATCCCTTTGAGGCATGCGTGGAACACAACGCGCCATCGACCTGGGCCTGGTGGTGATCGGACAGCGAGCCACCCAACGCTCGCCATCAGCAGGTGCGCGCCTATGACACCAGTCTTACCAAATGATTTCGTGTTACACTATTACCCAGTTATTGGATTGTGAAGGTCAGAGACGCAGTCACTTCGTCGTATTCAGCTGCATCCCGTTTGAATGGAAGCCGACCCCACTTTAATTAGAAAAAGGCCAAGCAGTTTGATTTTCACCTCTGCCTTTCCCTCAATGGTTTAAGCGCGATATTGTTCTGGCAACTCACTTGCTCAGCATACTTTTTTTTTTCTTTCATATTCCATGTCATCATCATCTGCCTAGCCTTTTCCCAACTATATTGGGGCTTCCAGTCAAACCGGATTCAGCTGAATACTAGTATTTTACGTGGAGCGGCTGCCCTACCAGACCTCCACAACCCATTAACTGGGTAACACGGTACTCCTTGGCAAGACTGGAGTCAGATTATCTGGCTTCTGATTATCTGTAACGACTGCCAAAGATCTACAAATGACAGCCGGGACCATTCCATGTGACGGTTTATTATCTTTTCCACACGCGTAAACTCACCTTTATAATGTTAGTGTTATATTCGTGCACACTTCGATTAATTGAAAATTGAATATTACTTGGGTTTATTTCGTTTCGAGTAACTTTTACTGTTGAGTGTTTACGTTACGTTTATTGTACGTTTATTTTGAGGCAAAAAAGTTCGTTTGTGGGCTGGTAACGAAAAGTTTGTAAGAGAAAAAGGAGTGGTTTGTTTGAGATAAAAGTTTTTTTTAGTCTTTATTAAGGTTGAGGGAGATCACCCATGACAACTTCTTCATCATTACTTTGAACTGTTTGTCGCATATGATCCGCGTGAAATTTTAAATACATTTTCTAAATTTTTCAATACTTGTTTCTGTCAGTGACTTCGCCCGCGTGACTGTCGGAAATTATCCCAAGGTAACATGCTCCAGACTATAATCTATCTCTGTACCCGATTTCATCTCGATCCATTCAGCCGTTCCTGCGTGATTGAGGAACAAACATCCATCCAGACTTTTTCAATAAATAGTAGTAAGATTTACTTTGCTTACACTGACACTGTGGCTGCTACCGTAAAAGCAGTAACAACGCTAACAAAACTTTTGTTAAACATTTGTTCGTCAAATCGTTGAGTTCCTTAAAGTTCTAAGTCTGAGCTTTTTTTTTGGGGTGAGTTTGCTCTTGAATCTAGTCTAGGTCATAGATGACAGAGACAAAGTCGACGATGGAGCGAGCTTACCCAGAAGAAGACTGTTCACTCTAATTTTGAAGAGATTAGGGTTGTATGCGTTCGGAAACACAGACGCAGGCAGAGAGTTCCACTCCTTTGCTGTGCGCATTATAAAAGACGTTTGGTGGAATAGCAACTAGGTACACGATAACTGACAAAAATGCTTGCACTGTCAGGACAGGTCCACTCAAATCTGAGTGACACTTTCCTCAAAAGGCTACCTCAGACATTAACCTACATGGTTCACATATGATTTGACCAGTACAGATTGTACGGACTTTAAAAGAGACTTTGACCTCTGAGTTTGTTTCGGTGTTTCTTCTCAGGGTAGTCAGTTAGGAAGGACCAGCCTCACCTAGCTTAAAATAACCAAAAAAAGATTGACGAGTAAAAGTGTTATGTTTAACCTACTTGCAAGAGAGACAGCAGCACACCTGCTACTAAGCTGCCCGGTAGTCACTGATTACAGGGCTAAGTACTTTGGAAACCCAGGTACCCTCTGTGAGATAGTTGATAACACCAAGGCGTTGCTGGCCTTCCTTGGGGAGCTGGGGTGGATCGAATGGCACATTTGTCCCACCTGCACGCAAAATACGCGTTAAGTCGTGGAGTTACGGAAACCAGCCCGAGTTACATACAAACATATAAAACAACCTACTTGTAAAATAAATAGGTATCATTTAACACGACCAACGTTGTCTCGACCGACTTCATCTTGCAATTTACTTTGCTATTTGCTATTGTAGTCACTTTAGCGCGCGGCTGTTTTGATATTGAATGGCATCTGTATTCACCCTGTATCACGATAGTAGCGAAGCAGAATCGTGGTAACGTGGGTGAAGGTACATGACCACAGATTACGTCGCGATTATATCACGATCTTCTCACGATCGTATCGCTACTGAATCACTGCCAAATCCCTTAAAAATTATATTAAAAAAAATCTTTGTTGTCGTCGCCAGTTCATACATTCATGTTTTTTTTGGCGGGATTTTGTCGAGTGAAGTAGTGGATATTGTGATGTAAATTGGTGTAGTTTTGTATCTCAAGTGTCCACGCACCTGGGAAATACGTGGAATAATTGAAACAGGCGCGATCTCGGTTAAGTGGAGCTGAGAATTATATTGTTGTATCGATATTGTGCCGAATCGATATATTTGTTACCAGATACTCCAAAAACCATTAGAATGTGTTACATCCGCACTCTAATGCAAAACACAAGAAATTAAGGACGTAAGACTAGGCAATATTGGGCACGCCACAATTGCGGCGATAAGACCCCTCTTTGAGGCGTGGCTGGAGAGGCGCTACGGCGTCCTCACCTTCCGCCTGAAGCAGGTACTCATCGGACACGGCTGTTTCGGGAGGTACCTGTTTCGGATTAAGCGGGAGGACACGCCCGGGTGTCAGCACTGTGAGGATCGCCCGGAGGACACGGTGGAGCATACGGTGGAGGTCTGCCCTGCTTGGGCTGAGCACCGCCGTGTTCTCGTCGAGGCGATCGGCGGCGGCAACCTCTCGCGTCCGGCCCTGGTTGAATCAATGGTCTGGAGCGAGGAGGCTTGGGAAGCGGTCACCTCCTTCTGCGAAGCAGAAATGCTAGCAAAGGAGGAGGCGGGCCGCGCAGGCAAGGCCTTCGCCCCAACCGCCGCAACAGGAGAAGACACCCCGGGCGTCGGGAGTCGCAGGGCGATCCCCGGCCACCGTAGGCGCGGGCCTGCGGACGGCGAGCATTGGGTGGCTCGCTGTCCGATCACCACCAGGCCCGGGTCGATGGCGCGTTGTGTTTCATGAGCGCCTCAAAGAGATGTCAGCATAAAAGATGGGGCCCGCTAGGGCCAAAGCCTGCCAGGAGGAGGAGGTTGCGGAATTTGTTCGAAAGAGTCACCGCGGCCCTGGAACGCAAAGGGCTTTAGAAGGAACACGGATGGGTTTTAGTCAGTAAGAGTCTGACACGCCCTTCCGCTCCACCCAGAGCGGAACAAGTCATTTGATGATTTCCCATCCTTAAAAAAAATGTCTAGTCAATATGGTCAAAAGACTACTATAGCCTTTCTTTCGGGGTAAATTAAAAATTAATAATAATAATACATTCATCTTAGGGTAATCAAAAGGTACTGCTACTGATTCCCAAGCTAAGCTTGAGCTTGTATTTTGGGAAACAGTGTTCAGCCTCAAACTTATGGATGAGATGGTAGGTATCCTACTAGAGGTCTCGCGAAGATGTGTTGCCATCCCACAGACAAATCCAGAATGTGACCTTTAAGTTATTTTAAATACCAATTTAATTACTTTGCTTATTATTTTCTGGGCAAAAGCATCTGTACCTGTTGCTTTCTCCGAATTACCTTAAGATGTAATAAATTGAAAAAGATGAATTATAATTTTTTCACAAGAAAATTATAACTAAAAGAAGATAGTAAAAGCAATTTGTATGAATACTCGGAATATTTACGAAAATAACAGCAATTATTATTATCATGTGAACTCGTAACATTTATTTCACCTTAACGGAGTTGTTTCCAGGCACGAGATAGTTAAAGGTACTCTATTTATTTATTTGCAGATCTAAGAACGCAAACATAGAATTAATAAGGCCTCGTATACAGGGCGGTATTATGGCTCAAAGCGATCTTTAACAGAAAACATTTGTATGGATTTGACAGAGAAAGAGAAGTGTTGTGTGCACACAATTTTACTTTATCATTATGTTTTCTTTTTTTGTTTTACTATGTGAATGTAACTGTTGTGTTGTGTCTGTGTCGAATAAATGCTTTTCTATTCTATTCTATTATATTCTTATGTGTAAACCTTGGTTGTTGACGTTGACGTTGTTTTATAGACAATATTTCTATAGAATTTTGTTTCACATTAAATTTTACTGATATTATCATTTCATAGAATAATAATCAATACGCAGAATACTTTGATTTTTTTTTATTTTTTTTGTTAAAATAAAATTGTATGTTTCGATATTCATATCATATCATAAAATTGCAACACCGCGTTCATAAAAACAATGAGGGTAAATTCTAGTAGAGTATTGAAGTCACGGACGGTTCACCTAATGATGATTTATCTGTGATCAATATTTGTAGCCAAAATAAGAAAGTTAAGAAATCACAAAAAAGTCGTTGAATCATAGTTTATTTACAGTACAAGTTGAAGTCAAAACACGTAAGCGAGCATGCAACATGCGACATGCAGCATGCAAGCAAGCATGCAGCATGCAAGCGAGCATGCAACATGCAGCATGCAAGCAAGCATGCAGCATGCAGCATGCAAGCGAGCATGCAACATGCAGCATGCAAGCAAGCATGCAGCATGCAAGCGAGCATGCAACATGCGACATGCAGCATGCAAGAAAGCATGCAGCATGCAAGCGAGCATGCAGCATGCAAGCAAGCATGCAGCATGCAAGCAAGCATGCAGCATGCAAGCGAGCATGCAACATGCGACATGCAGCATGCAGCATGCGACATGCAGCATGCAAGCGAGCATGCAACATGCGACATGCAGCATGCAAGCAAGCATGCAGCATGCAAGCGAGCATGCAGCATGCAAGCAAGGATGCAACATTTAGTAGGCATCGTTGTTGTCACGGCTCCGTGGCTGCGGGGCTCCTGCGGTCCCACGCGAGTTTATCGTCGCAGATGTTTTTAATGCTCACCACTGCAGCTTCGGCTTGTTGGTATTAATATATTGGTATTAATAATATTCGAAATAAAAATACATAGACCAAATATTATATGAAACATTTTCTGCGAAACGATATTCTATGAAATTTCTGTCTGCGAAACAAGGGAACACCGTAAACCTTATAAAACGCGGCAAAGTTACTTCAACGGCTAACGTTTTATTTAAAGCATAAACAAAATGGAAAGCTGGCGCTAGTTTCCGTAGCACTCATAGATAAATATTAAGATATATCATATATATATTATGCCACTGAAAAATTGCACTCCGTAATACATGTAATAAATGTTTATTAGATCATTATCGATATATTATGGAAAAATCATTTTAAATACAATAAATCCCATCCGAATTTAATGGTTTACAATATATCTGTCTTATATTGAGAAAAATTTGTTTACCATTCACGCGATGATATTTTACAATTTGACGGCGGTTGCAATTTTTCGGTGACGTTTATAAGATATATCTAGACACGCGGCAGCGTGTCCAGCCAGCCAAGTTCAAAGAAAAAGGAACTGGTGACGCAGCAGCCGTGTGTCTAGCCAGATATGCCATTTTAAGCTACTTTTGACCCCTTTACAACTCAAAAATCTACATACATGAAACTTTGAATATTTATTAAAACCCCTTACATAGTCTAGAATCCAAAATTTCATAAATATAGTTAAAACAGTTATTGATATATTAACGTTTTAAAACATTATTTTGTACTGACGGACTGACTCACTCACTCACTGACTTATAGATCAAAAACCTAACCCACTTAAAGATGACCTAGAAAGTCCAAATTTGGCATCCAGCTACGTAATTGTGTATATGTCACCGAAAAATGGCAAACTCCGTAAGAATATAAAATATCTTGTAAACTCTCGATAAATTGTCAATTGAATGTTTGGAGTACTTATTTACGCATCAAAATTTGGTACTCCATAATCTCTCCAAGTTATTTCGACAAATTGTGGACTGACATAAAATGGCAACCAATCCGAAAACAAGTCTACAATTTATCCGTTTTCGTGTGATAGTAAACCTGGACACAAGGCTCTCATTGGTCTATTCAGAGAAAACAGGGACCAATGAAGAGCGAAGTTTCCAATTTAACTATCAAACCAAAACAGATTAATTGTAAACCTGAGAGCTGATTGATCGCCAGTTTATGTCAGTCACAATTTCTCGGAGCGCACAGATATATTATAGAATAGAAGATTTTGATTCGTATAATTGCAGAACAAATGTTTAATTGACAATTCAAATTCGCGCCTTTCAAAATTATAAGAGCAAAAATTTTTGCTTTTTTCATCCCAGGAGAATAAGTTCCATGATGAAAGGTCGTTTTTATCATTTTTACGAATCATTTATAAAACTTAGACAACTGATAATAACACAAACTGCTCCTGGCAGCGCCAACTCAGCGGTCTGACATCATTGCGAATAATTGTAACATTTGTGTTACGAGATAAATACATCATTATACAGTCTTGCTACTTATATTTTGAAATAGGCACATGGTGCGGGGTACGCGGGGCGGGCAACACGATTCGGGCGTGCGTGAAAGTTGAATAATAGTAGTTTATTTACAAAAAGTAATGTCATAATTTATCTTATTTCAGGATTATCTACAGAACTTATTAACATTGAACTTTTTGATGGTATCTATAATATTAGATAAACATTACACACTTACCAACAACTTGTCACCCTGAGAACAAACCGTGTTTAACACAGTTCACAAAACTGAAAGGCATTACGCATTCCTTAGCAAAAACAAAATCATTTGTCAAAATGTAATCCACCCAAAGTATACCAGTTTAAAAACAAAAAAAAAGAAGGTGTTGTCGTAAAACCGTGGTTTTCATTTAAGGTTTTTAATTAGAGACAGTTCAAAAGAAAGTCGTCGTTAATCCACTGTTCCCGGGAAAATTAAAGGGGTCCCTCAAAGATGTCATGTTGATAGATAGGGCAGCTGGTGGAAAATGTTTTGTTTTGTGGGTAGCGTCAGGTGCTGATATTAATGTTTTTATTTTTATTTTATATTATTTATTAAGGATAACCAACAATTACACACTATACATGGTTAACAATAGCTTATAATTTAGGTATATTAGTGCGTAACTAACTACATTATCCACATGTAACATATTCGAATTGAAATTTGGAAGAGCAAAGTCAAAGTCAAAACGTTTATTTCAATTTATATATTATAATTTTGAACTATAATATTAATACTTTTGAACGTCATCATATACGGTTCAGTAAAATAATAATATAACATTAATAAAGTGACTACTGTCCATTCGGAAAGGTAGATTCTTATGGAGAAGAACGGACAAGAAACTCCATAGTTACTCTTTTCAAATAATGATTTTACAAAATTTGGTATACAAAAATTATTTTAATATTATGTGCGGACGAGCACGAGTACATTGCTGATTAATCATACAATTAATAAATCGTATACCCATAGTGCTAAAATGTATACTTATATGAAAATACGGTTAATCCTCTGTATTCTCGATTATTTTAAGTAAATCAAGGCGAATTTTGTTAGCTGACAAACAAAATAAATCTAATTTTGAAAAAGGGTTCTTTGCCACTAGTACCATTAACAGTTCCATAATGGAACTACTGATGTCTTTTATTAATCACGAGTTCCATTTTTTTTAAATCCGAAAATAATATAACTTGTGTTCAATTTGTTATCACTAGTTCCACACTATTATTTTAGGCACTTATAAATTTTTTTAAGGGTGTAGAAGCCCTAGAGATAGATACATTTGTGATTTTTTTAAGAGTGTAAAAACACTACAGGTAAAAACTCTTAATTTCAAAAAAAGAAAATAACTCTGTCCGTCTGTCAGTATATTTTTTCTTCACATCTTAAAGGCTGAATTGATTTAGATGAAACTTAGCACAAGGGTAGACTATCTCCTGAATAGGACGTACGATGATGAGAGTATGTGCGCTTGAGATCATTTTTGGCTATCACGCGGGCAAAGTTGCGGGCAATAGCTTAGTTATAGATAAACATCGAACTCCGATAGAAAACTCTACGACCTGATCCCACCATCGCCCTTTTAGCACCGGGATACCAGACATACTGCTGGGTACCATCCGCATTTAGTCGATATCCCGACTATCGAATCTCCTGGGCACGCTCGCTCCATCATAGACCTCATTCATCACTTTTAATCAGGCGTGATCGAGGTCAGGAGCAAGCCCATTTCTCAATTTAAAAAAAAAACAAGTGTCAAAGAGCGTCCATTTAAATTGAAGTCAGGCTCATAATATCTTTCATTTAAATAACAACCACACTCGCTTATTTCAATTGAAACACAAAACCTAAACTTTGTCTGTCAAAATCTTGAAAACACACACATTTCGTAAAATACGTCTTTATTCAATAAGACTTAATTTACACAAAAGTTCAAAGGTCACATCGTCAACGTTCCATTTTCAAACGTATTCTCGTCACATTCAGCGAGTCTACATCAGTGTTGCCACTGACAAACGTACAAATTAATAAGAATCACCTAACGACCGACGGCGTTCTTTTTCTCGGCAAATAACGTTTTTTACAACATTTTGACAAAGAAGTTTGTGCTAACTTGTGATTTTACTTGTCGTAATTAAGTTTTACGACTGCTGAGTTACTGTTGAATTATGTCAGTCAAGTTGTTCATGTTTGTTTGTAGGATTGGTTTAAGGGATTATTTTGTAAGTAGATATTTAACGTCAAAATCATACGTGTAAATGCCCTTTGCAAAACATGGTCTGAGAATTAGCAGAATGTTAGCAGCCATGGCGGGGCAAAGAGAACATATATATATATTATATATTATAATACTAATAAAGCTGTAGAGTTTGTTTGTTTGAACGCGCCAATCTCTAGAACTACCTGTCGGATTTGGAAAATTCGTTTTGTATATGCTATCATATACAAAACGAATTTTACAAATCCTAGCCTAAAACCTATAACCTACCTATAAAGGTTATTCGGGAACGGGAAAGTCCTACGGGAAAAAACGGGATATGCGTGTACGAAGTCGCCGGAAAAAGTTTGTATTATTATACGAGTACTCTGAAAGAGAAGCATTCGCCCAGTGTTTATCTATTCGATATCATCGTATTCCAAATTATGGGATTATCGAAATGTCACGTGGTCCCACATGTTTTGATGCCGAAGCCGAAGCCGCTATCGCTAATGGAATGTTTCACATAGAAATGTAACTGGCAGCTGTAATCTACGGTGTCGACTGAACTCGTGCTAATGTGTAGGCTAACAAGTGTAACCCTTAGTAAGTTTGATGTTAGTCGTGAATTTATAAGATAACCATGTAGATATCTTAGTTCGGTATGGTGTCGGACGTAAAACAATAGCACCATCCCATCACTTCCCGTGGGTGTCGTAAGAGGCGACTAAGGGACTCCCCAGAGAATGGGCTGCAGCATTCTCTGTGGTTCTGTGCATTGCAACAGCTACACTGCGATAGCCAACCTTCCTGCCAAGCGTGGCGAATATGGCAAACTCCCCCTTTGGGACAGGCCTATGTCCAGCAATGGACGTCTTTCGTCTGATATGATGATGACGATAATGACGTAGCTAATGTAAGTATGCGCCATCATGATCATCATTTCAGCCGAAAAAAGTGTCGCTACACCGACCGATACTGCGCGTCTCGCATCCAACGGATTCCTGTAGTCTTCACCAGGTCATCGGTCCACACAGCCTCCCGGCTTTTCAACGCTTCTTCTTCTGGTACACGGTCGCCAACTCGCCACTCCAGAACCTTGCACGTATTAAATCAATTGAAGTCTCCCATTATCCTAGCCATTATCCCATTATTATAAATTCTAGAGTATATTTTGTGGTTTTGTGAATTTTGTTTACTGATGAATTAATTGATTACTGAATATTAATATTAATATTCAAACTGTAAATCAAATTAAATGAAATTAATTGACACTTGGTAGCTAGCACACTCCATTAAGCCATCAGAAATAGACAAACTCAAGCATTAACAAGTAAACCAAACTAATAATGCCTCCGGGCATAAATGGTGTGCCCGCTTACACGTGCAATAGTATAGTCTAATAATAGGATTGTGACTGGAGCCACAATTGATGAACTAGAGCCAACATAATACTAAAACTAATAAAAAAAAAATACCACACCACTCTAACACCCATAAAACTAACAGTAGCACCTCCCACGATAATTCAAGACGTATTACGGCTTACCATACTCATTCTAAACCGATTCCCTATACAAATAGGCTCCGGGCTGCGAATCGTGTTCGTTGGCCGATATCCTGCGAATTGGTGGAATCACGCGCGGAATATAAAGGGAAACATTCGGACAGAGTGGAATACTAATGCCTGAACATAATAGACTGTTAGGGGAAGCGCACACGGAGATGGTGCGGATAGACGGAGATACGAATAGTGATGAGGTAAGAATAGTGAAAAGTAGAAGAGAAACTTCTGGAGTAAAGTATCTCAATCATGGTTAACCTCATTTAATTACATTTTGTATTAGTATATGACTTTGTTTTTTTTTTGAGTGGCTGAATAATTGGTTGATATCTATTGATTGAATTCTGCATTTGATAATCTCACGTATATTGGTACATATTAACTAATTATTTAGCCAATCTGTTATCTGTTTGCTATTTCTCACTGTTGTATAGTTTGTGTTGAATGCGTTGAGTTTGTGCAGAAAAAAAACTTTATATTTTACTATATACACTTCTCATCAAAAAAATCGAAACACCTCGCAGTTTATGATTTGATAAGGATTATCAGAAAAATGTGTATATTTAGGAATAAATGTAAAATGTCATTTAATAGTGAGTAGTATGAGGTTTTTAAATCCTAATGTTAATGTTCTAAATTCAAATTAAGTCTTCATAGGTTTCGTATTTTGTATAATGAGTAATTTTTACCCTGTATGGAATATGAAGGAAATGGGTAAAACAACACGCGTAAATGAAAAAAAATGTAAGAAACGTTTATTTAATAACTTGTATTCCCTCCGCGAGCTCTTATTACTGCTTCCATACGGTTCTTCATCGATCGGATGAGAGTCACGATCACATGTTGTGGTATATTATCCCATTCCTCTTGGATTGCATTTTGCAGCTGGCTAAGTGTTTCTGGGGCTGGATCTCTTGCTCGAATTCGTCTCTTTAATTCATCCCATAGATGTTCAATGGGATTCATGTCCGGGCTTCTTGCTGGCCATACCATAATGGAGATACCGACTTCGGTAAGATAATCTCGTACGACGCCCGCGGTGTGAGCTCTAGCATTGTCGTGCATGAATATGAAGTCGTTGCCAATAAAATGTGCATAGGGCATCACATGAGGTTCAAGACACTGTTCGATGTACCGATGAGAGTTTAGTGCAGGCAGCCGTGGCCCAGATACAAAGGCAAGTTCTGTCTTACCGTCGGCGCTGATTCCTCCCCAAACCGTCCACGAACCGCCACCATAGCTGACCTTTTCTTCAATGCAGCATTGTGCAAAGCGTTCTCCATCTCTTCTGTAGACCTTGTTCCTTCCGTCGTTACCATACAGCATAATTTTACACTCATCAGAAAACAGTACTTTGCTCCACTGAAGGTATGACCAAGTTAGGTGCTCGCGTGCAAAGTTAAGGCGCGCTCTTCGATGGTCTGCAGTTAATTTCGGCCCATTCGCTGGCTTATGCGGTGCCAATCCGCGTTCCTTCAACCTTCTTCTTATTGTAGAGTCACTTACAGCTACTCTTCGTACAACGCGAAGCTGCTGCTGCAGTTGAAAAGCGTTAAGGCGTCGATTTCGTAAAGAGGTTGTTACAATAAATCGATCATCTCGCTCAGAAGTGACCCGATTCCTGCCAGATCCTGAACGGCGCGTGAACGAACCAGTCTCCCGATAGCGTTTGTAGACTCTATGAACAGATGATAAGCTTAGATGCAATCTTGCAGCCACAACACGCTGACTAAGTCCAGAATCCAGCAATGCCACCACTTGGGCGGCTTCTGCGGGCGAAGTATCCATATGTTTTAGAAAAAAAAGTTTTTTCAGACGTCCCAAAGTCACAGTAAATGAAATAAGAAACAAAAAGTTTAAAGACAAGCGCTAATTTTAGTTTTTAAACGAGAAACGTACTCCAACCCTAAATACACATTTGTCTCAAAACAGTGATTAATTTCATTTATAGGATAAACAAATGAAATTCTAATTTCGAATTTTGATTTTTTTCTTCTTACTGTAATGACCAAACTGCCAGCTACACAATAATGTTTTTTTTTTCATGGAATTAATTCTCTTTTGTAAAAAATTAGGACAAAAACAATAAAAACGAAAGTGTTTCGATTTTTTTGATGAGAAGTGTAGTTTTTGCCCGCGACTTTTTACGAGCATATATTGATTTTTCTCGTTCCCGTAGGAATTTCGGGAAATCCTCTCTTAGTGGTCCCCTACGGAGTGTAGGAAAGCTACATGCCAAATTTCAGAATTCTACGACCAGTAGTTTCGGCTGTGCGTTGTCTGTCAGTCACTCAGTCAGTCACCAGTAACGAAAGAATTTTTTTGTGCTGTTTACATACGTTTCTACATTGTTTTGGTGCTATTATTCTCACGTAAAGCCTCGGAAAATCTGTAATCCAAGTAGAAAAAAATGGATTACTAAAATCCAACCGCATTCATACGAAAGAAAGTTGATATAAAGCTTGTATTAAAGCAGCGATCCATATTTCGCTTTTTCGAAGACGTTGACTTTTATAGATCGGTATATCTTCATAGGCTTAGGCACACACTGGTTTATTTTATAGTTAACTAGTGGCCGGCTTCGCTCAAGCTTCGCTTGTTTCGTATAAACCTCGTCCGGACAATTAGGAACAAAAATAATTAAAAAAGCTCAGAGCCGTTTTTGAGTTTTAGCGACACTAACGAACAGCAATTGATTTTTATATATATAAGTTATTATTTACATCGGTCAAGCCGTTTTTGAGTTTTAGCGACATTAACGAACAGCTATTTTTAGCGGACGTCACGCGGTTTCACCCGCGTAGTTCCCGTTCCCGTGGGACTACGGGAATAAAATATAGCCTATGTTACTCGCTGATAATGCAGCTATCCATTGCTGTAAGAATTTTTCATATCGGTCCAGTAGTTTTTAAGTTTATTCGTTACATACAAAAATACAAATCTTTCCTCTTTATAATATTAGTATAGAAGTTTAGTAAAGACTAGTTCTACTAAAATCATAAAACAACGTTTCCACTTCTACAACTCTACACACAATTTTTTTTTTAAATTTTCAGTCTTTTACGAAAAAACCAACCAACTCATGAAACTCGACGTCCCACTGCACGCCTCCCCTAAAATCGCTTAGTGAATGCAATTTTACTGGGCTAACATAATATGGGCATATTATGTAGGTGCTTAGCCCTAGTTACCTCAGCCTCCAAGATTGCCTTTAGTCGACTATAAGCGAATAAGGTAAATAGAATTTGTTATAACGTGATCTTTGTACAACGTACATAGTAACTGGTTAGTTGCTGTAATCGGCGGGAATTTTGTTAGATTCGTTTTGAGATGGTATTGTTTCGAATAGCCATTTTTTTTTCTTCTGAAAATGTCATTGGAGAATGTTTTGTAGAATTTCGTGCGTCCTGTGATTGGTTGATTTTGCCAAAAAAACATACGTAGGGTTTCAATGTAGAATGTTTGTAATATGTTTCAACTAGACGTGGAAAAGTTTATTTATTTATTTAATACTAGCTGTTGCCCGCGGCACCGCCCGCGAGAATGTCGAAAATTATCCCAAGGGAACTCCCGGGATAAAAACTATCCTATGTCCTTTCCCGGGACTCAAACAATCTCTATACTAAATTTCATCTAAATCGGTCCAACCGTTTGCGCGTGAAGAAGTAACAAACATGCACACACACTTACAAACTTTCGCTTTTATAATATTAGTGTGATTGGGTACATCAACAGCAGTACATACGCAACAACGAGCAAAAAAAAAACTAAAATATGAGTATGTATTCCTTTTATAGTTATACACGGCCAACACCATATGTAAATCATTAATGTTTACAGTCTAAAATAAAATAAAAGTACTATCTAAAGAAAACAAAAAAAAATTAACACAAAATCAAAACAACGACATGCTAAAACAACAATTAAAAGGAATACAATTTTACGATAAAAGTTTACGTTACAATCATTTTTCCGGCTCTCATAACTAATCGTGACTGAATATGCTATGTCCTATCACAGGACATGATCAACCCGTGTAATAAGTTTCACTGAAAACCGTTCAACCGTTCAGACGGGAAGAGTTGACAAACAAACTCACTTTCGAATTTATAATATTAAGTGCTCTATCTAGCTCATCTACTGCTGATGAAGTATGGATGTGCCATTGGAAGGGTACCTCAGCTTTTCTACCAGTCGCTTTGTCTACCACAGATAAATATTTGAATACTAATAATAATCATAGACCTTGCTTAAAATTCAGTGAAAAAGTACTTTCAATCGTTCAATCAATAAACAAAATTATTCCCAAACAATTCTCTTCAAACCTGAACAGTACAGTTATCAAAATTATTCCATTCAGACTACGATGCGGGCATATCGACGCTAATGGAAAACCCATTGAAATCCGTTTTTATCACACGTACGGCATCCCAAAAATGTTCTCTATCATTAACAATGGTGGACAAATGGATGGCAGACGGATAAATGGTCACGCGTGGTATAAGTATTGACTTTGTGTGGTTTTATTATGGCCAAATATTTTGCTGTGTTAAGGATAGTTTTATAAAGAAAAACCCCTTTTGCTTGCTTACACTTTTTATTCACAACTTCACTATTTGGCGATCGAACAACGACTAACTCTTCAATCAGCTTACAATTTCAAGTGACATTTACCCCACCTAGAAATAAAGATGATATGTCATAACCGTTATTTCAAAGTGTTGTCAAAGTATAAATATACATATTTACAGCAGTTACAATAATAATTCGTATTCTGACAGTGTTTCCACAGTGAATATTATAATTCTATAATAAAATCAAACATTTTTAAAATCAAATCAAGGAAATCACGACAGTTTGTTTTGGGTATGAATAGAAGTAACTGTTATTATTTGTTTGTTGTGTAAGTTACCTTTTAAGATCATTTTCTCGTTGTAGTTTCAAAACATTGATGGAAAGTCTTCGTTTCACACTATCATATTTTAATGTTAGTAAAAGCTAAGATAACTACTTGTAGTATTAATTTCGCAGCACTGTATCCGTAGCACAGTAATTGTCTTCGGTCGACGAAAAAGAAAAAAAAACACGATTATTCTGCCAGAAATGACGCACAAAAACACGAAACGAAAAGAAACTAACTTAACAACTAACTAAAAACAAAATAAAACTTGTATCACTGACAAGCTCCCTCGAGTCTCTGGTTAAAGCACAGACAAAACCGAACACAGTTCAATAGTTGTCTATGGCATGACGTCCGGCACTGACTGACAGTGACAATATAAAAAAAAAACAATAGCACTAGAAGTAGACAATTTACAAATCTTCTCACTGCACTGCCGTATCACATGACACTGGCAGAATAGTCGTCATCGGAAACTTCGAAAAAAATATTAACATAAATACAAGTTCTGCGTCGCTTCCTAGCATGAATCGACATGCTGAAGTTTAAAAACCGGCTAAGTGCGAGGTTGGCTAGCACACGAGGGGTTTGATACCGTAAACCGAACTGTAACCGGCAACTGTTTGAATATTTCAAATGTCATTAATTATTATGGTTCATGAGATATACCGTTGACCGACAGATGGATAGGCAGAAACTTAGTAATAAGGTACCTTTCGGATAAGGAAACTAAAATACTACAAATTTACGTAAGGTTTTTGGATAACATTGTTTTCAGTAATCTTATTTTTGGGTGTTAAATATGATTTTATTTTAATTACACACATCAGGTCAGTATGACAGCTGAAGCGAAAAAAAAAATTCGAAACACATCGATACCAGAAATTTCAATTGACGTAAGGGACACTTACCCAAAATTCCAAATTGCCCCTACGATAATTAACGTAAGGTTCTTTTACGCAAAATGCCAAAATGTCCCTTACGTCAATTGATATTTCTGATATCGACATTTAATCACTTTGCGCCAACCAAAAGCTCGCTAAAGTTTTTCTCCTAGAGGCTCCACAAACAATTGAATGTCACAAATGCCTTCATTTCCCCGAGGGGTAGACCGAGTTGAACCGTGACACGCTGCAGCTACTGGTTCGAATACATTGACGTCAGAGGTCAATGTCCTTTCACTTATATTTTAGGTTAGAACCCTTTAGTGCTACTGGGTAAAACGGGGTGGATAGAAATGCAGAGGTGAATAAAAACGAAACTTTGATTGGAATTTTCACGTTATTTCAATATTGTTTGCAATAATGAAACAGTCTCATCACATCTCAATCATTTTCTTTTTAATGAATTCTTTTTAGAAATTATTAATATGGTATTTAAGTGAAAACCCCAATAAAAGTTTCCATTTCCATCCACCCCGTTTTACGTTAGCGGTAAATTTCAGATTGTCAATTCAGATTTTCTGTACTAGAATGCATGTACCTAGGTACCTACCTATGCTCTTTGACGATACATAGTTACACCTAAGAGAAAAATCTTTCGTAAGGGGTTCTACTTACTATGCATTCTCTGCCGGAGTCTCTGTTCCCTCATAACCTGGGAGTATTTAAGTCAAGAGTGAATATGTTACTTCTAGGCAAGTGTACTAACTCCACGGCGGACCACAGCATCGCTTTCCAGCAAGTGAGATTGTGGTCAACGAGAGCCTATACTAAAAAAATGTTTTCAACGAGCACTTCAACTTGAATGCAATGAATAGATGATATGATATGACAATATGCCGTATGCTGTAAAGTAAAATACTGGAACTCAGCTGCCTGGAATTGCCTGGAAGCCGAACCACTTCATAGAAAAATCCTAAGCACACAACACTACATCTTGACAAATGGTAGAAACTCCTAGCAAGCCCAATAGAGAGGGACAGACGCCAAATGAACTTATAAGTTAGAAAAGGACAGTCCATCTCTCAAGACCGTGTGGTCTCCCGATGGCTGGGTAGCTCGGTGGCTCGGCTCAATGAGACGGAAACTATAATGACTCACAATCCACAAACGAATGGTGTTTTTATGCGGTTACTGGTCTTTATTTCACGTGTTACTAGAATCATTAATATAATAATATGGTTTGTCGAGTTTTGGAGTGACAGTCATTATGTCCAAGAAGATAATATGTTCAAGGGCCTGGGTGGCCAGGACCGAAACTAAAAGGACTTGCGAAAAATACTCGAAGGTGTCTCGGGCACGGATGAAACTAGATATCCTAATAGACTATTTGTTATTCCTAGAATAAAAACGGCACTATGTGTTTCCAGATATATAACAAGATTCCTAGGCAAATTAGAGAACTTCCAATGGTCCGCTTCAAAAGGGCTTTACACAGGTGGTTAAATTGAGAATCCCTTCTGTAATATAAAAGAATTCCTTCAAATTAAATCTAAACGATAAAATGTATCTATACCAAAAATTTGCATGGCATTATGTTATGATTGAATATTTTAAGCTACTATACTATAAAAAGAAGAACGTTTATAACCATATTTATCTGCAAATAAATCTTTAACTTTGACGGTTTTGATGATTTTTCAAAAATCAATATTCCTAATTTTTTTTAAGTATGGGAAATCATCAAATGATTTCTTCCGCTCTGTACAGACTAAAACCCGCGTTCCTTCGAAAGCCCTTTGCGATCAGGGCCGCGGTGACTCTTTCGAACAAATTCCACAACCCTGGCAGGCTCTGGCCCTAGCGGGCCCCGTCTCCGGGTTCGGAACTAATCCTTAGTCCGTAGGTGATACGGACTAGAATATGCCCGCAACTAAGCCCGAAACCACGGACTTCGGGCTTAGAGAGTAGCCCCCTGGTTGTGATCGGACAGCGAGCCCCCTAACGCTCGTCGTCCGCAGGCCCAATGTTCCTAACTCTGTACCTATCATTAAACCACCCGATAGTGTCGCTCGTAAGGATTTACTCTGGGAAGTAATAATAACATACTGTGTACTGAATTTTATTACTTATTTCTTTCTTCCCAGAATAAGATCAAGGAGAATGTTGAATCGAGTTTCATCATAATCGGACCCCAGACTCCTTTGTTTCTAGTAATTTCACTTGAAAAAATTAACCTGTATAGTTTTCAAGTTCTGAAGCAAACTCACAGGTTTTATAACAATCAGACTCAAGCACTTCACTGTTCAACGTGCCCCTTAAACGTGCAATGTGCAAAAGAGTGCTATTTTCCGGCAACATTTTGTAAATAGCAATAATCGTATTCCATAAAACCACTATAAAACTTAAAGGACCTCATTACGAAACTCCCGTAAAATATAAATAAACACAAAAATCTGGCAACACCAAAGTAAACATCCTTAGCCAGACCGCCATAAAAAGTTTAAAGAGTGTGAAACATAAATTTTAAATTACCGTAATGTATTCCAGCACCCGCCATTTTTGCGGAGAGGGGCGCGCTCCGCAATTAGGTACGCCTCGTTTAACGCGAGATCAAGACCTAATGAGCCACGTGTATGGTTTAGTGCACTCGCAGGATCAAAAATTATAATCCTCCACACCAATGTTACCTGAACTCAAATACCACCACAACTAAAACAACTGACAGCTCAACGTAAACTGGATTTTCCAACCACGATGACAGTCGGTTGACGTTTGACGCTCTGTGAATGACACGATAAATTCGCTGAGATCCATATTCGAAAATGATAGCTATTTTAAACACATAAGGTGCAATTTCGATCAAATGATAAACAAACAGATACTGTAGGTAAACGTAGATGATATTTTTAAAGTGTTATTCGACATTTCTGGTTGAAATAACGTTTCCATATCGAAACGTGTGGAACATAACGTCGGTTTTCGTCGTTAAAGTTCGGGAATAGGTATTGAATCGACCTTAACCTTAAGAGAGTGCTGGTAATGGCGGAAAATACAAAGGAAAGGACTGTTCATTGTGAGGTAGGTAACTCAGACGAACTACACTTTACAAAAGCTACTCAATGGATCCGGTAAGTACCTGCCCGGACCTAATACATTGTACTCCTTGGAAATCGCTTTTTGGTCTATTGAATGGTAAATTGGATAAACACATACCTAATTATAGTACTGAAAGGAAATAATCTATTCGAAAGTACCGGTAGGGATTATCGATGACAATTTTTTTTTTTAAATTGAGCGGCCAACCTCCGCGTATCCCGAATACCACATACCAAAAGCGAGTTCGAATTTAAATAAGCGTTCCATTCCTGTTTCCTCGCGTTCAAATTAAACAGGCCCGTAATTTTTTTTCAGACGCCATATTTTATGGCGGCTATATTAAATTCGTAGATTACAAAGAATAAAAAAGGAAATAAACGTCAAGTGCGAGCCTTTAAAAGTGTGTACGGCTCGAAATGTGTCTAAGGATTGGGCTTTAAAGCTTTCGATCTGAGTCTACGAGAATAAGCTGAAGCGATGGAGCGACTTTTTTGTTAACTAGCGGACGTCACGCGGTTTCACCCGCGTAGTTCCCGTTCCCGTGGGAGTACGGGGATAAACCATAGCCTATGTTACTTGCTGATATTGTAGCTATCCATTGCTGAAAGATTTATTCGAAACGGTCCAGTAGTTTTTAAGTTTATTCGTAACATACAAAAATACAAATCTTTCCTCTTTATAATATTAGTATACATAGATATAGATATGTAAAACACGATTGAGAATCGCTAAAGGGCATACAAAGATACTGTTTACTAAGAAATTCAAGCCAGCAGACCTGTCACAGGAAAGGCTATAGCAGAAATATTGTTTTGATATTTTTTTGTTAGAATGACAATTTTTTTAGTTTAAACATAAACCTGAAAATAGCTGACAGATTGTAGAGCTAAGTTCAAATTAAGGGAACGAGGCATAGTTATTCTAGGACCTTGTGATTAGAATGGTAATTCAAATGGAACTGGTAATTCAGATTTCTATTCCAATTAGTGACACGAGAACGTCTTCAAGAGGAAATTAGGCATAAAAGATTAAAGTAATCAGAATAATCTTAGTCTTATTTTGGGATCAAAGTTACTACGAATTACGAATATTGAGCTTAACGAACCGGCTAATTTTAGGCTCCACGCAATCGGGCCACCAACCACAGTCACCGGTGGCAGTCTTGCGCCACGTCGTTTGGTACCGCGCAAACGAAAGAAGGTGGTCGGTGGCGGCTACAATTTGTAACACCGGTGACATATCGCGGACACTGAGTCACGAGTGGCAGCCACTGGTGGCGTGTCGCGGACACTGAGCCGCGAGTGGAATCGCTACACGTGTGCGGCGATTGAATACAAAACGTATTAAAAAAATGTAAACAGCTCCCGGTGGCTGTGGTCGGTGGCCCTTTTGCGCGAAGCCTTAAACTGATCCACGTTCTACTATCATGAAAAGAGCTTGTCGTTCGGTGTAGCTTTTATGAAAAGTGAATGTTGCTGGCCACCAATGCACCAGTGAGCTAGAATGTGATGTTTTAAAGTATATTTTTTAAATTTCGAATGCTGCCATGGTAATCGAGAGAGCAGTAAGTCGGTTTCCCGAAAATCTTATTTGAATAGAAGTTTACTATGCACTTTTGATTGAAATACCCTAAGCTATCAAAAACAAAGACCTATCAGAATCAGGCAAGGAATTCCACTCCTTAGCTGTACGCACAATGAAAGTAAAAACATTGTGTGCGTATGAGGGGGATGTCCACCATATACCGGTAGCGCATCGTCACCATCGTAGGTCTATTAGTCCGATGATAGAGCAGACTTGACCTATCATATAAATAAATGGCCAAATCGACTTCCAAACCAAATCCATTCATAACAGTTTGCAATATCTAGAGCAGGTAGGTCTGACACGGTCTTTTTACGGTCAAAAGTTTTCAAGCAGTCTGATGCAGTTGTTGGATTTTTTGCTTTTAGTTGAATAGTATATTTGCCCGATGTTCCAAAGCGGTAAAGAAGCCGCTCTTTAGGGCATACTGCCAGTCTTTCTAAACCTGCAGTCTGTGGACTAGCTACACGCAGCGAACCGTCAGCGCCCTGAGAGTCCAATATAATAATGCTTTCAGGTTGCTGGTGGGATTGCCTGGCTACTACAGTGCGTCAGGGATGTTTGCTGATGCTCAAGTGGACGGCTTTCACGCCATTATACGAAAGAGAGCAGCATCGCTGATGCGAAGAGTGAGGGGCAGTCCCAACAGCTACCTGAGTGTAATTGCGGGTTACATCCATAGTCCTATTTGGAGGCATTGGATATGTTTGCATGTGCTCCAGGCCAATATGCGTAAATTATGTGTAAATTACTAACATAGTTTTAAGTTATCTTGATGTACTAACACTCTATGTACCGAAAAGTCTGAAATAAATGTTTTGAATTGAATTGAATATTTCATGCCGTATTTGATAGAAGTAATATTTATTTGAAAACAAATATAGGTAGAGTTACACAGGTTATTAGTTAGTTGTCTTCCAATCCAAATCCGTCCATAACAGCTTGAAATAGAGCAGTAAGGTTAGAGGAATACGTTAAACAATAAATCTTAAAGCGTTACAGTTGTAAACGCAAGTTGTAGTTCAAGACGATAGTGAGCGCAATTTATCAAGTGCATAGCTTGCGAGTGTGACGGTAAACTGCAGCACACATATCACATAGCCAGACCACATAAATCTGGTGTAGATATCTGAAAATGAGGACGAATGCCTAGGCGACCACTGAAAATCAGTGCCGTGCCGTGGGTCCCCCACCGCACAGCATTATGCTGAGTGGAAGCCCTTTTGCCACAACCACGACATGCATCTACTTTATACCTACTAATACTTTAGTTTTTTTTTAAAATTTAGTTTTTAACCTATCTTTACTAATATAATTTAAGATCTACTAACGCTATCGTTTAGGGTTTAGTTTAAGAAAAATAAAATTATGTATGTGGGTATGTATGTCGTTTTGTGGCAATTAAATACTTTTTTTCATTCTTTCTAATGGCTATTATGGAAGCTACTGCTGGGTTTGTATGAAATATTGGCTGCAGTTCTGTCAGAAGTCGATGTCATAGCGAAGAACCCAACCCAGTAACACAGACTTCCGAAGTTGTTCATTTGGAAGACGGTTTTTTTTTTTGGTTGCTGGCTGGCCCAAACGTCACATTTCAGTTCACTGGTGCATAGGGCACTGTGAACTGGAATGTTATGTTTTTTTTTTCGTATGCTGCCTTGGTAATCGGGAGAACAGTTAGTCAGAAAAGTCGGTTTCCCGAAAAGCGTTCCAAAGAAATAGACATACGAACACACTCTCTATAAACATTACCCTCTTTTTGGGGCAGTTGTGTAAAAATATCTTGTCATACAAACATAAATAATATCGAAAAATAATACTCTCCTTCTCAAGTAGTGGGGTAAAAGATCCTGATTCCGTTACATCATCCGCTGTTTTTCCCACTTCTCAGTTATATTTCAGTATAACAACATTTTATTTCAACATTATATTTCAGTATAGTGTCGGACATAAAAGAATAGCACCATCCCATCACTTCCCGTGTGTGTCGTAAGAGGCGACTAAGGGACTCCCCAGAGAAAGGGCTGCATTCTCTGTACATTGCAACAGCTACACTGCGATCGCCAACCCGCCTAGCCAGCGTGGCGACTTTGGCAACCCCCCCCCCTCACTTTTGGGGGAGGCCTTTGTCCAGCAGTGGACGTCTTTCGACTGATATGATGATGATGATAAACTCTATGTAACTATATGAATATGTTCGGAGCTATGTAATTGGCTCCAACAGTACCGTGGATTCGTTTTATTATCTCCTCGGTGTGGTTTATTGTGAAAAATAAAGAAGGTGTAAGCTATGTCACTTCGGCACTTGAGACGAATCTAATGGTACCTCATTTTTGAAATCTATCCTGCCGTTTAAGCTACAGGGCGTGACAAAGAAATACAAAGACAAGACATACAAACATTACCCTCCCTCTACAGTTGTCTTTCCGTCTCTCGTCTAAATGCATTTAAGGTTGTCTTGACATGACAGTTTTCTCGATAGTGCGGCCCGTTATGTCACCCTAAGTACCTAATGTTTTCTTTGTCTATCTTTTCTGTAAATTATATGGTGAACATGTAGATATTAGTCCACCAATAAAAGTCCAAAGTTACTAAAAACGGTTATATTACAATTATAGTTTTATGACGGTTACCCAGGTTTTTTTTTTTTAATGGTCGGAAATCGTCAAATGACTTCTTCCGCTCTGGGTGGAGCGGAAGGGCGTGTCAGACTCTTACTGACTAAAACCCATCCGTGTTCCTTCTAAAGCCCTTTGCGTTCCAGGGCCGCGGTGACTCTTTCGAACAAATTCCGCAACCCTGGCAGGCTTACACAAGAGTAGAAAGCACATTCACACATTAGACGATAGTTAGGAAGACAGAAGAACAATCAACTAGATAGAAGATAAACAAGCAGAGCGAATTTAGCAGGAAGGGAAATAATAAGATTTTAAGGGGGGGGGACGCGTTAAGCTAGCGCCAAGGCAAGCGAGCACGTGAGTACCTTGCGCAACGGCGAACAATGGACTGACTGGCGCGCGCGCGGCGCGGCGGAGACAGCTGAAGATTCCCGACCTGTGACTCGGGTCACTACGGCCATGCCGCTACAAACATAATAACCAGTCGGACTTGCACACAAAACTTCCGTACCATTTCCCCCCACCCTCTTTTATTTTGAATTTTATTTCGTTTTTATTATTTGTTGTTATAACGGCAATGTAAACACACTCTGTGAAAATTTCAGCTGTCTACCTGTTACGGTTCATGAGATACAGCCCGCTGACAGACGGACGGACGGACAGCGGAGGCTTAGTAAAAGGGTTCCGTTGGTTACCCTTTGGGTACGAAACCCTAAGAGTATTATATTTTATTCTTCTAGGGCAGCCGGGTGAAAAACTTGCTTTCTTCCCCGTTTCATCAACCGCTGTTTTCCCAGCCCCACCGCTCAGTTGTACCTCTCGTATACTCTATGTAATGAGTTGTATATGTTCGTAGTCATGTAATTGACTCGTACAGTGCCGCGGATTCGGTTTATTATCTCCTTCTTTTGGGTTATTGGGGACAGGTTCTTTATTTTTCATGTGAAAAATAAGTAGGCTAATGTTGATGTTATTTTTTTATTTAAGGTTTTGAAAAGTATTTTTTGCAAGTGAAACAGATATAAGGTGAGCGATTACCTATGTGCGCTGATGTTGCCTGATCATTCTCCAATTTTTCTTGTTTTTCGAATCGATGTTTCCAATTAGGTACGTGAATATTTTAAAATTAGTTATACAGAGTTACCTTTCAATATCAGCAATTTTTTTTCAGACATTAGGTATCCATCAAATAGCTCCCAAAAGAGAGAGAAAAATCGAATTTTCAGTACATTTTATCGAGTTATGCAAGCAAAGCAATTCTCTTAATCGGTATGATTATTATATATCATATTTATTAGTTTATTATTTATGTATTTTATAAGTATTATATAATATTATCTGTATATTCTTTCCGAAATGTTAAAATTCAATTTTAAATCTTATTTTAATTGTAGTCTGATGCATTAAGTCCGCTCATGTACCACTTTTGTACATTAAGTATAAATAAATAAATAATATGTAAGTACTAAGTGGTTGTTTTTTTTCTTTAAACCTATATTTCCATAAAATAAATTATAGCCAAGTTGTAACTGTATATATGTGGCTATGTTTGTACGTTCACATGTTTTGTCACACTCACGAGACGCGACATGTGCCAAGAAAGCCGATATCGAGATGTGACGACATGTATCCGACGCGTACAATTGTGTGACACAAACATATCTTTACAATTTATCACTTTACTTTTAAAGGGGAAAAGAAAATACAGTATAGAATTCTTACACCTACCTTTCTATTAATGTGAGTACACGTTTATACAGACATCTGTATAAAAGTAGAGAAGAGAGAGTCTTTTTTTTTGGGAGGTATCTTTGCATAAATCGTGTCTTTGATGGATACCTAACTTTTGAAAAAAAAAAATGGCTGATTATTGCAAGGTATCTCTGTACGGTATGTACTAAGTTTTGTCTATATAAAGATGGTTATATTTTTGTTTTGCCGATATCTTTCAGTTTCACAATGTGAGTCCCCGAAAATGCCCAGAGACGTCGTGGCAGACCCAGGCGAAGACGCCTATCGACTGGATCGTTCCATACTTGCCCAAAGCCGGGAAGAACGGAAGGAAGAAAGGGAGGGATGAGCAATGCAGTGGGATGGAATATCCTAAAAATAAAAATAAAATATCTTGGCTGGCATGTATTAGCGAAAGAAGCGCTTCAAATCAGCCGAAAGACGTCCACTGCTGGACACAGGCCTCCCCCAAAGGGGGTTTGCCATAATCGCCACACTTGGCAGACGGGTTGGCGATCGCAGTGTAGCTGATGCAATGCACAGAGAATGCTGCTGCCCATTCTCTGGTGAGTCCCTTAGTAGCCTCTTATAAAACCACCCACACCACGAGAAGTGATGGGATGGTGCTGTTATTTTACGTCCGACACCATACAGAACTCCTCAGGTCCCGCTATACGTGTAGGCAATTAGTGTCAACGGACAAAAGATAGACGGCGAAGACAAAGCAGTAAAAAATTACTATTTTAAATGTAACAAGGAGAGTTCTTGACTATTTTCATTTTGATTGAAATAACTATCCATAAATATTGTACTGGCAAGAGCAAAAAGCCAAAAATTCACGTTCAATTGGTTCTTCCACGAAAATGTGGTAACTAGGGCTGTCACAGAATTTATTCCAAAACATTTTCGCTTTGTACAAAACATCGTGTGTATGATAAAAAGCTTCACGAATACGTTTCATTAGAAATTAGATCTAGGTTTGACTTTATTAAGTTACATTTTTATTTCATTTCTTAGCTTGTCTGCAAAGTGAGTTTCACCCACGCAAAATGTGATTAGGTAAATCATATTTAATTCTGTATAGTGAAAATAGGAGATTAAATATTTAGAGAATATGTCTGCGGCGTTTTCACTGAGCCTGTTATCTGTCTGGATTAACAGACAGAATTGAAATCTACGAATGCAAAATCATGGATTCTGTTTTTATGTTGGGACGTCGAGTTATCTCGGGTGACCATCGGTTATAAATACGAAATGTAATAGTAATTAAATCGAACGTTGTGGTTGCATCAATTAGGGGTCAGACGACGCGAAATTCTCTACGTGGTCATTTAAGGCACATGTCTCACCACCGACGATCAGCGAGTAGTGAGTAAAGCTAGAAACTGGATACGAGTTGGCGTGCAGCGAGCAGCGAGTGTGCAGTTCCGATAGTTTTGTCGCTCGGCTATAAGCGAGTGCTCTTGTGCGATGGGCGATTACTCGCACTACTCGCTTCGGCGTGTGGCGCACTATAGGTAGAAATTACTGCTGGTTGGTCTCTCGGCGTGAGTTCTGACTTCTGACCGCCAAGCTAGCATCGCTGAGCTTTGATAGCTCTTGTCGCTGAGACAAACCAGTGGTAAGAGATTTCTCGCTGGTAGTGTGAACAGCCAGCTATCGACTATAAATATATGTATCTCTTGTACAAACACGGGGTCTATATAATTATATCTTTTGTCCGTTTCTTCAGCGAGCAAATAGTCGATAGCTAATCGCTTCCTCGTCGGCGCGGTGGGACAAGTGCCTTAAGCACGCCACGACGTGTTAGCTGTTTTTCGCTCAATTAGCGTTTTCAGTCATTGAGCATAACATATTCACATAACTCTTTAATAACTAAAACTCAACTCTTAACTAACTAAAATGTATATAAAAAGGCTTAAAAAGTAATTGAAACTAAAAATAATCTAAATCTAATTATTGAGATTGATTTTAGTTGCAGTTAGTTAAAGAGGTTTTTTTATGATGAGTTTTATGTAGTTAATTTCAGAACGGCTCTGGCACATGTCAACTTGACGTAACACCGAGTACTGGATTTCCCGCCAAAAAGTGACAGTCTGGAAGAGTCGAAGAAAAAAGGACGATATTGAATTGAGGAT
This sequence comes from Mamestra configurata, assembly GCA_002192655.3. Lineage (NCBI taxonomy): Eukaryota > Metazoa > Arthropoda > Insecta > Lepidoptera > Noctuidae > Mamestra > Mamestra configurata. Next base: position 847,768 of record NDFZ01005471.1, read on the forward strand.
TTGTGATAAAACTTGAAGAGTAATGTTATATATAATTTGTTAATGATATAATTTGTTAATGATATAATTTGTGGATGGTTAGCACTCAATTGCTCATATCATGGTGAATCGTCGTTTACGTGATTAATTTGATCAGTTAATTTGTAATCGTTCATAAATTTGTTTTAATCTCCTCGCTCGCAAACTTACGCAACATGGCCTTTTCTAGCAAAGATACCTTTAAATATTATATTGATATTGTCACAAAATTAATTCATTTTGTAGGTACTGTTAGTGTTGCTATACAGTACAGTAATATGCCACTCCTATAATTTTCGTAATAGTATCCCTGAACACGACATCGGTAACAGCATATTATAACATTGATATTCTCTTATTTATATTGAAGGGTGTTTTGTGATATTTATGCCTTATATATTTTATATGGTATGCGAAGAAAAAGACCAAATACTTTGGTGTAAGTTTTGCTAGTATTTTTGACGTGACAACGTCTTATAAATCGATGAACGCCGGCAGCACGCACGAAAAAGGATGACTCATTGTAACGTTACGCTCATTGTAACGTTACGATCGGAGCGAGATAGAAGTATGCAATCATTTCATCAATATTTTGATATGACGTTGTCGTGTTAAACTATCGTCCGTAAACCGACTTTACAGACAACCAATTTTTTTATAACTTTCTTTGGTGTTACAAAAGATCGCACTTTGACCTTCTTTGTCAAAGTGGGATCTTTTAAGGTAATAAATTAAGTTATCTTTGCAATTGGGGATGAAGATAATCCATCTTTACCCTTTTACGAGAAAACAAAAGGATATTTCTAGTTGTCAAGCAACAATATTTCCGTGTTTACCATTAGAACCTCATCTTTGACAAATTAAAAAAACTGAATACTCTTGCTTCTTGATTTCCCATTTCCACCCAGATTTTTTAATTTTTCATTTCAATTTTTTAATGTATTCAGTTATTTTTTTTTTCCTATCAATAATGTTCATTATATTTTTTCATAATTCAATCAATCTATCATCATTTAATCAATTATAATTTAAATAAGTAATTTACATTCCAATGATATATACAGAATTAAATGATTTGATAATTTTCTTTATTATTGCTTTTAATTATTATTCTTTGTATGTATAAATTCTAATTTCAATTAGTTATAAATATGTTATGTAAGCCGTTTTTTAGTGCATGTGGTGTTAACCTGTTATTAATTGTTGCACTTAAATATGATACTCTAGTTATTAAATCAGAAATGTATATAGTGTAAACAATTGTTGGTTAACCTAAATAAAAAAAAAAATAAAAAAAATAAGTGTGCCTTTAAACGACGGTTTTCCGTTCATTCCATCAACACGATTACAAAATTCATTAGTCATAGTAGATACTTAACCCTTTAAGAAAAGTCATAGTTTCGGAACTTAGGAATAAAGACCCCATTAGGTACGGACTACGGTCCCATTACAGCAGGGGTTTCAAAAAACCGTTACAACAAACGTCTGGCAAACAATTTGGAACATTTAACATCTCAAAAAACATCTTGGAGTTACAAAAGAAAAACTCTTTTGTAGTGTTGGGGCGCAGGGAATTGCGAAAAACAAAGTTGTTCCGAATTCAAATCGGTATAAAGAACCAAATGACTTTTGTCTGTTCTTGGGCTTTACGTCATTATTTTGACGTCCGCTGTCAAATTGAAATTGGTATGCATTCAAATTAAATTAGAATTGGTAACAAGAGGCGAAAAATAGTTTACGTTGGAAGGAATGGAGGCAAAACATTAAAATTAAATTAAGCCCTTAATAACAGTTTATAAATCAAATTAGGTTTATAAGTTTATAATAATGCGAAGCAATTAATTAGAATAAAGTAATGGATAAATTAAATTTACACATTACCGGGTTACGTAACTTAAGTCAGTTTGATAGCCAAATGTCACATTTTCCAAGGAGCCAATCCTGTTCTTGTTCCAATCTAGGTCATTCCCAATTTATGTATTTATTTTGATGATTACACCTATTTTTGACTCCTCTGCGTCGTTTTCCCTATGCGTCGTGACCACATAATGGTTTCAAACCTGTCTCCTTTATTATGTTTCTCCATTTGCTCCTATTTTCAACGACATAGACGGCTTCTCAAGATTTTATATTCAATGAGATTAGGATTTGGTCTGTCCAGCATATTGAACTTCTTTCTCTAGGTAGTTTGCCGTGGACTTTTCCAGTGATAATTACTTGCAGCACAGATAATATAATGCTTATAATAGCGCCATTAGTAAGATATTACCAGGTTTGCGGACGATATGGCCATAGAAGTCAAAAATCTACCTACAACTCTACGAGCCAGATACATGATTCCTTTGACAGCTACCACTGTCATTAACATTTTCGTATAAAATCCTCGTAACAAAATAAAGAGAATCACGCTGATAATGAAACTGACATTATTAAAATTTAATTTTGAATGCAGCGAGCATTTTCGACAATTTTCAATTTTAAAGAGCCCCTTTGTAAAATCAAGTGTGTGATATTTATTTCTGTGTTTCAGTACCTAGTTGAGTAGTTTTTTAATAAATATATTATCGGTTTATTTAATTTTATTGGATTTGCCAGATTTTGTAATGACTAATGATACATCAGCAACTATTGGCCGTAAATGTTTAAGTTAAAATGTTTTTATTTTTTATTCATTATTGTCTTTCTGGTAAATTATGTTTACAACCTTTTTGCTCATAAGTTTACATAACAATGACGTCTTACAATATAAAGGCTCAGTTTTTTTCAACGAAAATTCCACAAAATAATGTGTCAAACGCATGTTGGCTGTCAATGGCATCACTTGACCTAATTTTTTAACACGCTTTTATTAGCTTCACCTGTATGTATGTATGTATGTATGTAACTGACCCTTTTGAGCTCGATTTTGCCCTACTTTGAACGATCAGATTTAGTTCAAACTTTGCACACCTGTCAAGGATCGATGACGATGCAAGAATTCAATTAAAATATCCGATTATCCTAATTAGATTCGCCAGGATTAATTAATTAAAATTAAAAAATATTCTAACAAAGCAAAACATTATCCATAAATACACACTTTTTTATTGTTCACAAAAACACACATATTCTATTTAAACAACCTTTGACAAAAAAAAAAAATAGTTTAAAAAAGCGTGGGGTGCATAGTGTCAATAGTTATAAACATTTTATTGACAGATAATGAGTAGAAGAATCATCACTTTGATAATATCTTCACTTTAAATGCACCCCACGCTTTTTAACAATAATGTACATTCATTTCTTTTTTACATTATTCTTAATCACATTTATTAAATTTTATTTTCTGTTTTTTAGTTGTATTTTTCTATAAAAGCTTGTGTTTTTAGTTTTTTTTTGATCGATAATATCTTACGAGACAACGGATGGAAGAGATAACAAGTCAAACTGATAGCAATGTCAATCTTAAATGTAAGAATATTGCGAGATTTGGCTAAGAATCACGTGGTCCTAATTCCCCCAAAACATTCTCGATTATATCTCGATTTACGCCCAACAACACTAGTCTTTAACTCAGCTGGTCCTTTGATCCGAGTCCTTTTGTATCGTTCGTAAATGGAGTCACGCGCCGCCTTAAATGTCACGAATCGCACCAAACTCGATCTTGTTAGGTATCGATCATAGAGCAAGGAACGCCTCGCTGGCTGGTACCAGAGACCCCAATAAATCTGCCTAGTCTTTTCTCAACTATATTGGGGCCCCAGCTGAGTACCAGTATTTAGGAGCGACTACCTATCTGGCCTTCACAGCCCAGTAACTGGGTAACACGATAGCCTTATCAAGAGAACCTAGTGTCGAGTAGATATAGAAGGAAGTGGAAATTATATTTTTTCCTATTCCTTCGCTTTACTTTTCTGATTAATTTCGTTGCGGGATCCAAGACAGTTAAATCGTTTCTCCGGGACGCGCCGAGCTTCATACGTTGGCTATTTTTTCTGGTGGTCTCAACTGTTGATTCTGGCTTTCAGGAGTGTGGTGTCCCAAAGTACCTAGTGTCAATTTATCGGGCTTCTGACTACCGGAAACTCGTGTCGTCGGCGTAATAGTCGAATATTATATCAGGGGAACATACTCCCAATGTCCTATTCTGGGACATGGTCTACCCGTTTTCCAGCAAAATCCGTTCAGCCGTTACGACGTGAAGAGGTAACAAACAGACAGATACAAATTAATATCTTATTATTTTATAATATTAGAATGAAAGTTTGAAGCCCCATGTCACTCTTAATTGGTAAAGTATGGAAAGTTTTGACACTGTGGCCTCTAGCAATGGCCGCCACAGAGTCTCACAACTCTATGGTTTCGTATCGAGTGATATCGATTCTGGATTATGTGCCTTTTCGTAGGGTAGGTACACGTGTGAACCGGATTTTGGCTAAGTGGGTTAAAGAGGGCTGCTCATGTAGTGTACGTTGGGTTTTTTTGTTGACGCCGAATGAGGGTAGTTGTATGAATTTAGGTTATGGTCGTTGGAAATGGTTATGGTGCATTTGCTTTAGAGGATACGATGTTTGATCGTGTATGCTAAGCTGTGGCGGATAAGGTAAGCGGTAATAATACGTAACCCACACTACCGCTCTAAAATTTTTAGCTACCCACAAAAAGTGATTTTGTAAATCAAAGTTTGAATACATTGAATGACTTCATGATTTTATTAACAGTGTAATAATGTTGTTCTGTAATCTAACTATATACACTTAAAATTAAAATGCTGAGCTGAGCTGGTGCTGCCGCTGCGGCTGATGGTGTGATGTAGACAGAGTAGACCGGCAGTAGGTTCTCTCGTTAATCCGCCATTGGGTACTCGATCCCGATGTCTGATGATCCGCCGTATAATGCAAGCTTAGATTGCATTCACGCAAGCAACTCGCATGCGAGTTTAATTACATGTCGGTGCACGATCAAGCGATTGTCCACAATATACCTCGGTAGCCCGTAATGTGAACAAACTTGCATGCAAGTTAGTCGCAGGTGTAAACCTGGCCTAGGAATGGTGTAGATCCAGCTTTATTTGCTTTTATTAACGGACTTAAGAAACGGCCATGTCGTGCGATGGCCATAACAGTTATTATTATTCTTGCAAAATAATTGTGTGCCTAGTGTAGGGCAACGTTTTCTTCAAAAAAAAAAAAAAAATTAAGCCACATTGGAACATTTCACGATTTTAATTAGCACAGTATTTGTTATTTTTTACAATCCTTTCCGGTTGGTATACCTACACTTAATTCCGCCGATATCAGTAATTCGCCATTAGATGATATTTTGTAGTGGCTCTGTACACTCTCGCTTACTACACAATAATTTATTTTGCTGTGCCCGACAGGGTCCACAATGATCTAAAATTATGTATATTTTTTATGTACCTACCACCTTAGCTAATATTGTGGAATACAAATAAATATTGAGTATTGAGTTTTGATATATTTTTTATATTATTGAATGTTTTTTAAGAAATATTTAAAAATGTAATCGATATGTATATAAAAATGAATAATAATGCATGATAAAAGTAAATAATTTGCACGCTTGCTTGCACGAATAATACAATAACTGTTAGGATATAAGATCTTTCCTTGTAATTTATATGTATTTTCTTGCAAATAAACATTTTTTATTTGATTCGATACATACGAATACTCTCTAGTACTGTAAGCGGGATTCTGTGTGCCTACCTTTTATGGAAATACAAGGGTAATGCTATGTTATCCTTTTACAAGCCCTGTCCCAAATGAAGACCCGTACTTCAATTCAGTACCTTTACAAAATGGCTTACTACTCACAAAAGTACTTCAGACCTCAAGCTTTACTGTCAAGGTCAGGCAATGACCCTTGATTTATTTCCTAGGTTTTAACTTAGGTCTTGGTTCTTGGTTTTAACTTCTACCTGAGGATAGGATGCTAAAATGTTTGTTGACATGTTTTGTGAGAACCTCCTCCTTTTTTTGAAGTCGGTTAGTGATTTATTGTCTTTTGAATAATTTAGTATTAGGTGTTCTGTGTTTTATTATGGTGTAGGAATATTTTAGGCTCTGAGTTTCTGATGTAATTGCTTAGTTATTGTGATTTATTATTAAGTTTATAAGTTATATAGAAAATATGTACCTTGACCGTTGTTTTTATTGAAGTAAGTATTTTGAGAGTCTTTTAATCATGTATCTTAACTACGGTCTTTGGAAATAAATTATCGACCCGTTATAATTTAGACGCAATTTAAGGGATGCGATTGGCTGATGAAAACTCCATCAACGAATCACAGCTAGATAACGCGCCTTTGACAATTTGTCCCAAAAATTTAATAAGTATTAATTTTCGTTGAAGAAACTGGGCCTAAGACCGTTAACATATTATTTAACTCCAATGCGTACCATTTTTTATAGCCAGGTTACCAATATTCAATTAAAAATACATCTGCACCCAAAAAAATTATCATCAATATACAATCACTATCCCCAACATCGCTACCATCCACGTCGATTAGGTCACACATTGATCACTCCGAACATCCCATACAAAATTCGCATCCAATTCTGCCAACCTAAAAACGAAAATCTCGACGCAAATTCACCTGACATCGTGCTCCCGTCATGCCAACTTGACAAAAAAATCAATGGGACGGAATAGAGCTGTGTCCCTTTGGAATATAAATCAGAATTTCGTATGATTGATTAGCCTGGCTTGGCGTGTGATGTGTGAATGGGTACACTATTAATCAAGTGTTTCTCGAATTGGTATGGAAGGTTCTAAAATTGTGACTGATAGGTTGTAGGTTCAGAGGCAGACGTAGATTTTGAGAGATGTGTGGCACGTGTATCTTTTGCTGTTTGGTTGGCATTCGTGTATGAAATCGATTTTGAACCGTCTTGGTTTTGATTGTTTGATTTTAGAATAAAATCTGGTCCTAAGGTACGAAAACGACATAGGAAGGTGCAAAAGGATAGATATTTAATCTACCCTTTGTTTGACTCTTAATCTCAGGACCATTATTGAACTTAGGACCACTTACACGGTATAGAAGTACTGTATGTTGTATCTGTCACCAAGTTATTGCAAACACCATTTTAATAGTTAATCGCGTGAGATTGTAAACTCCTTCTTCTCGAAAAGACACGAATATATTGTAAAATATCTAATTAGGAAAGCAAATTTAAATAGTATTTTAAATTATCTGTTCTGCACTGTTTACAATATCTCTTCTTCTCTGTCGTTTCACTCTTGACAGAGCGGTCGTGGTCACGTCGGGGTGTCCACGTCGGTGTTAGAGGCGGACACAGCTCTCCGCACGATCTCCCGCCTTCTCTCCCTGTTGGCAGACTGTCTGGCGCAATCAAATATGCGCTTTCTAGTGCGGATTTAACTTGATTAGTCCAACGCATAGCGCGTTGGTCCCGGCTATCATTTGTAGATCTTGGGCAGTCGTAACGGATAGTCAGAAGCCAGATAATCTGACACCAGTCTTGCCAAGGAGTACCGTGTTACCCAGTTAATGGGTTGTGGAGGTCTGGTAGGCAGCCGCTCCACGTAAAATACTGGTATTCAGCTGAATCCGGTTTGACTGGAAGCCGACCCCAATATAGTTGGGAAAAGGCTAGGCAGATGATGAGTCCAACGCATGGGTGACCCGCCGCGCGATCTAGTTCCCTCTACTCTTCCCTGCACGATCAGTCACTCTATGGAGTCGTTACCCGCCTAGAGACATGATGAAAGTACTGCAGTATACAATATAAGGAGAGTTAATAATCTCGCAAGATCTACTTCAAACTTACGGTGTTTTCAAAATCCGGTAACATAATATCCAATACAAACAGCATTCTCTAGTCAGCTTGCTTGCGCTAACCAGAGTTATCTTTCGACTCAAAGTATGTTACTAACCATGGGCGTGCAGTAGGCTACAGTAAGGGTAGGCCAGCCCATACATAAAAAAACTCCATATTATTTAGGGTTGAAATCACGATACTGACGATGCGAATGTTCGTCAATTTCGTCAAATTTTTTTATGACCATTATGTTTGGACTCAGGCTGGCACAGGAACGTGGGGATTGGCACAAGAGAAGAGAGCCTATGCTCAGCAGTCGGCGAAGTCAGGTGGATGATGATGATGATGATGAATGGGCTGGCCTACCTGTAGCCTACAGCATGCGCATGTTGCTAATACAACTTTTAAAATTCATACATAAATAGCCCCGGGTTCCTAAAAGTTAGAAGATAACTCAAGTTTGTGCGAGTGGGCCTAACACTGATTCATTTCTCTTTTAAGAACTATCTTTAAATTAAGAAACAAATCCTTAAAACAAGGAAAGGATTGGTGACAGAATCAAAACTTATCCCTCTGCATGCCTCACGAAAAACTAAGTAGCTTTTCATAAGATAATCCTTCTCATAAGTTCTGGACAATTTGGGAGACTGCTAACTAGTTCGAACCCCACCTACAGAGCATACGGTTAAATATGCTAACTTTAAGTTGAATTTTATAACCAGACAGTAAGCCGGCTTTGAATGAATAAGGTTCTGCATACGTTGGCCGATTTTGTGAATGAAGTGAACAAAAAAGATATGAATAAAGTGGAAAGTGCTGAACTTATGGGAAAATTACATTTAAATAAAGTTATTATAAGCTGTAATTTACCTATGTCAATAAAGGCCAGCAAAAAGGGAATTTAATTAACGAATTTATAGAGTAGGTATTAAACATTCTGAACAGCAATGCTTCGAAAGATAAAATAAAGACTATTGTAATGTCCATATTTTGTTAGTATTGCATTATATAAAAACTATGTTGGAGTAATGAGGACCTCAATTAATGTAGGTATTAAATTAACATTTAAAACAAACAAATCATTGAAAATAAAATTAAAATTTAAATAAATTGAAAATGAATAATTTAAAATTAAAATAAAATTGAAAATAAACTAAAACTAAAATAATAGGTAAAAATGGTTTTTGAATAAATTTAAATGATATTGAAAAGCAACTGTCTTAACTGTCAGTTGCTGCTTGTTGTACGATCCACAGATATTATGTAGGTAATCAAACAATTATTTTATGAACCGTTATATACAGGTTGATGTAGTTCTTCAACCAATTCAAATTCAACCTACCACAATTTAACTCAAAAATATCAAATGAAAATTTCCAAATTTTCCGTCCCACCAATTGAAGCACAGAACTCCAAAAAACCAAATTAGTCTGCAGAAAGGAATTACTAGTAGGTAGGGGAACCTTTTTGCATCGTATGACAGCGTAGTAACTTTCTCCGAGATGACTTACAACTTGCATGAACGAGATAAGTCGAGTCCTTTTATGTGAGGATTAAGAAGGAAAATGTGCATTTCAAAATTTTAATTATACCTCTTTTTGACGTCGTCTTTTCTCATATACGAATGTGCGGAATACCTTGTCATTTGCGAGTTATAGAGAAAAGAGGATTTCATATTTTAAATACTAATCTACAGAAAATAAAAATCCCTAACTAAAATATGGCATCAAAAGATGTATCCGCATCGCTATCGACTGGAAGTGAGCCCAAAAGACTGGCGGCATTGCCACGTTGTATGGCAATGCTTATCCTCTGTCCGAGGGAAAAGCCAGCCCTTGGGTAACGCGAAGTGTCAACTAAGCGTTTAGCAAGTTCTTTATATAACGCATGAGCATTCGGACCCCACGGTCCAAGAGTTTCAACCCCAAACGGCTCGAAAATATAATTGCCAATTAGGTTATTATATTTCCGCCGCTTGAGGTTCTCCGCAGCCGCAGCGGCAGCACCAGCACAGCACGCCGAGTTAGGAAGATGGTATGGCGCAAGAGTAAAGAAAACACACAACAGTTTGTACACAACAGAAAAGTGGTCATGTCTGGTCATCTGCACTGATATAGGTATTGCATCCTTGAGACAAAACTGATATAATATAACTTATCTTTATTTCAGACATACGTCCATATTTTTACAAAGAAAGCGTTAGTAGGGTTGTTAGTAGTACACACAAAAAGAAAGATAACAAGGTGTTAGTAATTCGTTAGTAAACAAAAACAAGATAAACACTATAACTATTTCCTATTTTTGTGCAGGTGTACACTTGCCAAGTACACAATAAACGTACTGTTTATTTTGCACGCTAACGTTCTGACGACAGTGTTGGTGCTACCATGGACCCTGCGCATCATCAACGCAGTTCTTTTCCTAATGATGCAGAAGAAATCATCTATAAGATATGTCTTATATCTACGTAATTTTATAAAAACGAAAGTCAGTTTGTTAGTGACGCTTTCACGCCTAAATCGATGAACTGATTTCGATGAAATTTAGCAAGCGGATAGACCATGTCCTGGAATTGGTATTAATTTCGATTTTCATGCGACAAAGCCGCTGGCGAAAGCTAGAGTGCCCGTAAAAGATACAACCGTAAGTACTCTTCGGTCTGGAAGTCAACAACGCTGCTGGGACGTTGAAGTAGTTATGGTGGTGGAGTCTTAATTCTAAAGGACTCGTCGACCAAATCCTACATAGCTTTTGGGTGGCTCGCTGTCCGACCACCACCAGGCCCAGGTTTTGGGTGGCTCGCTAAGCCGGGTCGATGGCGCGTTCCATTCCACGCGCTCCTCAAAGAGATGTCAGCAAAGGAGTCTGACACGCCATTCCTCTCCACCCAGAAAGGAAGAAGTCATTTGATGATTACCAATCCTTAAAAAAAAATCTACATAGCTTACCTTTAGGTGAAATAGGTTGGGTAGTGGTCAAACGCTATAGACAAGACTAACTTTTGCCCGCGACTTTGTACGTGCATATCTCGTTTTTCCCGTTCCCGTATTTTTTCTCGTTTCCTTATATCCTTTCTCATAAATGTGGCTACCATATACACAAATATTTTTTCAAATCCGACTGGTAGTTCCGGAGATTATCACGTTCAAACAAACAAACAAACTCTTCAGCTGTATTATGTAAGTATAGATTTCAATTCTTGACCATTAGTGCTATTCTGTAAACATATCATCGTGGAAACATGGATGAAGTGAGCTGTCAATTCGTAGCTGTAGGTGGAATGGCAGTTCACTTCACGCTCACTTCAACTTTTTCATGGTGAGACGATTGCTAAATAGACTGGCAGGTACTCATCAGTATCGGAAACAGAACAAATTGAGAGAACACTGTTAAAATACATTCCAGGAAACTTACAATAAAATTATGTCCATTAAACACACTCATCATGCATTGTTGACAGTAATTAAAATCATAATGACACAATTTTCCGGCACTCACCCTCGTAATTTTTACAGCATTATGACGTCACAACCCAGTAAATTTTCCAACAAACGTAATGTAATTACACAAATCCATTGCTCACAAATTAGTTGCCGACATAATTTGTTTTGAATTCGCGTTGAGTTATACAGGGTGCGGCGAAAGTATTCCCGTCACGTGCTGCGACGTGTGGACACCCGGTTTAAATAAATTTAACTAAAGATATTCTTTTTTACCAACGGTTTTTATGAAGTTTTTTGGAGTTTTGGTTCTAGGAGAAGGGATTTAAATGTTGAGGATGGGGTTTTCGTAAGAGGTTTTGAGATGTTGATTAAAGATAATTTAAACGTTGAATATTTAATTGTGTAATGTGTTAAATATTCATCATATTAGCAAAGCATCATATTCTACAGAATTTGTATTTATACCCATTACCGTCAATAGGCTCGCGCATTAACATGAGGAAGGTCTCATGTTAAAATGCCTATTAGTCGAAGACGACACAATAAGCGATGCCGACGATCTACCAGGTATGTAACTTATGTAAACACAATATGTGTATATGTATGTGCCCACACAAATGTCACAGGATTATTGCAGACATCGTTAGATTATTCTAATCAGTAAGATAAATTGTTAACTATGGAATTTTGAAGGAAAGATTTATCTACACTCTACACTAATATAACATAATTTAATATTATAAAGAGGAAAAATTGGTATTTTTGTGTGTGTGTGTGCGTATTTTTGTAATGAATAATCTCAAAAACTACTGTGCCGATTTAAAAAATTGTTTCACCATTGGAAAGCTACATTATCAGCGAGTATATATTTTATCCCCGTATTCCCACGGGAACGGGAACTACGCGGGTGAAACCGCGTGACGACCGCTAGTATAAAATATATATCACAATATATCAAGAGTTTATAACGTCATATAATTTTAGCTGAAAGACGTCCACTGCTGGGCATAGGCCTCCTCCAAGAGGATGGGGACTGCCATAATCACCACGCTTGGCAGACGGATTGGCGATCGCAGTGTAGCTGTTGCATGCAAATGCAGAATGTTGCTGGCCATTCTGTGCTGAGCCCCTTAGTCGCCTCTTACGACACCCACGGGAAGTGATGGGATGGGATGGATTTATAATGTAATAAAGATTTATTACAATAGTACTTACTGTGTTTGCAATAATCCGGTGACACATCATGTATATTCAAAGAACCAATTAACCCACCAACACTTCACAAAACCAAACCAAAAAAAACAGCAGCACACCATTTAATCTCCCTATTCTAAAAACTGCACGAGTTCAGTTTATCTTGCTCCATGTAAACAGCGAGTGCTCGCTAATTCCACTTTATTTTATCACTACGTATGATAATGTCCGCTGTGTCGTTTCTGCGCTGCAGTTTTGTTTCACAATCTCGCCGTAGAGGGCACTAGTGTCCGCTTTGTCTTTAACCGTTAAGCTGGCAACATGCTGTATATAGAATTGTTGGAATTTTATGTCACTTTGGAGACGACTACTAAGCTTGTGGGAGAATGGGATTCAATAATGAATGTATGGAAGAGGTTTTATAATTTTCTTATTTTATGGACTGAGTCTGACGCTTGTTTTTTGATTATACTAAATCAAGGGTTACTTTCAACGATTAAAGTTCATGATGGAATTTTATAAACACCAACTCCGATTAATGAAAGGTCAAGTTTTTGGTGTGGATGAGCTCGTGGCTAAGAAGTAACAGCCGCACGGGTCGATCTTCAAGGTTAAGCAACGCTTGCCAAGGTTGGTCTGTGGATGGGTGACCATCATCGGACTGTCAGAAGCCAGTAAAATCTGACTTCAGTCTTACCAAGAACTACCGTGTTTACCAGTTAATGGGTTGTGGAGGTCTGGTAGGCAGCTGCTCCTCGTAAAATGCTGGTATTCAGCTGAATCCGGTTTGACTGGAAGGGATATAATTAGGAAAGGCTAGGCAGATAGTGTTGTTTGTTGAAAAAGTTTTTGGTGTAAAAAAGAATGCTGCAACTCACCATTTTGTTTTTATCTCCCGTCGTCCCTTTCGTCAACGTCAACGACAACCTTGTCCAATACATAAGGCTGTGTCTGGGTGTAATTTGTCTATAATATGTGTGTATTTTGAAATATATAAGTATGTTTATCAGTTGTCTGGTTGCCATAGCACAGGCTCTGCCTAGTTTGGGATCGGATGACCGTGTGTGAGTTGTCCCAGGATATATTATATTATTATTATTATTCTATTTATTCATTTCACTTACATACTAATTTATATTTTTAAATATTACTTAAAAAAAAACACACATAAAAAAAAAACATTTAAAAATATAAAAAGCAGTAGTCCGCCGGTGTCGGGTGCAAGGTCCAAGCTACCGGTGGTTAGGGCTCCAGAGAAAGGAACCTCCTCACAATACGAGCCGTATCGAGGAGTACTGCCTTCTGTATCAGGCCCTTTATACAACCGCGTAACGCCAGCTTCGAATTATTATTATTGGTTCAAAATCCAAGCAAACAAGTACGTTTCTTTAACTTTAAGGACTTAAAACAATTTTCAACAAAACTGAAACCCAAAAATGTAATAAGAAACCTCTGGCAGGACTGTTAGTTTGTAGAAAGCACCTAAGTCACCTCCTTCGAGCTCGAGAGCACAACAAGGAGATATTGTGCACGTCTAGTGTTTACTGAGCTAAATGAGACTTACGAGTGGGACCCCGGTCTTAATAAAATTTGTCCTCGACGCTTTTGCGAGACTAAATACTTTTTATTGTTCGATTTTGTTTTGTTTGTTTTGAAGTGTTAATGAAGCAGGAGTTCTGTATGGTGTCGGACGTAAAAGAATAGCACCATCCCATCTTTTCCCGTGGGTGTCCTAAGAGGCGACTAAGGGACTCACCAGAGAATGGGCAGCAGCATTCTATGTGGTTCTGTGTATGGCAACAGCTACACTGCGATCGCCAACCCGCCTGCCTCCCTCCCTCGTCCCTTGGGGGAGGCCTATGCCCAGCAGTGGACGGCTGATATGATAAATGAAGTGGGGGAGAGAGGGAATAACCTAGAATATAAAAATTGCAACATAAGAAGCTCACTTATGATGAGAAGTTTAATTACTTATCGTACTTAAAAGTTTTAAAATTGGGCTCGTGGCTAAATAATACCAGCCGCACGGGTTGATCTTCAAGGATAAGCAATGCTTGCCGAGGTCGGTCTGTGGATGGGTGACCATCTTAACATATCGACGTTCCTTCGTACCTCGGAAAGCACGTTCAGCCGTTGGTCCCGGCTGCCATTTGTTGATCTTTGGCAGTCGTTACGGATTCTCAGAAGCCAGAAAATCTGACTCTAGTCTAGCCAAAAAGTACCGTGTTACCCAATCAATGGGTTGTGGAGGTCTGGTAGACAGCCGCTCCACGTAAAACATAGGTATTATAGTTGGGAAAAGGCTAAGCAGAAGATGACTTCAAAGTTATAAAATTCAAGTCACAACATCATCTCAGTGACAAACAATATCAAACCCTTTTCAATCTGTAAATAAATTAACTGTGCAATTGCGATTCAAAAGCACACTCTCCTTAAAATTACGAAAATTAAATTGCTCCTCAAGTCAAAATAGCGAGGCTAGTTACAGCTGACCTGCAATTCCTACTGATTAATGTCAGGCTGCATCATCCCACTGCCAGCAAATACCTCTCCTCAATAATTAAGAAGATCATAATAAATAATCACAAGTTAAAGTCCAAGTTAAAACCTGCTTTAATAACCATTTTCTGCAATCTGCATCAAGAACCCATTTTCGTAAATTAAAATACACAAAAAAACACATAAAGCAAACTTATTTAAAACTGAAACTAGTAGCGGTTTCAAATTTAATATGGCAACATCGACCCGCCGGCGGCAAGGCAAGTAACGTAAAAGCTCCTATTAACGACCCCCTAAAATGTGTACTCTATTAACGATCTAATTTTTAAATCACTCATATTAGACATTATATAGGGTTCCAGAAAAGTCATACCTTAAAAATGAGTTACGTATTTTTGTTGGACAACAAAAAGAGTAAAGTTTGTGTGTTTAAATAGCCAGGGAAAGAAATAATTTGAGAGTAAGTGGGACGCGCCCGAAGCGGACGCACGTTACATAGTGTCGCGTCTCCAGCCACGTAAGTACACCTAAATATTACTTAAGGAAAATAACACACTTAAAATGGATTTCTCTTCTTGCTATCACATTACAACTGTAACGTATATATTCGTTTTCTAAACTAACTCTTAATATAATACTTTTTATTGGTTTTTGTTTAATAAAATCATGTTTTAATTTAAGGCGGTAATAGAATCCAAATTTCAAAACTTGATTCTAATAACGACCCATGGCGTTGTTAAATTTTGAGAACATTTAGTATTTTAAAATAATATCTATTATAAACTACCTCATTTGATTTTATTTTTTTCTTGTTCATTTCATAAAATTATTTTACTTCGTTAGATCTATTAACGACAAAGCTATTTCTTAAAGTTTTTGTGTAAAACTCGATTCAACGTTAGACAATATCCCTAGTATTATAATGATATTATACTATAAATAACCTTTATTATCTGAATTAAAGACTAACTGACACTAAAAGAAATAATATAGCAATGAGATCGAATTTAACAGTATTCCATAAAGCAGATATTTTATCTGTTTATTATTAATTTTATTGGTCGCTAATAGAATATTGTAACCTTCATACTTGATTCTATTACCGAATCACAGCTGTGACGATATTTTTGGTAATATTACACAAATAGTACACAAAAACAAAAGTATATTTTTGAACTAATGGGCTTATTATTAATGTAAAATAATATTTGCTATCCAGTTTCATTCATGGCTTCATGGTGTTGGCTATATTTCATAGGTTTTCAAATCAAATAAAAATGGCGGGACGGAATGGGGGCCATGTAACTTTTTAAAGCTTCTTTCGAAGAATTAAATTCTATATCTCTTTAAAGATTGTGTTCTTTTATAGAATCATCGAGCCGCAGAAGCGCAAGCAGTACGCCTCTGCTCAACTAGAAGCTGCGCTTCTAGCTATAAATGAAGGGACCAGCATATACGAAGCTTCAAAAACCTATGGCATACCGAGGACAACTCTGCGTGACAAGAGAAATAATAAATATATAAAAGAACATTGTGGAAAACAAACTGTTTTAACGAAGGAGGAACAAAAAAGACTGGTAGACTGGATTTTCTATCTCGGGAAGTCAGGTTTTCCTGTAACTAAGGACCAATTGTTGGAAACAGTAGCAAAATTGGTGGAAAACTTAAATCGTTCTAATCCTTTTAAAGATGGTGTTCCCGGAAAAGGATGGCTTCTTAAGTTTATGGCGAGGCATCCTACCATTTCAAGGCGAATTACTCAGAATTTGCCTACAAGCCGTACACACATTAAAGAGGAAGCTGTAAGAGCATGGTTCAATCGAGTACATAGTTATTTTGAACAAAATAACCTTCTTGATGTTTTGGAAGATCCTAGTCGGATTTTTAATTGTGATGAGACCGGATTCTTTTTGTGTCCCAAAGGAAAACAGGTTCTTGTCCGAAGAGGCAGCAAGAAAGTATATAGTAGAGTGGCCAATGGCGAAAAGGAGTGTTTAACAGTGCTAGTAAATGTGTCTGCAGATGCTGCAATAGCACCTCCCATGGTCTTACATCCATACAAGCGTTTACCAAAAAACATTGTTCCAACTGTACCATCTGGATGGGGTATCGGTCACACTGAGTCAGGATGAATGAATATGGCCGCATTCTATGAGTACGTTGCCAATTGCTTTTATCCCTGGCTTATTCAGCATAACATACAATTTCCTGTAGCTTTTTTTCTCGACGGTCATACTTCTCATATATCACTCCCTCTGACAGTTTTTTGCAAAGAAAAGGGAATCATCCTAATAGCATTATTACCTAATGCAACGCATGTTCTTCAACCCTTAGACGTTGCTGTATTTAGACCTGTGAAAGGAACTTGGAGAACCGTTGTTCATGATTTTAGAGATATATTCATATTGTAATAATGTTGGTCTCATAACTATTGTTATTATATAATAAATACCTTAAAAACGATTTTTTATTTTATTTAATAGTATAGAAGAAGTGATAACTTCGTAGCGGTCGGTAAAAGAAGTAGAAAAATCGGTAATAGAATCTTGCTGCATTCTATGGGTCGGTAATAGAATCAACTACTCTTTTGGATTAAATAATTATTTAGTAACTATTGTGTTATTGAATATTGAATTTAAGTACTGAATTGCAAAGAATACTTCGTTGAGATTAATTATAAATTATAACATCTTTCCTAACATAACAGCTTATATCTATTTTATTAAAGTGAATCCTAAGACAGCTAAAACTGGCGGTAATAGGAGCATTTACGTTATTAATTTTCAGAACTAGCAATTGATGTAATAAAGTTAGATTGGGCTGGATTCAGCCGGATTAAACCGGATCCATATACCTACGTACCTCGGAAAATAATTTATGAAAATTGTTTTTTTGTTACAAAATTTGATTGTGTTTCGAAGTTAGCGTGAAAAATGAAACATTGTATTTGTATTCGAAATTTGAATGATGAATTACTGGTGAATAGCATTTATTGACAAATTGGAAATGTATTGTTTGCTGTTAGTTTTTTTTTTTAATAATTTTGTGGATTGCTTGTTTGTTTTTTCATGCAGTCGTAGTTTCTGATTTATTGATTTGTTTGAAGTTTGAATAAATGATAAATTTGTTGACATGATAAAATTTGTTATACTATGCAATACTATGTAAAATGTTGTTCTCGTTTTTCTACATTCACGTAAAAATTGTTAAATAAAGTAAAATTTTATTTCTGTCATGGAAAAAAATTGTATTGATTTGGTTAATCAGTACTGGTAGGCAGAATCAGACTTTTAGAAGAACTGACGTAGGGTCATAGTATGGTAGGGTTACCTTATCGATACCAGAAGTATCAATTGACGTAAGGGACATTTGCCCAAAATACCAAAATACCAAAATACCCCTACGACAATTAACGTAAGGTTCATTTGCGCAAAATGCCAAAATGTCGTTTACGTTAATCTTGAAGTCGGTAGTGGGTAATGCGATATATATTTGTTAACATACTCATTTGGTGTCTTCCATTTTTTTCCATTTTGTTTTATGGAGGGATTGAATATCTTAACTGGGTTGTGAAGCAGCCCAGTTACTGGAAAAGTATTTCATCACTTTGGTAAAACACGTTGCTATTATTGATGAAAAAGAAGAAGAGAAGAGATGATTACAAAATCGATGTCCAACAAACTCTCTACACAAATAACCTATTCTCAGCCATCAGCCTTCCAAAAAAATAAACATTGCCATTACAAAAATGAATTCAACGTTTAATAAAGTCAATTATGTGGACATTTGGCCCGCCATTCAATATTTCGCGTCACGTCCGACGAATAATATCGAAATAAGTGCTATTATATATTTATTTATAACTCATCGTTGTTTACAAAGGACGACGGTGCTGCGATACGATGGGATTCGGGGTTGATGTAATTACAATGAGATGGAATACAGGATGTTGTACTAAACGGGATATAAAATATGTTTTTGTTGTACTCGCGTTTTTAAATTATAATAGAAATAATAAACCATTAGGGCGAGATTAACTCAATTAATAGCGTTTGTGCACTCACTCGTATGTACGCAGTATACCTAGACGCCCTGTAGTTAAAAATAGGATCATGCAGGTTTAGATTCCATTCTTAATTTCAGTCGAGAGACATCAATTGCTGGATATAGGCCTTGTCCTAGCATTGCTACGTCGGCCAGTCCAGTGTTTCTTGCTACCAGCATCCCTGTGGCTGTGGCCTTAAAGGCACACATATTAACTCGGAAAGGGATTTTCACCGTATCAACTCGGGCCGTGCATGCAGTATTCTTTGTATGAAGCTTCAAAAAAAAAAAAAAATTAGAATAAAAAAATTAAAGAAAGAAAAAGAGTTTATTTACGCCAAGCATGACGCATACCAAGAAAAAAAAATACAAAATTTGAAAAGTTATACCAATTGGGAAGATATGCGTCAGATTCGCGCAAAACAGCTATCGCTCAGCATAATGCTGGGACTCATGAGCGAGACAGAGCCACAGCGCTGGTTTAAAGCGTTGACATAATGACGGAATGACGGAATCGTAACGTCATCGCCGCATCGGTGACGATCCCTTTCCGAGTTGATGACCTTTAATCAGGTTGACCCAAGTGCTCCATTGTCGGTTGACAAAGGAGCACTTCATCATTGCTTAACATAAAGTTAGGCAGTGGTAAACCCAACCATATTAGAAAAGGAATAAAAAAATCCTTGGAAACCGTGGTTACTTTGGTTTGCTTGCTTTCTATGATTATTTTGTTGATGCATTAAAAGTGTAATTTCTTTCCCCCCTCTAAAATCGTACCAAGTAAATCAGCTCGAACCACAAACACTTACGGCTTGCTTATATTTCACAGGCGGCAAATAGCAAATAAATAACGAATCGGACAGATTTACGGACTTTTACGCGTAACGGAGCGCAATTATGCGTAAACACGTAAAATTAAAAAGTTGCCGCGCGGTTTTATTCGCCGATTTACGCGTTTGTGAGCTGATTACGTCTACTTATAGAGAATTTGTGTTGCGTTCCGTTGCACGCGAGGCGGAAGTTTTGCGCGCGGTTTTTTATCACTGGGTAAATGAGAGGACTGGTTGTTTTGCAGTTTTTTTTTTCAGTAAATGGCAGGGAATGGCTGTAGCTCCTGTTTTTTTTGAGGTTTACCTCCGCTGATTGCAACTGAAAAACCTTGTTGATTATGGTGTCAACCTTGAATGCATTGTATTTAAGGCGCGGTGAATGCCTAGATACTATACCTGACATTACCCTAAACGGCTTGAACGCCATAACAGTGACAAAATGCAAATATCTAGGGCATTTCTCGCCGACACCCTTAGGACAATGTTGATATTAACAGGCAGCGTAGGACATTGGCGGTCCGAGGTAACATGTTGGCCCGAAGATTAGCTCGGTGTAGCAGTCAAGTGAAAGTAACACTTTTTAAGGCAAATTGCCATTGCATTTACACGGGGAATCTTTGGCTCAACTAAACCAAAAGATCGCTGGATGACCTACGCGTTCAGTATAATAATATTTTAAGGATGCTGTTGGGACTGCCACGATGGTGCAGCGCGTCTAACATGTTTACACAAACAAAACGGAACCGAAAGCTTCCACGCCGTCATTCGCAAAAAAAACCGCGTCGCTGTTATCAAGGCTGTGGCGGAGAGTATCGACTCCAAACATTACTTTGGGGATGTCTTTTTCAAAATACCTACTATTTAACTACTAACACTAGTAATAAGTTAACATATTCAACCAAAATTCAGCGTGTTAGACGCTGGATTTTGGTTGTCCGAAAATAAAAAAATATAACATTATTATTATTATATTACGGCTTTCATCAGAGTTATAGTTGTGAAATTTTGCATCGGTTCTTCAGTTTCTGGACACCCTGTGTATAATCATAAAATAATTGTTAAAGATACGTGTAAAAACTACCTTTTTAAAATCTAACATTTTAAAGTAGTTAAGCCCATAAGCCCATAAGACTGATAAGTGTTGCATAATAAATAATTAATAATCCGTAAAATCGTGAATTAAAAATGTTGTGATTTATTTACTAAATAAGTCCAAACTTGTTGTTTTTGTTTACTGAGTTATTAGCAGAGATCGGAATAGGTAGAGTATATTTACCTAAAGTTCGAGGAAGTTAGTAACATAAAGTAGATAATACCTCCTCTAAAACATGACTATTAAAACCGGGATTTTAAAAAAATATTTTCAGATAACAATAATCAGGTAAATAACAGAAATTTCAAGAATTAATTTTGTATGTAAAACAAAGCTTTAATTTAATAGTTTTAGTACCGAACACAAAAAACTAAGATTTTTCAATATAATAATTTAACTCATTCAAAGCGCAATAAGTAATTTGCAATTTCTTAAATCCCGTATTTAATCGTCATGTTTACGATTCCGAGATTTTAGAGAAAGTATTATCAACTCTATGTTACTTACTTCCTCGAACTTAAGGTCCGATCTCTGGTTATTAGCTTATAAAACTGAAGCGCCAAATTGAAGTGGTAGTGGGCAGGGCACATTGCTCGCAGAACAGATGGTCGATGGGGCCAAAAAATTCTGGAGTGACGGCCACGTACCGAAAGACGTAGCGTTGGAAGGCCTCCTACAAGGTGGACAGATGTACTGGCGAGGGTCGCTGGTAGCCGATGGATGCAAGACGCACGGGATCGGTTGTTGTGGCGACACTTGGGAGGCCTATAATGATAATAATAATATAATATATAATATATCTTGGGACAACTCACACACGGTCATCCGATCCCAAACTAGGCAGAGCCTGTGCTATGGCAACCAGACAACTGATAAACATATTTATATATTTCTAAATACATACATATTATAGACGAATTACACCCAGACACAGAACAAATGATCGTGCTCATCACACAAAGACTGGTCGTCCAGCAGTGGACGTCTTTCAGCTGATATGATGATGATTTTACAAAGTTAAGTTCTGAAACATTTGAAGAGGTCAGCCATTTTTAAGTCCCGGGCACAACCGCCTAAAAGTCCAGATTCCAAGCTGCTACTGACTAATTCCAGATGGAAAAACTCGATATCACTCATCTCATATTTTTTGTGATACGAGTTATTTATCTGCTATCGTGATAAGACGATATCTCAAACTCAAAGATGGAGGAGATATGGACCCTTCTCTACCAAAGTCCTGACATTGATATATTATGTAATACATAATTGAGTATTTCAAGGTTATACGTCTGTACAGACATAATGACGTTCCCTTATATAGAGATGATATTTTGTATGCATAAGGAAGGCACACAAATACAGAGTTATCAAAGTACCTATGTCACAGTGAAGGTGTTGCAGTAGAACCACTCATTATTCTTTACGAGTATTTGAAAATACCTCATACCGTGACATTAAATTATTAGCACTTTTATAATACCACAATGCATTTTTTTGACCAAAAACGACGTGAGACATACGGGTGGCTTACGGTTAAAAATCTTCAAAATGCACTGAAGAAACTAGGTTACCAATTCTAGTTCATACTTTGTCTGAGAAGAGAGATTTGCGAAGAGATTTTTCGCAGGGCGTTCATCTTGGTAGGCCACATATGTGTTGGGCCTACCAAGCCTACGCAAAATCGATCGATCGATTTTTTCGAAAGAGTCACTGCGGCCCTGGAACGCAAAGGGCATAAGGAGGAACATGGATGGATTTTAGTCAGTAAGAGTTTGACACTCCCTTCCGCTCCACCCAGAGCGGAAGGAGTCATAAGATGATTTCCCATCCATAAAAATACATTTAAGACCCATATTAGATAGCTAAATACATAAAAACTCACCCTTAAAAAGATAGTAGTAGGTATGTATTTTTATTTATACGTTATGTAGAAATTGTTATATAAGGCGAATTTGATGTTACAAGGCATACGGCCCATTATCATTGCATTGATGGCGAGCGAAATAAATTGAGTTTTGCCGACTAGCTCCCATGCCCGAAGTTGGTCAGGAGGACTATCTTATTTTCTAAATCTCTAAGTGGGACGGGGTAATTGCACAAAACAGGAGCGAAAAATCTTTTATACTTGAAAAATACCCAAAACAATTAATAGGTAATTAATTGTTTTGGGTAATTGGTCGAAGATGCTGCGGATGACCTCATTTGCACCTGATGCAAGGAATATTTCTGATCATAAACTGTTCCTAAAACCCAAGAACTATTCCTGTTCCGACTTTACCTACTCCTTAAGTCGCACAATCGCTCGGCGACGGGGTAATTGCTCGAAGGAGCTGCGGAAGACAGCCCTCCCTTGGTTATTAATGACAGGCACGCCCTCCCCCTATTTACAAGTCATTAAGTGGGCCCAACAGAATTCATGTTTGTAATCTAATATTTTGTTCAACTATGAATTTTGAATTATTTTTTGGGGGTGCGGAATTTGAGTTAATTATTGTTTTTATGAGGAAGTTGTTCTGGAAAGGAAATGGAAACTATTTTAATGTAGAAAGGACATGATACTCTTTGGTTTTTAACTGACTTCAAAAAAAGGAGGAGGTTATATGTTCGATTATGTATTTTGTTTTTTTTTCAGTTGTTACTGGTTCAGTTCTGGCTCTTCTCATTATTGTAATTTTATTGAAGTTATAATTTTGTTTTTACGTTCTGTGTCTATCGCATCATATTGTACACTATGTATTTATCATATTGCTTTTATTATTAGGACAAACATTGTAACAACTGTAGCCAATATACAGGTATAAATAACTAAATAAAATCTATCTGGCTAGCCTTTTCCCAACTTATTATTTTTGACATTGTGTAATGAATGAATATGGTTTAATTTGAATTTTATATTCTTAATTTGAACATACATAATTTTGTAACATCACTATTTTTATTGACGTTATATTATTATTATGCTGTTGTCATGTGTTATGGTGGTTTTGTTTTGTTTGTTTTATATTGTTTTTATTTTGAATTTAACACCTTATAACATGGAATTGCAATTTAATTATTATATCTCTTTTTTTCTATCAGTTTTTCTTCTGTTTTCACTGTTACCATTCTGTTTTTTGTGTTTATCGAGACACTGGTTATACAAAGTGGAGACGACAGTACGACACTAAATCAAAACACTGGCAATGTGTTTTGATTTATTGTCGTACTGTCGTATTGTCGAATATGTTTTTGATTTTTTAACACAGATTTAATGTCACTAACTGCAACAAACTGCTTGGAATATTTCGTCAGAATAGTAGTCTCTATCGTTGACTAGTTTGAGTTTTTTTGACGTTTTATGCAATTGGAAAGTTTACTTTTAATTTCGGTGACAGGATTCATAATAGTTTCAAAATATTCCCATAAACCAGTATTGCCAGTGTTTTCATTTATTGTCGTATCGATGTCTCCACATTGTATAACACATATATTTTTCATGCACATTACCTATTGACATGCGCTAACGAAATGTTACGTGGCCAATTTCATTCATTCATTTCTTTGGACATTTGGACAATTGCTAACGCTGATATAATATCACCTTGTCTAGGACCTCTTATGTCTTTTATTACTCCCACGGTTCTGGAAGTGTTTAGTTTTCATCAGTTCGAGTATCAAGCTGCCAAAGTAATTTGCTGTTTTACTATTATTTCTAGATCGTTATGAAGGTTTACCTAAAGTAAATTAAGGATGGATAGGATACTGATCCGTCTTTTATGAACGTTTTAAGATAGCTGTGGGCAAAGCAGTTTTTAATGACTATTCTATTGTTGTCTCGTTTTGTTGTTAAGTTTGTGATTGAGACAAGTTATCCTGTGAAGTTGTTCATAGTGAATAAGGACTATTTCTGCGTTGGTATCAAATAGAGCGGGAAAAGAGCCTTTGTAATGTCAATATCACTTAAGTATCCACTTGCTAAATGTTATGTCTCTATCATTGTAACAAGATTTGTCTATGCTTGGAATAAGTGAAGATTGCCGTGAATGCTTTTAAGTATGTATGTCACCGGAAAATAGCAAACTCCGTAAGATTATAAAATAACTTGAGAGATTGTAAACTCTCGATAAATTGTCAACTGGACATTTGGAGCACAAGTCTACAATTTAACCGGTTTCACGTGTAGTTGTAGTTGGAAATAAGGCTCTCATTGGTCTATTCAGAGAGAACAAAGACAACACAGCCAAGTTTCCAATTTAACTATCACACCAAAACAGATAAATTGTAGACCAGACAGCTGATTGGTCGCCAGTTTATGTCAGTCCACAATTTTTCGGAATGACTTCGCGAGATTATAGACTATAAAATTTTGATGCGTAAAATAGTACCTATTCCAAATGCTCGGTTGACAATTTATCGAGAGTTTACAATCTCTCAAGTTATTTTATAATCTTACGGAGTTTGCTATTTTCCGGTCACATGTGTATGGATAATTTTGGTTGCTGTTAGTTGAATTAATTTTGCTCTGAGAACGGGTGGTCGATAAGGCTGAAGGTTTCTCGAGTGGTAACTGGAAGGCACAGCGTTGGAATGCCTTTCAGAAGGTGTACGGATGTCTTTGACTCTGCTGTATATTTACGCTACGCTACGCTTGAGGTGGCCAAGTTCTGTTGTGGACTTCTTGCGGCTAAAGTGATGAGAACACTATTGAACGTAATTGTTGTGTTCATTTGTTTGTTAAAGCCGTTGTCGCTTTGTTCACGCGACGATCGCTTATTCGCGCGATGGCAAATTAAGCTTACTTTGCAATTATCCTTAACTCTGATTATTTGCCGTGTATAGGCAGGGAAGTATGCTAAAATGTATCCTGCAAAAAGTAAACCACCGTATATTCGTTTTTACGAAAAAATCAGTAATAACTTAATTTTCTTAGCTTTTATTGAAATAAAAGCGTATGTGTTTTTTTTAAGAATGACACGGTTATGAAAAATGTTTAATTTTTTATATTTTTAGGGACTAGGTATACAAAGCGGACAAGGCGCGTGGCCGGAACGCTGAAAACATAAAATGTATGGCGTCAAAGTAACGAAATATAGATAGCGTCGCGGGCGCACGGACAGACGCCATACACTTTCGTCACAGCGCCCTGGCCGCGATGCCCGGTTAAGCAGTCGACAACCTCATAGGTTGAACTGCGAGACGCCACTGCGCCGGAGCGCTTTGTATACCAAGTCCCTTAGAAGAGCTAATACAAAATACACCATTCAAGAAAAAAAACAGAATTTGGAATTTTTGCAAGGTTCAAAGTTAATTTGACTGGCCTATTTGTATTAGGACAATGCCTAAGACCTTCCCCACGCGTTTTCCTATGCCTACAGATGTTAGACTATCTTGTATTAAGTACAATATTTTCTTCTCCCCTAAAAGCCTATAAGTGACGTAAATAAATCAAGTAGCTACACGTATCTACGTTACGCTCAAACTTAGCGTCCCGTGACAAATGACACGTTAACGTGGCTAAATTGGAAATTTATGCTGATGACTATTTGTTTGTCCCCGAAAAATGGCTCTTGTGGTCTCCTTGCGGTAGTGGTGACGTATTATAGTTTGTTATTATATGGCTGAGAAGGGCTTTATCAATTTGAAGTATTCTCAGCGTATATATGGAAAATTGCAAACTACGTAATATTAAAAAATATCTTGAGAGATTGTAAACTCTCGATAAATTGCCAAATGAACATTTGTTCTGCAATTATATGAATCAAAATCTTCTATTAGAAAGAATAGAAAGAAAGAATAATATTTATTTAGCACTTACATGAAACACGCACGGTACATAGAAATAAAATTTAAAAAAATAAAAAAATAAAATGTAGGGTATGCTAAGAACCAAATGTGTGTCTCACGGCTGCACTAAAAAGGTCCATTTCAGCGATATGTCAGACAGACTGATACTGTCTGACGCTGGTTTTCTAATGAACCCTTGAATGGAAGAGTGGCGGTTCATTTGAATCCATCTAATATAGTTATATTCTTACATATATATACATATAGCATCTAAATAAAGTAAATAAAATAATAAACAGATATAATTGAAACAATGTGTATGAATGTGTTTGTGTACGTGTAATATGTTAATGAATACTTAGAGAAACAAATACTTGAAACCAAAAACAAGCCACACGGCCAATTACAACAATAACAAAACTTTTCACTGTTCTTAATATTACGCTGTGGCGAGCCCGGTGACTCACAAAGCGATGCAAACCACCGAGCGCGTCAGACATACCACGGACATTTTATAGGTACTCAATCGAAGTTACCATGATAGTAACCCGTATTTTTTATGAAAATAATTGATTTAAGACAAAGAAATTTATTTAACATGTTTCGGAGAAGGTTTAACGTGAAAAATTGGTAAAAAAGTGCGACGGAAATTAATGGAAGGTAAGCGTTACTTAATATCTTAATATAAATGTCAACTTTTCTTATAGCTTCTAGTACGTTCGAAGTGTTTGACAAGACTCCTTATTGTTCCAGTTTTGCAAGGTTTCCAATCTTTCAAGATACCAAACCCTATTTACACAAACAGAAGGTTCTACTAAGTCGAAGTGCGCCGCATGACCCCAACGCGTCGATTGCACGTCACAGTCACATGTAGACCAGGACCATTGGGTAAGTAGGACACATAACACACGTACGAGGTTGATCTGCAAGACAGCTGGTTTTGAGAAAAGATGTAATGCGTCCGTTTGTGTCTCCCACAGGTCTCACAACAGCTATACTATTCTATAATATCTCCGTGCGTTCCGAGATATTGTGGACTAACATAATCTGGCGACCAATCAGCTCTCTAATCAATTTATCTGTTTTGGTGTGATAGTTAAATTGGAAACTTGGCCCCTTGGCCGGTAAAATATTTATATATAATTTTTTTTTTGGAATTGCTTTTCGCCGCAGCCGATCCGAGAGAACTTTTACGATATTAAAAATTACACAAACAGTTTGATGTAGAAAAGTACCTATTTGAAGGTCCTACTTACCTATTTATTTTAAGCAGATATCATAGTATATGATGATGATGAAATAGCAAATTCACACTCATACATCCAACACACAGTGCGAGTGCGTAGCTTCATATGTCAGTATATGAAATGTTCACTCACTTGCACTTACGATTATTTGAGAATTTCCTCTGACACCGCTATAAACGTGGTCACTTACTGAACCCAGAAAGTGTGGATGTAAATGTACCATAGACATGAAAAGAAGAGAACTCTCACAACGAGTAGCAAAGTGGCTAATCGCGAACCTAATCCTGTTGAGATGGGTAAATGGGGTAGATAATTCTACGGGTTAAGTATATTTTAGATCGTGGTGAAATAAAAATAGACGCACGGGTATACCTTCAAGGTTAAGCGAAGCTTGCCGAGGTCAGCTTGTTGATGGAGCATCCATTACAGACCGAGACTCCTTCGCGCCTCAGAAAACACGTTAAGCCCTTGGTGCCAGCTGTCATTTTGTGTCATCTGTCGTTACGAATAGGTAGAAGTCAAAAATCTGACACCAATCTTACTAAGGGGTATTATGGTACTTAGTTACTGGGTACCGGAGGTAACATAGGCACTGGTATTGCTGAATCCGGTTAGATTGAAAACCGGTCCCAATATAATTGGGAAAAGGCAAGGCAGATAGACTCCATTTTAGGACCCGCGCAAACGGGCCACCGACCACAGCCACCGGTGGCTGGCGACAAGCTGTTTACATGATTTTTAACACGTTTTGTATGAAATCGCCGCATACGTATACTCGCGACTCAGTGTCCGCGATCACCACCGGTGGCGGCCATGCGCTACATAACATTGTATGTAGTTAAATATAGGCGTTGTCGTCGACGTCGTCTACGTAATTTACGAATTATTCGGAGCACGTTCAAACCTTCCGTCTCGGAATCAATCGTGTGACTGTGCAGCAGGAGAGTGTTACAAATTGTAGCGGGCACCGACTACTAGTGGCGGCCACTGACCACCTTCGTTTGCGCGGTACCAAAGGACGTGCCGCGCGACAGCCACCGGTGGCTGTAGTCGGTGGCCCGTTTGCGCAGAGCCTTAGCTCAAACGCATCAACTACGTTTCTGGTATTCTTATTATAAGAAACTTTTATGAACATCTATTAAAACACACTACCATAATTTAAGAGCTGCAAAGAGAATGACCAACTTGGTCTTTTCTGATGAAAAACATTACATGGCTATTTCCCATACGATATTCTAATGGCAGCAAACTTTCTTCTCCCTCGCATTGGTCCGAGCACGTTGCAAAGTTTGGCCGAACTTTTAGATTAATGACTGGTAAATAAAACTCCCTGGAGGATTCTACGAGAAATATTGACGGGACATAGTTTTTGTGTGTATGTGGAGTTATAAATAGGGATTTTCTTATTACAATGTTAAATACAGGCAGCTTGTAATCTTCCAGCTGTGACTCAGACCTCTTTGTTAGCAGAAGCGGGCCATCGTCACGTGACATATTGTAAACAGTTTTTGCAATAACTGTTTCTTGTTTCTTTCAAGGAGGGTTGCTAGATTACAAATGTCTTTCAATTTTAGAAGAATTTTATGTTTTAGGTCATGCACGTTCACTAAAGATCTACCTTTAACGTTTTGACTGTATTAAATAGCCAGTATATAACGGTCCAAACGCGCTTACACACACTTAACATACACACATATTGCAGACATTTAAACATGAGAGACTTGTGTTATCCAAGAAATGCTGTTGTTAATTTTTTTTAAAAATTTTATTTCTATTTAATTTTAAATTTAATTTATTTTCTGTTTGTTTGGTTATGTTTATTATTATTCTTCTGATTTTATTTTTGAATTGTATTGTTTTTTAATTGTATCCTAATTATTTTTCTTGAACTTGACATGGTGGATTATTGTACGTACTCGTGTCCTATCTATATATAACGTAAAAGGCTTATACTGCGACGAATTGCGAAGGTGCAACGACTTCTAAGATACAGGTAGGGGAGAGCGGGGCTAAACGTGCCGCTCGAAAGTTGTAACGATGTAATTTAATAATGTACCGAACGTTACTGACCAAAATATAATATAATTTTTTGACGAATTTACTTGATATGTGTATCTCTTTTTTTCATAAAGCCTATTTCAATCGGTACAACTTCCCCGCGGCACATTTAGCCCCGATCCGATCTCCCCTACATAAACCTAGTTTAGAAGTCAGGGTTTGTAATTTATTATTGTCTTCTATTAGCAATTCATAGTTTAAAAAAACCCACACACGCACATAAAACAGGAATCGCCGATGTGGGCAACAAGATTGTCAGGCTGAAGTGGGATGGAATCATTAATGTGGAACTCTTTACGGCAGATGGACCAAAGTCGTTATGCAGTTGGAGCCAGAGAGTGACGACTCAAGGTGGGTACTGACCAGTGTTATGAGGCGTAATGTAACATGTTACAAAGGGAGCATTCGTCCAGTCAGTACGTGGAAACAAGCACGAACGTGATGCGCATTATGTGTTTTGTTTTAAGGTACTCCCTCACCTGGAGCATTCGCCTGTAATGTAACATTTCAGATTCGATTTCACACACTGCTCATCAAGTTGCGCACTGTAATCTTCGGTTCTCCTCCCTCGCTGATGTAATGCTCGCCTCTGTAACGTTACATTACAGGCAAATGGAAAGGAGCACCTTAACACAGATTTTACGACACAACGTAACATAATATGCTCGCTGCGAATGTTACATTACGGACCGTAACACCGATCAGTACCCAGCATTAGAGGCGTTTACGAAGGAACGGCCGGAGAAGGCAATATACCGGGAAGAGTGGAA
The DNA here is from genome assembly GCA_002192655.3 of Mamestra configurata. Classification (NCBI taxonomy): domain Eukaryota; kingdom Metazoa; phylum Arthropoda; class Insecta; order Lepidoptera; family Noctuidae; genus Mamestra; species Mamestra configurata. Next base: position 878,520 of record NDFZ01005471.1, read on the forward strand.
ACTCTTCCCGGTCGAATATCCCCCATAGCCGGCAGCTATGGGACAATACAAGATACATTGATATAAACGATCTCATCCCACCGGCCCCCTTCTACCATCGGACATCTAGACGCACTGCAAGTTACCATCCCTACCGTGTTGCTATTCCACCAATTCGCACTAAACGTTTCCAAACGTCTTTTATAATGCGCACAGCAAAGGAGTAGAACTGTGTTTCCGAACGCACACAACCCTAATCTCTTCAAAATTAGAGTGAACAGGCTTCTTCTGGGTAAGCTCGCTCCATCGTCGACTTTGTATCTGTCATCTATGACCTAGACTAGAGTCAAGAGTAAACCCATATTAAATAAAAATAAAAAAAAGAACTCTCTGCCTGCGTCTGTGTTTCCGAACGCATACAACCCTTGTCTCTTCAAAATTAGAGTGAACAGGCTTCTTCTGGGTAAGCTCGCTCCATCGTCGATTTTGTCTATGACCTAGACTAGAGTCAAGAGCAAATCCATATTAAATACAAAAAAAAAAAAAAAACTATTCTCTCAAGGCGCTTAGTTGACACTTCACGTGACCCAAGGGCTGGCTTTTACCTTGGTCAAAGAATAAGTATTGCCATAAAACGTGGCAATGCCGCCAGTCTTTTCGGTACACTTCCATTCGACAGCGATGCGGATGAATTTTTTGACGCCATATTTTAGGGTTAATTTAGTTAGGAGTTTTTTTTTTTATTTCTAGTGTATATAGTTAGTTAAGTATTTATGGAATAAATTATTTCCACAGTTTTCACGTTTGCTTAAGACGGGAAGCTGATTCCCGATTTGGCAGTTGCAGTGGTGATAAAATGATGCCATACTTTTATTATAATATCAGATTCTGGATACCTACTATTAGTCTAATACTACTAGGTACTAAGTATCATTTACTAATCCTTTCACCAAGATCTGTCCAAGCTAAAATTCTAAACAATAAACCACATGCGACCTCAACTGTGAATATAATGCATGCAGATATCTTTCTCAAAGAAGTCGGGAAGCTGGCTCCCATCCTAACAATATCAGGTACATAAATCTATTCGTGAGGGAATAAAAGGGGGAACATAGAGTGCTCGCTGAAACACAGGTGGAAGAAACAAAGGAGATGCGACATCCTTGTGAAAATTTTAAATAATTCGATGAGTGTTCCATCCCTGAAGGACTCTCGATGAAATGAAATTTTATCAGCAGTAGTGATTGTGGGTATGTCGAAATGCAAGAGATTGATCACGTGACATTTCAGTAGCGCATCACATGACAATGCTCTTTTTAACCGACTTCAAAAAAAGGAGGAGGTTCATCAGATCTTTTTTTTTGTATGTTTGTTTATGTTTGTTTTCGTCAACCGATTTGGACAATTATTTTTTGTTTGGAAGCGTATTTTTCTAGACCGGTACCATTTCAAGTTTGTAGAGATAAGATGAAGAACTTCGGAGGTAGGCAACGGAACTCTTCAATAAATGATAGCAAATCTCCCGGGATTGCTGAAAACGCTCGTTTGTGTTTACACCAGTTCATAATATATCACGCCGGTACGCTATGTAAAAAGGTTTTAAACATTCTTCGCTGTTAATCTTGACTTCCTCTGGCACCATTTAGGTATGCTACAGTTCCATGTTATTATCAGATATACAATACTTACTCTTTATTGTACAACACCATTTTAAAGGTGGCACTTCACTTGGCGTATTTGTCCAATATTCGCGTTGCCTAAATAATAGAAAATATACCCTAAATTTGTCGAGATAAAGTAATTTTTTTAACAAATAATTAAGGGTATTTTTTGCGCAAATAAGCCAGGTGGAGTGCCAGCATAACAAACCTCATTATTTTGTGCATGTGCCTCATAACGTTGAAAGCGTCTTACGGAGCTTCGGTCAGTTTATGTGACCCAGGGCCCCAGGGTCTCGAGAAATGTTAGAGACGAACTCATTTTTAGGGTTCTGTACCTCAAAAGGAACCCTTGTAAGATCACTCTCTTGTCCGTCTGTCCGTGTGTCACCACCGATTTTTCTCAGGAACGGATGGACCTAGCAAGTTGAAGTTTATACCAGATACTGAGGTCTATAGTCCCTATTAGGTGAATAAAAACAATGTTTGGCAAAAAGCAAGGTTGTACAGCACAAATAAAGGAAAAAATCCGAAACATAAAAAAAGTTCAAAATTAAAGGGTGTCCCCATACATAGTATATATAGTTGACTCCTGCCACCAAAAAAATGACACCAATTTTATAATGGGTAGGTACGGAACCCTCAGCGCACGAGTTTGACTCGCACTTGACCGGTTTTTTCCTTGATAATTATGTACTACAACGCAGGTTTTATACACTATCGACCCCAGGTCTTGTTGGCGGTATGCGAGGAGGGTGCGGCCCATGAGAAGGCCCCAGTTTTCGTTTGAAGGTGGCTACGTTTACTAACTGCATCATAAAGCCTGTCATGTTATGTATGTACATTTTCAAAAGACATATTTTTCCTTTCAATAAATTATTTTCGTAACTCCCTGATCTGCGGTGACACACTACTAGAATACGTCCTGAAGCGAAATTAATTTACATGGACTTTAAAAATGCTTCAATTTGCGACACCACCGTGGAAATTGCATATTTTAGTGTAAAATAAATGTTGGAATTTTATTTTTTAAGTTGTTAAAAAGAAACATACATACAGATATTTTATTTTAGTTTTCGGTGTGTTGTACCAAAAACGAACTAGATATTGTTTGATAAGTATCCAAAAAAAAATCCCGACAGAGGAAATTTTAATCTGTTTGAGAACTTGTTTGTGATATTAATTGCAAGCCACGTCAGTGAATACCAGTCCATTTTAAAAGCTTTTATTTAACTTGTAACTATGTATGTTCGGGTGGAATCTTACAACTCAATTTTGAAGCAGATATCTTCAACCGATTGAGCTGAAATTTTAGATACACGTTTGGTTTGGAAGACAATGCATGGTTAACTATGTGAGGTCATTCTAAATCTAACATGGCGGCACACCCAAGATGACAGACTAATTATTTTTAATGCATTCCTACAATATGGGTATGAAATGAAAGGGCTTGCTGAGAATTAGTCGAAAAATAAAGTGGCGTCACTCTAAATCCAATATGGCGGGCTAAGTTTTAAATGCTTGCCTACAATATGGGTATCAAATGAAAGGATTTACTAAGAATACGAACGCGAGTTTAAAAATAATTAGATGCCGAACATAAACTCCATTGCTCCAATTCGTCCGGATATTTGTGAGAAACGTGTCCAGCGAAAATTACAAAGTAAAAAATAGATTAAAAGTAAAAAACCTTTAAAAAAAAAGCTGTTATTTAAATGCACTGAAAAGGAAAAAATAAACTTTTACTTTAAAACTTTGGCTATCAACTTATAACATAATTACACAATTTATGTGATATAAAAGCTTTTCGCAAGATTTACTTGTGTAGATAAACAAGTAAATTAAATAACTTGATGTGATTAATTTTACTAATTAATTAATTAATTAATTTTACTTTAATTAAGTACAACTTTCAAACTAAGTAAATACGAGTACTTAAATCTCGCGCTACTTTTTATATCATATTTAAATTGTGTAATGACGTTATAAGTTGATAGTAAAAGTTTTTTTTTCTGTTAAGTGCATTTAAATTAAATCTTGTTTTTTAAAAAGATTTTTTTTACTTTTAATTTTTTATCTACCGTCCGTCTATCTGTCGGTCAGGGGACTATTTCGCACGAACCCTAATAGGTAGTTGGTTCAAATTTTCACAGAGTAGGTAGGTATGGTATGGGATGTAGGTATTTCCTTTGCTGCTATAACAATAAATAATAACGTACCTTTAACGATACCTATGACATTCCTTTCATGCCCCATACCGTACAAGCACAAGATATTTCTGAAACAAACCTAATTAACGTTATATCTTACTACTTCCCACATTTCCCAGATAAATACACTTTTTCTAAATAACTTAATCGTCCTCTAACGAACTTCAACATTTAACTATTCAACATAGAAAACAAGCCAATTCTGAGAGAGACACAGACTCACTTAAGTGGCTTCTTATCATTTACTCGTAAATCCCTCACTCGCTTGACAAATGAGGTGTTATTTGATTCAACTAAGTCGCGAGAATATGGCGGACTAATAAAATAAAATATATGGAATTTTCTGCGCACAATTCGTAATATGGAGTGAGATATTTCATCAGAACTAGGAATTATTACGTTTCGTGGAAAGGTATATAATGTATGGAAGGTTTTTTATTCAGAACTGTAGTAATGAAAGGTACACTGTGGTAGCAATTTTATTAAGCGTTCTTATTCCAACGAATACTAAAGGTACCAAAATATACATTGTTATTCATAATAATAGGTTTTTGATTATTTTCACAAAGATCTATGTCAATGTAGTACTTCTTTGAAAGATGTTCTAAAATAGTACGATTCGTAAAATACATATTATAAAACAATAAGTTGGTACAATAAAATAATATAATTTAATATTAAATACATATAATAATAAAATGTTTATTTGTACACATAGAAAAAACTTTTATAAGTACACAAAGATTAGGGAAATATTGTACAATAGAAAATCATATTGTAGAATAGAAATCCAGTGTTAGTTTAATTGAGATTTCACTATATCTTTGTCATACAAGACGTCGCTTGTACTGGATGCGATGTGACTTGCGTGTAACGTCACAAGCAGTTAGTGCTGTCTCTTTTTACACTCTATTTTGTTCTTAATCATACTAAAAAAAAAGCACTCTACTAAAAAAATCATTAAAGGAAAGTCCAATAGATCAGCAACCACAGTTTTTCCCTGGTTTTAAAACACATAACAACACAAACACAACACAAACACAACACAACACAAACACAACACAAACACAACACAAACACAACACAACACAACACAAACACTATACAAATAAAACACAAACACAACATCATCATTCAATACAACACAACAAAAACAACAACAACATTAACATTCATCGAAATTTTCAATACTAGTGTTGCTAAATTGATGAAAATTTAAACCAATAGCTTCTTCGAGCATAAATAGTTATTTACAGCTTTTGTATTGTTTTTTTTTCTGCTTTGTGTATTGTTATTTTTCAATTCTTCTGTTTCATATGATACATAAGGAAATTTGTAATTGTTATTTGTTTAAACTTTTTCGTACTGTATTTGTTTAGCTGGAAGTTTTCCTAAAAAACAATAAATAATAACCCCAGGTTTCGTTGTCACACTCTCAACTCCATGAACTAAACAAAGTCTACTTAAAACACCAAAATGCGACTAACTAAACTCCACTTAAACTCGTTTCGCTTTTAACCTTCATGCGTTTTCTAGTTTCAACGTGAAAATTGTTGAAAGTAATTAAGAACAAAACACTTGGCGAAAGGCTCCGTAATTCGTAGAAAACATGCATTTCACTAATTAATTAATGTTAAGTGGCAACACAACGGATTAAGTGTTGCCAGAGTAAAGAACATCGACTAATTAAGATTTAATTAGGCTGCATTGTAGTTTTGTATTGCGGGTTTTTGAACTGTGTAGTGTAGATTTATTTGATTTTATTTTATTAATAGAACTAGCGACCCGCTTTTTTGACACTTGGAAAAACATTGACTTTTCTACACTATTTATAATTTTTATTACACGTATAAAGCAAGAAAACGAGAAAGAAAAAGAGTTTATTTGCGCCATGCATGACAGATACAAAAAAAAGAGATTATGGTTGTATGCGTTCGGAAACAGACGCAGGAAGAGAATTTCACTCCTTTGTTGTGCGCATTATTAAAGACGTTATTCGCCCCGCATCCAGCGTATTCACCAGGTCATCGGTCCACCTTGTAAGTTGTTTTTTATAAGTAGGTATAAACCTACTTATAATATTTATTGTCGGTAGGTAGTTTGGCACTCACAGATTGCCGTAAATTCTGTCTTTTTCTTTTTTTTATGTGTTTTCATATTTGTATTTTCTAGTATTGTGATTTATGTAAGTGTGCTTTTGTGTGTTGTGTTTTCTGTTCTTGTACCAAATAAATGTTTTATCTATATTATCTATCTACTTAGATACTTACGTAGAAATTAGAAATACCAGAGTACGGCTTAATAAAAGTTCGAGATACAAAAAGTACGGTATAGAATAAATGAATGCCTTTTGTATTTTAATCTGTAGTTTTCTTTAACGATAGCCAAGAGATAACTAGCTCATTCTTTGTTAAATACTCCTTCAATACTTTCTACACAAACATTACAGCGCCACTACAGCATTAAAATACTAAAATTAAAACTCGATTTTATTCTTTCATTTTAAGATTACCATTTTCAGGATATTTCTTGAAAAACGGACTTTGTGACATTTATGTAGTCGGGCCATTCTACTATTAATTTATTTTTGAGGGGCAATTTGAAAGTAGGTACCTACTGAAAATCGACTGCGTTACCAAAAGAAAAACAACGTTTTAAAAAATAATTATTTAGTGTTGTAGCTAATTATAGTATGAAATAAGTAGAAGATATTATCTACTAAGCAACACTAAATAATTACCTTAGTGAAACAATTTGACAACAATAATTATAATTATAAAATCATAAGCATTGTACATAATTATGTACAATCGCGAATGAAAGAAATTGTAGGGCATCAAAAAATGTTGGGATGACAGGAAAACCGCCAAGAGTACTGGCAGTATTACCACGTTGAATGGGTATGCTGATTCGATTGCCAAAGAAAAGCCTAGTTAAACCTATATTAAATACATAAATTAAGTCTTAATTTGGTTCATCAAATAAATGTCTAAACGTGTCGTGCATTAAATATGTTAAGTTTCTAATAAAAATAAAAATTAAATAGTAAAATTATGACTTTCACACAGGTTTTCGTCCTTCAAAATTAGAATAACCCATATTTTTTTTTAAATAAGTCTCATTCAAGTCTTTAAATTAAGAGCATGTCGGGCGTCTGCAGTAGAATGACCCAAGGCTTTGCGACATTTATATAGTCATGGTTCGGTTAATTTAAATGTAAAATCTTAAGGCGTGCGACGTGCGTCCTGGGTCGACGTCAGATGGCCACTGGCGGCCTCGTCCCAGCTTTAATTAAAACCTCTTTGTTTGTTGACTATCTTTGTGCACTCCTTGTATACGGCCAGTACATTAATAATTAAATCATTTGAAAAAGGAATAGAAAAGAAAAAATAATGTACTTGTGCTCGCGCGCTTTTTGTTTTTCTTCAAATTAGAATTTGTTTTGTCTGAAGGAATGAGGGTTTTGTTCGGTGTTCTCGGGGAAGTTTTTGATTTTAATATGAAATGCAATGCGAAAAGCACAATGGTTCTGCTTTTTATGGGTTTAAATTGGGGTTTAACTACTTTTTATCAAGAAATAAATGATAAATTATATTATTTTGTAAGTAGGTTAAACATAACACTGGCCGGTGTTTCCTAGCTGACTACTGTAACAGTCATTAATTTTATCGCTTACCATATTTATATTCATTACTAATTAATCACTTTAAACACTATTGTATCAAATAGTAATATCCTTAACCCAAGATATTCATAATCATAATTTTAAATCGACTCATGAATCGATTCATTTCCGAACGTTACAAACTTGCAACACTGTCTCGGCCCGCCATTCGAATTCAGAGACCCGTTGGATACATTTTGTGCAGTATGAGTAAAAATAAAAATACTTTGTGAAAGTCTGTGTTTATATCAAGAACCCCATCCTTCTGAGCGTTTTTCAGCTCAGAAGTGGGATTACAGCAAAAATATATTGTTTTTGCTACGCCCACAAGTCAACATCTAAGGTACGTGATTTTTTTTCTCTCGCTGATACCTACGTAGATTATCTATGTAGATTATAATGAAACTGTCTTTTTAAAAGGTATACTACGAGTATTAACTGAGGCTAAATAATAACGAACACAATTTCTAAATTAGGTAGACTGTATATATAATGTAAACTAGTGTAGTTTACATTGGATAAATAACCTACACGTCGATGTCGTTACACACGACGCGACGTCCAGTAAAAAAGAGTATCCTTGTCTACGAAGATATTTATTTAAATATCATCACAATCTTTAAAGGAATACCGAATATCTCGAGCTGTTATTATTGTGCTATGCGTATGCGCTTTGAAAAAAATCAAACACGCTAGTATTTTTTTTTATATCGGAAATAAATCGAAATACGGGTACTAAATAATTCAAAACCTATTTAGATTTCATTTCAATAACAACAGATTTGAAAATAAAGGCCAAGACGTGAGATGCGATTGGATTGAATTAATTTTTATATCTCCTAATTTTTGCAATCAGTCAAAAATAAATATTCCCGTATTGGATAGTACAACGGGTAGTTAGTGGTACCTACTAGTGGTGGTCAATATAACATGCAAAACAACGTGCGGGCGGGGCGGGAACGCGGCGCGGCCCGTTGTCGCATGCTAGTGATTACTGTAGGTCGACCGCTTAAAATACGCACCGAATGCAAATTCGCGATCTCGGGCGGCTCACTTTACCAGTATCATGAAATATACTTTAATGATATTTTGCTTCTTGCTTTTGTTAGTGTAAAATTGTGAATAAACAGTGATAGGACTAAAATACTAAATATAGCTTTATAGGTAATCAATATTGCGTATATTGATTACATCAATTATAGACAGTCCTAAGCCTGGAAAGTATGAAGGAAAGTTTTTGGTTTTAACTGTTCCGCTTTATTGCAATAAATTCTTAAACGCGATGTAATATTCTTATAAAGCATGTTGTCAGTAATAGTCACCGCGCTTGCTTTATTCGCGCGCTTAGAAAACAAAACATGCTATAATAAAGCATATAAAATAGCTTGCTTAAAATTTAAAGTATATCGCATTAAGCAAGTGATTGCCATATAGCAACTTTGAACACTACTATTACCTATGCACAACAACAGGGAACTTAAGACCCGAGCGTGATGAGCATCGATTAAAAAAAAAAAAAAATAACCTTAGAAAATCTCTTGCTTTATTTTAATTTTGTACAAGTCTCAAGACAAGAAATACAAGAAGTTCGTTTCGAGTTTCAGATAATGGAACGAGGTAGCCCCGATGAGAAACGGTGTCGGAGTCGTAGACTTCGAACACCCTTACCACCTGGCAGCCCCATACTACAAACAATGGAAGTCGACCGTGATGCAGGGAACAGCGGTGATATGCGACGAAGCCGAAGCCACGTGTGGCACGAACGTCGAAGTCAGGATCGAGGCCGGAGTTCTCACCGCATCCAGCGCAGCCACCACAGTAACCGTGAGTCATTACATCAGGATTTGAATACGAACCGTAACTCACTCGAGAATAGACCCAGTCGAAGACGAGAAATAGGTGATGGATATCAGCAACGCAGTCGCAGTCGCAGTATACCTAGGAGCAGCCATCATACCCGCAGTCATTCTCGTAGAGAAACCAAACGACGAAGTCGCAGTGGTACTCGTAAACGGAACGATGAGGATGATGAGTTGCGTGAGAGGCTATTCCTGTTAGAGCAAGAGTTGATGAGACAACGTAGCCGCAACGTGATATCACACGATGTCGCTGATAGCCATCGACGGCATGTTTCTCCGTCTAGAATGATTCTCAGCCCCCTCGGAAGTGACACTAGGAACCCAGGTTCCCCACGGCCAAGGGTTGTGGAGCCCGCTAAGTTCTTTGAAGAATTTGTTAATATTTTTAAGGGCAGGGATCGTGAATCGTTTCCTGTACTAAATAATGTTCTTTCTGATTTTGACCCGCTTTCTCGAGAACAGACCATCGAGATGTGGATAAGTAAAGTGGACGAATGCGCGGAAATCTATAATTGGAATGACCGGCAAACGGTCCACTATGCCCTGCCCAAACTAGTAGGACATGCTAAAACCTGGTACCAGGGCTTGCCATCTATTAGGCATTCGTGGGAAGAGTGGAAGAATTTATTGAAGGAATCTTTTCCGTCTACCGAGAACTATGCTGAACTTCTGACCGAAATGCTTAATAGAAGGGCGCGCCCTGGTGACTCCTTAGAATTATACTATTTTTCCAAGATTAACTTATTAAATAGATGTAAAATATATGGTAAACAGGCCATAGATTGCTTAATATTTGGAATTGAAGACAAAGGCATTCGGTTAAGCGCTCAAGCAGGAAAATTTAACAAACCCGAGGAAACTTTAGAGTTCTTTAAGACAGTTAAGTCTCACCCTAGGGAGTACAATGAAGGTACTAGGAGAGAGGGAACCAGTAAGGATAGGCGCTTTCAAAGTTCTACTTCAACTTTGACCAGCTCTGTACCATCTAAATTCGTTGATAAAACTTTTAGAAATCGACCAAAAGGGAATGCAGTTTGCTTCAATTGTAAGGAAACTGGTCATATGAGCTACCAGTGTCGTAAACCGATAACCAAATGCTCTGAATGTAATTTTTTAGGGCACAACTCAAATGATTGCCCTAAAAAGAACTATAATAACGGTAATAAAAATGTTAACGACAGTAAACCGAAAAGTGTTCTTGAAGTATCCATAAATGATGATAGCAATGACAAGTATAGAGTAGGCATTAAAATAAACGGCGTAGTTATTGCTTGTCAAGTTGACCTAGGTAGCCAAGCTACTCTTGTCCGTAAGACCGATGCTCATAAAATTGGTCTTCAGTGGGACACCGTACAGGGCCCATTGTTGAGAGGATTAGGCAGTATTCCCTATGTACCCGTAGGTAAAGCTTTTGTTACAATCGAGATCCAGGATATAAGAGAAGAACAGGTAGAGGTCTTGATAGTAGATGATTCACTTATAAGTATTCCAGTGCTCCTTGGGCACAGTTTTACGGAACGACCTAATTTACGAATAATAAAGACTGCTACTGATTTACGAATCGAAAAGGTTGACGTAAGTGGTGAAGCTAGACTTCTGCTTGTTACAGTTGATGATTTTGAATTAGATATAGGAGCACTTAGAGCAGTGACAGTCGGAGCCAAAACGAATTATAGTGGTAGCATTTATGTTGGGGGCTCGATAAGGGGTAAACCCGACAGGGAATACTATTTATTGCCTGGTGAATACCAGATGACCAATGGAGTGTGCCGAGTTCTAATACAGAGCTTAAGTTCTAAAAAAATTCATTTTAACAAGGATGCGTTGGTTTCTCGAGCTAGGACGACCTTGTCTCAGAATCGAGTTTTAGAGGTGCTACAGATAAATACGGATTTGGTTAATGAAACTCATGGTAACCCTATGAAAATGGGAGAGGGACTTACTGTTAGTGAAAAGGATAAATGTCGGGCTTTATTATCAAAGTACAAGGGTTGCTTTTCGACAGGGTTACATGATTTAGGTTACACATCTGTGGCTGAAATGGAAATTCATTTAACTGACGCAACACCAGTCGTATACAGGCCTTACCGACTATCGCATTCGGAACGTGCCTATGTCCAAGGTTTGGTGGAGGAAATGGTAGAACATGGTATAGTTCGCGAATCTAGCTCGCCTTATGCGAGTCCGATTGTCCTGGTTCAAAAGAAATCGGGTGAGAAGCGTTTGTGCGTGGATTACCGCGCCCTTAATCGACGCACAAAAAGAGACCATTACCCGCTTCCGCGAATAGAAGATTTACTTGACCAGCTTTCAGGGCAGTCACTTTTTACAACTCTTGACCTTGCATCTGGTTATCATCAGATCGCCATTGCTGAAACATCTAAGGAGAAGACGGCATTTGTGACGCCCGAGGGGCAATACGAATACAATCGTATGCCCTTTGGACTGGCAAATGCACCTGCCGTTTTTCAACGAGTAATTCATAAAATCCTCAATAAAACTAAGGTACCATTCGTGATCATATACATGGATGACATTTTAATTCCATCTAGAACATTCGATGAGGGCTTACAACGTCTCGAACAAGTCCTTGGCTTATTGCTGGATGCTGGGCTGACGCTGAAAATGGAGAAATGCAATTTCTTCCAAGAGAAAATAGTCTTCTTAGGTTTTGAGATCGATAAACTTGGTATCAGACCTGGAGAACAAAAGACCCAAGCTGTGTCCAAATTCTCTGTGCCACGCAACCAAAGTGACGTTAGGAGATTTCTTGGCCTGGCCGGATTTTTCCGCAGGTTTGTCAAGGACTTTGCTCTATTGGCGAGACCTTTGACAAATCTGCTAAGAAAGGATACTGCTTGGGATTGGGCAGAGTCACAGCAAAATGCATTTGATACCTTGAAGAGGCTGCTAGTAGAGAGACCAATCTTAGCACTATATGACCATAGGGCCGAAACTCAATTACACACAGATGCGAGCAAGTTCGGCTTGGGAGGCATATTGATGCAAAAGACCGGAAATAATCCATGGCAACCCGTCTCTTATTATAGCCGTCAAACTAGCCCTGATGAACAAAAATTCCACTCCTTCGAATTAGAAACGCTCGCAGTCATAAACGCGTTAAATAAGTTCCGCACTTACTTATTGGGTATAAAATTTACCATCGTGTCTGACTGCAATGCATTACGGTCGACATTTACCAAACGAGATCTTATCCCTCGGATATCGCGGTGGTGGATCCAATTTCTCGAATACGACTGCAGCATTGAATATCGTCCAGGGGAGAAAATGGCTCATGTTGACGCTTTAAGCAGAAGCGCAATCGTAGACCAACAAGAACCAATACACGTGCTCGATATTCTAAACGTCAGTGTCGACGATTGGATTACAACAGTTCAATCCGCCGATGAAGAAGTCAGGCGTATCAAAGAAATCGTACAGGATCCTGAAACCGCCAAAATATCAGCTATTCATAAAGAGTATCAGGTCAAAAATGGTCGCGTTTATAGGGTGATAGAAGATGGGGCATTAAGGTGGCTTGTCCCGAGGGGTGTGCGCTGGCAGGTCCTCAAAACCAACCATGATGACGTAGGTCATTTTGGTTTTGAGAAGACCTTGCAAAGGGTCAAGTCCCTATTTTGGTTCCCAAAGATGCGGAAATTTATTCGAAAGTATGTGTCGGCGTGCTTGGCGTGTGCGCACCATAAGGTTCCATCTGGCGCTAAAGAGGGTATGTTACATCCGATTCCAAAAGTGGATGTCCCACTACATACCGTACATGCTGATCATCTCGGACCATTTCCACGCAGCAAGCACGGTAACATGTATATTTTAGTCATTGTGGATTCCTTCACAAAATATGTCTATTTATCTGCAGTCCGTAGTACAAAATCAAAGGCAAGCATTAAAGTTTTTAAAACGTATTTTTGTTTATTTGGGTCTCCATCGCGGCTGATTACCGATAGGGGTACCAGTTTTACCAGCAAAAGATTTAAAACGTTTGTACAGTCCGTTGGGGTACAACATATACTCAACTCAGTCGCGACTCCACGTGCTAACGGACAGGTCGAACGATATAATCGTACGATTTTGGCCTCTTTGGGAAGTATGACTCACGGGAAAAGCAGTGACATTTGGGACACCTTCCTCCCCGATGTCCAATTAGGCATAAATACCTCGATACATGACGTCACAAAAAGATCACCAACTGAATTGCTATTTGGGCGAAAATTAGGCAACCCATCGCAAGGTATTTTAAATAATGTCTCTGAAGAGATTTTAAACAGTGAGACCAACGAACCTATAGAGCGAATTAGGGCAGATGCTAGTGATCGCATTAAAGAAAACCAAAACAAAAATAAGGATCGATTTGACAGGCATCGAAGATCACCAAACAAATATAAAGAGGGAGACCTAGTCAGGGTAGTAAGAGCTATTGTTTCGAGTTCAGGAAAGTCGAAGAAGCTAGAGTCCAAATGCCAAGGGCCGTATCGAATCAAAAAGATTTTACCCAATGACAGGTTTCTTATAGTAGACACACCACTTACACGTAAGGGAAAAACATACGAGAATGTGGTAGCGATTGATAAAATTTACCCCTGGATGAGCTTCGATGCACCGACATGTTCTTCTAGTGACGAAAGTATTTAGCTATAATAGATGATTACTTGTAAGATTTATTGATTTGTGAATGAATAATACAGATAACTTAATAATACAGACTTTGTTATATTATATCCAACAATACTTAGCTAAATGATACTCAACAATGTTTTCTTATACACGTATAGTTTTAAATCAATAATATCTAATTATAAAAGTTTTGTTTTTTTTTAATAAGTACAAATAATTTCCTTGTTTTTATGTTATACCTCACAAATATGTAACTTTAGTACTAATGATCTACTTATATGACATTATTTTAAAGGTAATTTAAAATAGGTATTTTAATCAAATTGATTATCTTAATAAGAGAGTTTAATTAAGTTGAGTGAACCATTTGGTACTGACTGTGAATTACAATAATGATGATACTGATTTACATGTGATACTGACTATATAAAACGTGAGCGTTTCACACCCTGCACAGAGCTTCGGTTGGTTTAAACCGAGTATTTTGTAAAGAAAAACTGCTTACCTTAATTGAGTGCTTTGGCAGATTCGAGCCTAGCATGAGAATGCTTATGTGATCAGTGAGGGTGTTTCACATCACAGAGCTTGGTTAGATGCGAGCTGGACATGAGTGATACGTCCTTGAGGGTCATAGCACAGAGTTCAAGCAGAATCTAACCACGTATGAGTGATATGATATAACACGCAGCTAAGGCAAATTGATGGTGAAAGACGTGAAGTAACCTCCTTTTGTTTAGCTATAGCTAAGTTTAACAGTAGATTTACTTCTCTCAGTTAAAATTAAATTAAAAATCAGATTAAAATTAATAAATAAGATTAAAAATTTAAAGATCTGCTGAAATTTATGTTTGTTTTAAGATGATTAAAGCCTTAAACGAAGGGACCCGTTTATGTGACGGATGGCCGACTGTAACAGTCATTAATTTTATCGCTTACCATATTTATATTCATTACTAATTAATCACTTTAAACACTATTGTATCAAATAGTAATATCCTTAACCCAAGATATTCATAATCATAATTTTAAATCGACTCATGAATCGATTCATTTCCGAACGTTACAAACTTGCAACACTGTCTCGGCCCGCCATTCGAATTCAGAGACCCGTTGGATACATTTTGTGCAGTATGAGTAAAAATAAAAATACTTTGTGAAAGTCTGTGTTTATATCAAGAACCCCATCCTTCTGAGCGTTTTTCAGCTCAGAAGTGGGATTACAGCAAAAANTGAGAATAAACACCGAAACAAACTCAGAGGTCAAAGTCTCTTTTAAAGTCCATACAATCGTATTGGTCAAATCATATGAGAACCATGTAGGTTAATGTCTGAAGTGGTCTTTTGAAGAAAGTACCACACAGATTTGAGTGAACCTGTCCAGATAGTACAAGCATTTGTCAGTTATCGTGTAGCTCAAGCTTAAAACTTTAAGGAGCTCAACCATTTGACGAACAGTACCAAAGTAAGGACATTTGGGTAGGCCGCATAAAGAACTCAAACTGCCAGACTAACATGAAATGAAATGGACCCTTGCGAATATTACTAGTATTAAAGCTGCGAATATAACTCTGTCGCTCTGTTTGGTTGTCTATTTGGCTGAACGGACTTGAATGAAACTTGGCTCATGGATAGACCATTTATATACCAAAATAATAGGAGGAATTGTGATCCCGGAATTATGTTCACTTGGGAGCATTTTCGACTATCACGCGGGCAAAGCCGCTGGTAGAAGAAAGTACACTATAGGTATGTCTAAAATGTATATACAATAATCTGAAATATTACACTTCGAGATAAAATTTATGTCAGACGGCGCGGCGATATAAACATGTGTAACATAAAGCCATTTCGTAACACAATTTATAAAAGTAACTGAAGTCATAACTCAAATCATCAACTTACTGAATCGAATAAAAAACTAGCCAAGTGCGAGAAGGACTAACGCGCAAAAGGTTCCGCACATCATATTTTTTTAACATGTGTTTACAGACTTCTTCCCGTGATCAACAAGAAGAGGACTATTTTCGTACTTTGTTCATAATTTTACGCTGCTGGGTCATAGAAATTTATATAATTATATATGGTGCTAAATTTCAATTAAATCGATCCAGCAGATGCGTAGATGTCAAAGTCAAATTGGCTGTGCCAAACGATCAGACGGACAAGCGAGAGATTTTGTAAGATTACCATTATTTTATTTGGACGCACAGCACCCTAATAAAAACATCTGATACCGACATACAGATGAAGGTCTCATCCAAATTTCAAATTACGTCACAATAATGTAAGTATGAAGAAGAAGAAATAATATTATTAAAGTAAAACTATTTACCATACGGCAAGCAATTTTCTCAAAAAACTACGACGTATTTCAAGAGGTAGCACCTGATGCTCCAACTATGCCCTTCGTCCCAGATGGAATAATAATGCTCTGCTATAGTTATCAGCCTACACCAATAAATAATTCAACAGGCGAACGATAGTGACTTATGACCTAGATCTCATTTTACGCACTCTCATTCAAGATACGAGTATGTCTAATATCGAATTACATTCGTATCATGATTTATGAAGACACACTTCTTCGATAAATTGAATAAACACAATCTTACCTATTTTATTGGGGACACGAAAATATTTCTTTTACTAAATTATCTTTAGAGAAAAGATTCGCTGACCCGTGAACCTTCGAAGGTCGGTTTCAGGGACAAAGAAGTGAATCTTTTTGTCACAGAGGGAAAAAAATTGAAATTACCGACGCCTCGGTATTATAATGGGTCTCCTGACATTTCCCCCTTAAATAGGCACCTTAAGGGTACCATTTTGTTGTTGACAGTTCGTCTGTGACGCAGATCGACCCCTTGTTGAGTTTAAAAGTTGATATACAGGCTGTGGTGATTTGACGAAGTGTTGAATAGGTCTCGTTGTTTTTCTACATCTGAAAATACTTTTTAGTTGATTTTTTTTTCTTTTTTTTATCACTCATTACCGGATTTTATATTTCGAAGTTTTAAATTGCAGTTAAATCCTGTTTTTATTGACAATAACATCTTGGACTCGAGAGTTTTTTTGGTCGTGTTGCTGAGTCGAGTGAAGTGGATAGTAGAAGAGTTACTCTTATATTCTAAGCCTTTTTGAAGGAAACTTTATCCACTTCGCCCGACTCATTCATCTGTAGCAATATTTTAGCCACAGCTAAAAATAGTGCCAGTAACTTTACAATAGTTCACTATTCTGAGAGTATTTAATTTCTACCGACGATATTTTTGGACCCTATTGTTAAGGGTCACACAGCTTAAATACCTTGTCTTTTTGTAAACAAAGAACCTAGGGTATCTTTATTTAAGTATAATTTCTCATTTTTGTTCCTGATTTCAAGATTTATATTATAAAATGTCTTGATGACCTGTGAATTTCAGATAGGACCCAGTGCTAATTTTAGAAAATAAATCTAGATGGTGTATTTTCTTAGATGATTAAATATCAACTGAGTAAACTATTTGTTCAGGAATATAAACGAAGTTACAACTCTATTTAGATTGATTTTATCTTGAGTGCAATCGAAATAATTTCTGACTGTTTGATTTGTTTTATTGACTGTGGGTTTATTTTTGGGGTTCCGAACCTCATTTTGGAAAAAGGGAATCCTTATAGGATCGCTTGGTTGTACTGTACGTACGCTGTACGTCTGTCACAGTAAATTTTCTCCGAATTTATTGTTTAAAATATTTATTGTTTAAATTTTGAAAAATATTCTTCCAAAAAAAATAAAAATCATCCAAATCGGTTGACAATTGGAGAAAATATCGCTGATCAAACAAATGTCCTGAGATCTCAGCATCAGATCGTAACTTATACCTTCCATCATCAGCTCAGCAAGATGAGATGTTAATTACCAGACACAATTATCTGAATTGCGTTAAAAAATATACGAAAAAAATCCCTAGGATCCCATCATCAGATTCTGACTTGGTGCCAATGGGATCACCTCAGAAGTATGGGCTTTTGAATAAAAAAAGAATCATCAAAATCGATACATAATTGACGGAATTATCGCATAACAAACATACAAAAAAAACATGCAGTCGAATTGATAACCTCCTTCTTTTGGAAGTCGGTTAAAAAGGGCGCGTCAGAAATATAAACAAACTTTAAAAACAAAGTCACTTTTTGGGGCAAATTAGAAAATTAAATAAAAAAGATTTTCCAACTGTAATAAATTAAATGAAAGGGCTCATCGAAAGAGCCTCAAAGGTATTATTTCATAATTCTTTAATGTTCCATTCCGAAGAAATTTAATAACATATAAATATAATAACATTAAGATAATAATATAATAACATTGACCATCACCTCTCCCTTATCTCCGAAACTACGAGGCTTAAATTTTGCATAAAAAACTACAGAGAGACCTAACTAATCGTAATAACGTACCTATAGCTACAAAATTAATCCTCCAAACTGCTTTAGCGGCATCAATGCCGGCCGCCACATGAAAAACTAAGAAAGCGAAATTTGTACTGCAACAAAAAAAACCGCAGTGCCATCTACGACGAACTAACATCGCGCAAGCAAAGTTCTCCGTGCGATTTGAACATATACAACCGTCCGAATATCAACTATCGGGCAGTTGCCCACTAGACATAACAACCGTCTGGTTCGGAGGATCCTCCCATTTTCAGTGGAGGTGTGCGGGACTTTACTCTCTGTGCCTATACCCCTATACTGCAAATATCAAACAAAAGAAAAATAATTATGTAAAATCTCCCACAACCCATAAAAAAAAATAACTCAAAAATAGAACACACAAAAAAAACAAAAGCCAACATCCCATAGACACGTCATACGTCAGTCACTACGAGAACTCACTTTCCAAACGTGAATGTCATTAAGTAGTGACTTTCGAACGTTCGTGACTAAACTGATATTGGGCCAATCATGAGCGCTCGACGTTCGTTAGCCGAATGAGAATAGGACCCGTAGTAGTGTTTCATGTTCTTATAATTAGACATTGCGTTTGACAAAGAAAATCGTTTGATGGAGTTATTGTTTTAGTCTGTGGTTATGAGGTTTGGGAATTGAAGGTTTAATTTATGATCATGGGGGCTGGGTGACTTGTTGCTTAGCGCTGTAGCGCAGTAAGTTGGAGAAAGTGTAGAATGGATTTAGATCTGTATTAAACAGTTAAGAAAATATAATTTAACAATACTGGGTAGCTAAATACTTAATGCGAGTAGAGGGGGACTCAGCAAAATTATACCAGGCACAAAGGGTTGGTTTAGTTGGAAAAAACGAGTTCCTTTATCAGTATTTTTCGTACCTAACCTACTGAACTTCCCCTCCACACAGCGGAATACTAATATTAATTATCGCAAAGCACCTCTTTCCATTGCGAGGGCGAGTCATTCAGTTCCCCAATTAATTTGACGGCATCTCTTTTAAAATTGTTGATGAGAAAAATTGGAAGTTGTCCAGGTGGACCGGCTTTTTTGGGTACCGTGGATCGGAACGCGATGAAAAGTTTTAAGCTGGGTGTTTTTTGTAAAATTGGTGAAGAGTTATTGAATTTTAACACGAAATATCTAAGTAAGGCCTAAGTATGGCGAGATATCTACTACTAATATAATACAGCTGAAGAGTTTGTTTGTTTGAACGCGCTAAACTCTGGAACTAAACGTCGTATTTGGAAAATTCTTTTTGTATATGATAGCCACATTCATGAGGAAGAATATAGGCTATATGGGAACGGGAAAAAAGGAATATGCGCGTACAAAGTCGTGGTCAAAACCCAATATGGCTTTACCTCTATGAAGATTTAGGGGTTACTAGAATGAAATTATCGACACGTCACAAATTAATCAGATAAATCAGTGTCAAGTGATGTGATTCATCATCAACATCATCGTATCAGCGAAAGACGTCCACTGCTGGACATAGACCTCCCCTAAGTGTCGCCACAACAACTGCTCCTGTGCGTCTCGCCTCCATCGGCTACCCGCGACCCTCACCAGGCCATAGGCCTAGCTTGTGGGAGGCCTTCCAACGCTGCGTCTTACGGCACGCGGTCGCCACTCCAGAACTTTTCGGCCCATCGACCATCTGTTCTGCGAGCAATGTGTGCCACTTCAGTGATGATATTAGTCGTTGGAAATTCGTTCAATTGATCTCAGCAGCTAATCTGCCTTTTACACTTTATTCAATTACTTTGCTATCATTTTCGTCGCAAAAATGGGCTTACGAGAATCAAGAAGGAACACGGATGGGTTTAAGTCAGTAAGAGTCTGACACGCCCTTCCGCTCCACTTACAGCGGAAGAAGTCATCTGATAATATACCATCCTTAAAAAAAAATATGGCACATACGTTGTCCCGGGTCTGCGGCGCGTCGTGTTCCACGCGTGCCTCAAAGTGATGTCAGCAGAGTAGAAGGGACTCGCTAGGGCCAGTGCCTGTTAGAGTTGCGGAATTGGTTCGAAAGAGTCACCGCGGCCCTGGAACGCAGAGAGCATTAGGAGGAACACAGATGGGTTTTAGTCAGTAAGAGTCTGACACGCCCTTCCGCACCCAGAGCGGAAGAAGTCATTTGATGATTTCCCAACCTTAAAAAAAAAGGAGTTGCTAAAAGGTGTCACAGATATTAAGTCTGTCGGATAGTAACCGTGGGGTGAGCATCAATGTTTCCCTTTGTAGATATTTTGGCACACAGTATCGGAAGCTCGAAGGAAATTGCTCAGATACTATCATTGCAAACGTAGACGGAAATGCAAATCCAAGTTCAGGTAGGAATCGAACACGCAGAGTTTCGTACCATTACCCGATAAATTTCGTTTCTTGTATGGTTGTCCTTTAATTTTTAGTATTTGTTGTTAAAGCGGGAAAAGGAATACACCAAATTATGGGTGCATGAGATACAGCCCGCTGATCGACATACGGAAGGATTAACGGTCAGAGGAGGCTTAGTAATTCTGTAGTGCCCTACGAGTACGGAACACTAAAAACCAATTAAATAACTATTCATACAAAAGTACGCCATATAATGGCGTTTATGTAGTTTCAAAATTATGATATCTCTCGGAAGTCGCGCTACCATTTTGATTAATGACATCTTAAAATAAGCATTTTCAGAAATGGTAAATACAGAAAGTACTCGTTCGAGTGCCAGTAATACTATTATTATTATCTATTTATTTCAGACAGCATAGTCCATACATTCACACATATGGTTGATCTATTGTTGTTATCACAGTTGTCACTCCACTCACAAATGCGCCCCTATTAGGTCGAATGCTCAATTTATGAAAAGACTAACATTTAACCGTCTTTGATCCCATATACCTTGCTACCAAAATTAATTGAAATCAGTTCAGCGATAAGCAATAAGCGAAACAAAAAAGAAATAACCTCATTATCGCATTTGTAATATTAGATAGGATTGCAAGAACGAGTATTCCAAGCCCTTAACGTAACTAGCTTTGCCTACGACTTCGCACGCGCATATCTTGTTTTTCCCGTTCCCGTATAGCTTATATATAGCCTTCCTCATGAATGTGGCTATCATATACAAAAATAAATTTCCAAATCCGACTGGTAGTTCCAGAGATTAGCGTGTTCAATCAAACTGTTCAGATTTATTATATTAGTACATATAAATAAAGGTAATAAAAGTATGTAGAATAAGTAAGATGTGTAATTAACAAATATAACAATAAAACAAAACAAAAAATCATTACCCAAACAAACTACCCATTACTATCCAAACCCATTAAACAAGACAAAAACTACAAGAATGCCTTAAAAAGACTGCAGTTAAAATAGATTGGGGTTTCGTCCTCCGGGCTGAGTCCTCCGACCCCGAAGCGTGGGAGGGACACCAGGCGCGGCTTGTTTTTCTTACGTCTACCCACAATCATGTACTTTTGATTTAGTATTCTTTGCCCTTTCTCGTTTAGCGTAAGTAGTTGTAGAGCCACAGGCGTATTGCTGTGTCGTGTCGTGGGATACACCAATCAAACGAGTCTATTCTCTGAGTTTTGGAGGCAATCAACTGCGTCAGAATGCGCCTTGAAACGACACGACACAATAATGAAAAACTGGCTTATAACTCTGTAAGTGGCCAGTGCGAGACATTTCACACGAATACCTCTTAATATTTATGATATTTTAATAGCTTTTCGAGTATCCAAGTGTATTATAAAAACATTGTTTGATACAAGTGGACATTTGAAATTACAGATTCTCAGCTGCAATGACAAAGTTTGCTCAATTCCCCAAAATACTTCTGCTTACCAAAATATGTTCAACCATTCGACTTAGTCATCATCATCTTCATGCCCTTATCCCATATTACTTGGAGTCTGCACAACACGTTTTTTTCGTCCATTCTGTACTGTCAGCCGTCACGCTATCACTAACACCCTTTTCTTTTATATCGCTCCTAACACAATCCATCCATCTTTTGTTTGACCTCCCTCTCTCTGTCCATCCATTCAAATTTATATTCATAACTCTTCATAACTCCTCTTCACATGACGCTACCAAGATAAGCCGTTCCCTTTCAACTTTTGCGCCACTTTTAAACTATGTACATCTAATGTAAGTACGCATTCCTCACTTTATCCATTCTTGCACTCCTCACATCCACCTCAACATTCTCATCTCCGCTACATGCAATATTTTTCTCATCCATTTTTTTCACAGTCCAACATTCTGATCCACATACGTCTAAACTTAGTATTCCTAATTATATATACATATAAACGCTAGCATGTAAGCACTTTACTAACTTTAAAATCCGAGCTCTTGAAGAAATATGCTCGGATTCAGCTTGAAAAGTAGGATGAAACGGAGGATTAGGAAGAAACTTTAATGCTGGTTTTCAGTTCAACAGTTTTCGGAACTAGATAAAGATTATTCAGTAAGTGTTTTTCGCAAGGCGGTTTTTCATTTAAACTTCTATCTGTAGTCGGATTTTTAAGGCTCCCATAGACAGGCATATTATGACGCGATAATGCGACAACGATGCGAAAACTCTTTTAAAGAAATAACTAGCTTTTGCCGGAGACTTCGTACGTGTATATCCCGTTTCTCCCCGTTCCCGTACGATTTTCGGGACATCCTCTCTTAGTGCTCCCCTACACTTATGCCAAATTTCACCTTTCTACGACCCAGTAGTTAGGGCTGTATATTGTCTGTCAGTTACTCAGTTACTGTCAGTCACTCATTAACGGAAGAGTTTTATATATATTGTTTCTATTCCAAAACCTTTGATGCTAATGCCTATTGATAAAATACGAAAAAAATATCAAATTAATTCAATTCCAGGACATTAGATTGTCCAATAGCACAAAATACTGGTATTCAGCTGAATCCGGTTTGACTGGTAGGGGACCCCAATACAGTTAGGAAAAGGCTAGGCATTGTATGATGATGACATTGCCTTATAGAAAATCATTTCATTCAAAAAACAAGCAAGTTGCAAAACCACAGACAATACCTGCTCCAAAATCAAAGAAACGAAGAAGCTGAAAGTCAACAAGTGATGGCGGCACACAGTGAAGTCTTGTTTGTTTTGTGGGTAGGAACAATATTTAAGAGTAAGAAAGAAAAGAAAAAAATGTTCATTGAAAGAAAGAAAGAAAGAAAATTGTGTTTATTGGCATAAAAAACAGAAACACCTTAAAATTAAACAAAATAAATAATGAAAACCAACAATGCCAAAATTATTGTCACAGAACAGCTGACCTCGGACTGATACCTAACTAATTTAAATTCCAGCACATTACATAGTCCATTTTAAAAACCATCGTAATCAAAACAAGTAACATATAAAACCACACACAATACCTGCTCCAAAATCGATGTCAGACAACCAAAAAACAAAGTATTTACTGTTGCCATGCTTTAACAAACGCAGTAGCTGAAAGTCAATATGTGATGGCGGTGCACAGCGAAGTCTTGTTTAGGAAAAATATTTAGGAGTAAGAAAGAAAGAAAAAATGTTTACTGTCACAGAATTGACCTCGGACCGATATCTAACTAATTTAAAATCCAGCACATTACATAGTCCAATACAAGAACCATCGCAATCAAAACAAGTAACATATAAAACCACACACAATACCTGCTCCAAAATCGATGTCAGACAACCAAAAAACAAAGTATTTACTGTTGCCATGCTTTAATAAACGAAGTAGCTGAAAGTCAATATGTGATGGCGACACACAGCGAAGTCTTGTTTGTTCTGTGGGTAGAACAATATTGTATCATGTTCGTCTAGTACAGTCGGGAGAAATGTAACCTAACAAGGCTTAAGTTATCTATTGTTTTGTTTAGGAGAGGTATGTTTTATGATTGGTGCTTGACAATTTTAAATTCTTTATTGCACACCAAAACAATTTATAATACAGTGATATTATTTTTGTTGGTTGTGTTTTCTTGGATTTATGAATCTTATTGGTTGTTTTTCAAAAGTGCGGATTTTTTTTGTTGCAGTGAATTAGTAATAATGAAGATACAAGTGGTGTGGTAAATCTTTTTGATTGCATCAAGTGTTGCATTTGTCACTATTCCTACATAGCGATAAAAAAAACTACAACATTCCAACTACATGAAGAGCAAGCCTTCATGTTGTTGAAATATGCGAGCAAAAATAAACATAATGCCCGTTTTTTTTTCTTTGTAATGCAATTATGACACACAACAGTATTTTTCCAGCAAAATTGTATTAATTAATAAAACTAAAACACAAAGAAACATACTTTATAGAATTCTAGAGACATAATTATCCAAGTCTGGGTGTACAAATACGTCTGCCCCAAAAACTACAATAGTTGGTCTGCCCACACAGTCAGATAACTTATTTAAAGAAAGAAAATTGTTTACTCTGCATTTCTGCTCAAACAGATGCACGAACATAATACATTTAAGTATTCATCATCATCTTCCTGCCCTTATCCCATGTTACTTGGGGTCGGCGCAACACGTTTTTTTCTTCTATTCTGTCCTGTCAACCGTCACGCTATCACTAACTCCCATTTCTTTCATATCACTCCTAATACAATCCATCCATCTTTTCTTTGGCCTCCCTCTCCTTGTCCATCCATCCACATTTATATTCATAACTCTTTTAGTTACGTGCATTTCATCCCTCCTCTTCACATGACCATACCGAGATAAGCGGTTCCCTGTCAACTTTTCCGTTACTGGCGCCACTTTTAATCTACCTCTAATGAACTTTTTAAGTATTGAAAGTAAATAAAATACAAGAAGAAAAAGTTATTTCTCCGTGCCTCGGAAAGCACGTTAAGCCATTGGTCCCGGCTGTCAATTGTAAATATTACGGATTGTCAGAAGCCAGAAAATCTGACACCAGTCTTGCCGCGTAAGTGTGTTACCCAGCTACTGGGTTGTCAGATAGCAGTCGCTCCGCGTAAAATACTGGTATTCAGCTGAATCCGGTTTGACTGGTAGCCGACCCCAATATCTTTTGGGAAAAGGCTAGGCAGATGATAATTACTCAAAAATAGAATATCACTTTGTTTTCGGTGCAGACTGTACCAAAAAGAAAAAGATAGAAATACATTTTACCTTTTACAATAAACCGAGTAGAGGCATTATCTAAATATAAAAGGGTTTATATTTTATAAAATGTTCGGTTACTGTTCTGAATTTATTTGTATGAGAACGGGCCATGGCTTAAGACTGTGTCTACGGTGGTTGAGAAAAGCGGAGAGCGTTTTGCAAAATAAAAAAATACGAAGACGTTAAATAAACAGGGGAAATTTAAACAGCTTACAAACTAAAAAAACCTATTTTTTAATCTATAAGTATGGATTAAAAAATATATGTTTCCATACTATTATTATAAATGCAAAAGCAACCCTGTCTTTGCGTCTGTCTGTCGGTGTTCCCACTATACGTCTTAACGGCTGAAAAGTTCTAGATTAAAATTTAGTACACGGTTAAACCATGTCCTGGATTACGCCACAAGATGCTTCTTATCCCGAGAGTTCATTGGGATAATTTCCAACTTGCGTGCTTGTATAACATTAATAACAAGCTGTAATATACAGACCGACAAACAATCAAACGAAATCACAGTCACCCACAAATACAATAAAGCAGTAATTCTTCTTTTCCCAAATTAATGAACAGTACTTATTATGTATAAGCCGATAATATTGATAAACGATCGTTATTATAATAATGTTCATTATTGTTCAAGACCTGTTTGACTCGAAACACTACAATGCTATCGTAAAATTATTACGATCGGCCATCTGTCATATATACTTGCGATTAATTGCACTGCGCAAATTAAGTTTAAAATAATAATATTAACTTTATTTATCCTGATTGGAAATAAATACGGAAGTTAACTGTAATTGTTTTAATTGTAACTAAAAGATAAATATCATTTTTTTATAAAAATATGAAAAACGACTACTGAGTACCTACTAATTTGGTTTGTGAAATAGGTAGATATATGTTGAAGCTATCTCAAAAATAATAATATGTTTTTGAAAATAGTCGCCATATTTGCGGTATCAGCCATTCAGCCACAACTGTCATCGAACGCTAACTCAAAGAATTCAAAAAGTCCAAAATAAGAATCCCATTCTAAAACCAGGATATAAAATTAAATATCCGGAAAGAATCAGAGCGTTATCTGTAATAGAAATCTCTGGATTTATCGGCTCTGTGGCTGTGGGTTTGTACTGGCTTTCGAATGAAATATAGGCTGTACCACCGGTGGTCGTTGCCTTACTTCGTTTTTTTCCATAGACAACACTATGCGCTGTATTGGCGCGCTTTTCGAGCCAATTTTTACTGGTTATTTTTTAAATGGTGCTATGTGTTTTGTGTTACGATGGATTTCCATTTTTGGTGGATCCGCTGATGGGAATGCACCGATGTGGACTGGCCTTCGTATAAATAAGAATAAATGGATTATGTACAAATGGCAAACGAGGTTAGGTTAAATTCACATTTTGCTTTAATAAATCGTTCCGTGAGTTGTAATGCGATTTATTTTCTTTTTTCAAACTACATGTTGTTTCTTATTTATGAAGCGAATGCAGAAATTTGAACCTATTTTGTACGGACTGAAAAAGGCCGGGAAATGCGGTTTAGTTTCTAGTTGTTATTATTTATTGCCTGGACAGAATGACTGATGTTAGTCAGACCCGAGCGACGGATTGAGGACAAGTTTGATCGACCGGAAAGGATTGGCGTAAAACAGTCTGACACAGGATAGCTTCATAAGGCCTAACGTATAAAAATGTTTGTTCTTTTCACATCTTTGCAACCTTTTAAGAAATAGTTAGATCATTGACCGACGTATTTTCGTGAAGAATAAAAGTACCGTATAGCTGCTATCAGGTTTCTGCGGCAATGCCGTGGGGGCGTCACACACACGTCTACGATATGAATACAATAAAAACCTTTTCCTTTCACATTCGGAAGGTAAGTCGCCAGTTTGACAAAGGATCTGAGGAGGAAAAAATATATCTAAACATTTCTTTAGCCCACCTAACTATAAGGGGGTCGTCAAGGGGGAAATAATAATTCCAATTTTATTGGGAATGTCCTTCAACAAGATTTTTCCATACGATGGAAGCAATTTATGTGATAACGCCGGGGAAATTGCTTGCTGCCCTTTCTTTGCGTCTATTGAATTTATGGCTCGATTCAGTCTGAATGATATTTATGGAACAACTACTGTTGGCTCTGGTAATTTATTATGTTCTATCAAAAACTCGGTAGGGAAGATCCGGGGATTGGTGCAAACTTTTTCGGGTTAGTCTTGAGTTTTTTGCCCTGATTGTCTTCGGTTGAATGCGCGAGGGTTAAATTCAGTCGTTTTGTTGATTGATTTTTCGTTAGTGGCAAAGGAGGAATATTTTATGTATGGAGCGTGGAATAATTGGAGTTTAGCAATAGTTTGTCTCACATTATGTCTCAACATTGTTAAACCATAATCTATGGGAAGTTGCGAGGTAACCCCATCACAAGTATTCTTATAACTTACCGGGGCTGCCTCAATTTTGTGCTGTAGAACAATTTTATGAGAAACAATAAAACTTTTTTTTTTTGTCTATAACTTATGAGCTTTCAATCTCTTGCGAGTGAAATATATTGACATAGAGGTTATTTTCGCGTCTTTTGTGACTTGAGTTTCAATCGGCGTTGCCATGGTAACTTGTATGGGTGCTATGTTGTCATGATATTACCAGGGGAAATAAACTATGTGGAACTCTGCCTGGCTGGTCGATGTGCCGCAAGCCCTAATACTGAGCCTGGGGTAAAGGGTTCGACCTCCAAGTCGAGGGCAGTTTTTCCATCTGGGATTTCTCACTATTGAGTAGCATGGGCGTGCAGTAGGCTACAGTAACGGTAGGCCAGCCCAAAAATAGTACATTGTTCACCGAGAGGAGAAAGTGACCGATTACCGTCGAGGGTGTCGTTTGAAGCCCGAGCCGTAGGCGAGGGCTTTAAAACACCCAAGATCGGGAATCGCAGTTTCTCTCGAGTGATACATAGTGCTTTATACTACACCTAGAAGGAAAATAAAAAACGAAATCTTTACTAATTGAAATTTATATTGAAATTGTTGCAGTTAAAACTGAATCCTCAAACAACACACAAATTGGAAATGGCGCCAATGGCGTCTGCAATTTTCACATGTTCTTTTTTCAAATTGTTTATCCTGCCGCCGCAGGGTCGCACTGCCAGCCCGACACCATCCAACACACAGCTAGTGGCCAGTGTCATTTTGCGAACTTGGAGATAAAAACTCACTGTAAAAACTTTTTGGCTTTTGATATTTAGGTTACCGGCGCATAGTCTTACCCAAAATTAAAAAAGAAAAACCACGTAAGAAATGGATTTTCATACACTTTTCTCTCCCGCTCAGATGCGTTTTCTCCCCGCATATTTGTTCGATATGCAATGACGTACTTTCTACCGTAAATTTGATAAAGTATCAAGGTACTTTC
>NDFZ01005471.1:907761-921087 GCA_002192655.3 Mamestra configurata
GAAAGTACCTTGATACTTTATCAAATTTACGGTAGAAAGTACGTCATTGCATATCGAACAAATATGCGGGGAGAAAACGCATCTGAGCGGGAGAGAAAAGTGTATGAAAATCCATTTCTTACGTGGTTTTTCTTTTTTAATTTTGGGTAAGACTATGCGCCGGTAACCTAAATATCAAAAGCCAAAAAGTTTTTACAGTGAGTTTTTATCTCCAAGTTCGCAAAATGACACTGGCCACTAGCTGTGTGTTGGATGGTGTCGGGCTGGCAGTGCGACCCTGCGGCGGCAGGATAAACAATTTGAAAAAAGAACATGTGAAAATTGCAGACGCCATTGGCGCCATTTCCAATTTGTGTGTTGTTTGAGGATTCAGTTTTAACTGCAACAATTTCAATATAAATTTCAATTAGTAAAGATTTCGTTTTTTATTTTCCTTCTAGGTGTAGTATAAAGCACTATGTATCACTCGAGAGAAACTGCGATTCCCGATCTTGGGTGTTTTAAAGCCCTCGCCTACGGCTCGGGCTTCAAACGACACCCTCGACGGTAATCGGTCACTTTCTCCTCTCGGTGAACAATGTACTATACCACATTAAAATCAAGATACTGACGATGCGAATTTTCGTCTTTTTTTTTTTGGGCATTATGTATGGGCTGGCCTAACCTGACTGTAGCCTACTGCTCGCGCATGCTGAGCAGTAGTACTTAGTCCGGAGTCTGTATGAGTGCAGTAATGACGTAATAGATAATGACGTAATCATGTGGGTTTACTCTTAATACACCTCTGCCTACTCCTTTAGGGGATACAGACGTGATACCTATTTCTTTTATTTAAACTGGTTTGCCGTTTCTGGAATGAGCATTTTTGCAAAATTAATATGAGTAAATGAGAGTTATTATCAGTGATCGGATAATCGAGCGCTAATATACCTAAACTTCACTTTTATTCTAACGAAAGTATTATACGGACATGCTTTTCAGAATTTCAGATCCCGGAATCGTTCGAAATTCCTGAGATTGCTAAAATGTCCGCATACGAAATATAGTTAGAACTCGTTGTGAACTCTCATAATGTTTTATAGGTATTCCATTTGGTTTGAATAAAATAATGATACTAAATCAGAATTACCACTGTTATAATTTTATTAAGTTTGTTATAGTTGTTTTTACAAAATTGTTCAATCCCGGGAACCCGGGATTAATTATTTATTCAGAAAGGAATGTCCATATTATTCATTCACGGGAAGAAAATTAGGTATATAAGCGCCCAATTATCCGATCACTGGTTATTATCAAGCGTGCAATAACTGCTGTAACTGCGGTTAAATGATATTAATAGTCAAACACATTAGTTGAATTGAGATTAAATTGATAAAATTTGGTCCGAGAACCGGGAGTATGTGTGTATGAATGATTGAACGATTGAATGACCGAATGAATTAATGATGTATTTATTAGCTAATTACAATTTGTATTTATGTTATTTTTTTAGAATATTTGATAATTGTCTACTTCTAGTGCTATTGTTTATTTTGTTTTTATGTTGTCACTGTCAGTCATGGCCGGACGTCATGCCATAGACAACAGACTGTGGATATGTGTTCGGTTTTTTGTCTGTGGTGTGACCAGAGACTCGTGGGAGTTAATGTCCGGTCCTAACACAGCTTGTCAGTGAACAAGTTTAATTTAGTTTTTCGTTAGTTGATAAGTTGTTTTCTTTTAGTTTTGTGTTTTTGTGCGTCATTTCTGGCGGAATAAACGTGTTTTCTATCTTTTCTTTTCTTTCTAACACGGATATGCTTATCATTTTCTAAAACATTTTCACCATCGCTCGCAGAACCTCACATACAAAATAAACCAGCACATCTTCAAACTTGGATCGATCCGAACTTGAGCGTTCTCTTGTTTTTCCGATGGTGTGTGCAAATGAAGCGCGGTGTCCACAGACTACTCCGGTACCTTGGCGGGCACTTCTAGACCCGGCATTGTGATCCATTACTTAAAAAAACCGAATTAGTCCGTCAGACAGATTTCCAGAAAATATTGGACCAAAAATGAAGACGATGCAGTGCGTCGCGTCACTTGCCAGTACACTTTTTATTGGAAAGTGACGTTACAAGCCCCACTCCTTATCTTTGACGCTTTTTATTTTCGTATTTAAAATACGTATCCAATATTTTTCGGTAATCTAACTGATGGACTTAATTGAATCATATTTTTTGAACCCAGGCATATTATTAAATAAAAATTTGCCCCACACTAGGAATTTCTCCTGTATCGTGGGTACGTTATACAAAGTCACATACACAAACAGCCAGACCCGGAACAACTGTCTGTAGGCAGCAAAGCGCTCTCCACTCCTGCCGGGGTTGCAGAATTTGTTCGAAAGAGTCACCGCGGCCCTGGAACTCAAAGGCTTAGAAGGAACACGGATGGGTTTTAGTCAGTAAGAGTCTGACACGCCCTTCCGCTCCACCCAGGGCGGAAGAGGTCACTTGACGCGCTCAACCACTGCGTCAACCGTGTCGTCATAAACCAAGGAACGATAACTTTAACAGCATGTCACCGTTTCATTCAATTCCTCTAATCTTTTGCGAACTATATGGGACGGCTACGGCTTCCAATACAACAGGATTCTATTCGGGCGTCTTCGACCACCTTCGGCTGGCATCGGACAGCAGCGGGAAGCGGGACCTGGGGTACCTGTACCTCACTTCGCTATACATTAGTCCTTAACAACGGTACGTGACAGTACACGCACGCATTCACCAATATTGTAGCTACTATAGACTTTAATATATTCAGTTTATACAGTCCACTGCTATTATTTAAAGGCCTTTACAGCCTCTTCACAACTCAGCAACTTGATAACACGAAACCCCTTGGCAATACTGGGTTCAGATTTCTTGGCTTCTGATTTACCAGCAACGATTATCTACGAATGACAGCCGGGACCTGGGGCCCTACTATGAAGTCTTAAAACGATCATCATTCCGCTCTAAGAGAGAGACGGAGATATACATAGCGAATAGCACTATCCCTTTTACATCATCGGAATTGGATTGTATTATTAGCACATCATAGTAGTGACGTAACATAAATTGTAATATAACTGTAATACTCGTTTCGCACATAACATTTATTTGAATTGGATATTCATATTTGTGTATGATAGAAATTGTGTATGTCACATAAAATTAAACCAAAATACTATGGGGTTGTTGTTTTCTATACGTCAAAATATTCGTGCTAGGCCCGCAATTTAAAGTGCTTTCCGAGGTACGGAAGAATCTCGGTATGTTAAGATGGTCACCCATCCACAGACCGACAGACCTTGGCAAGCATTGTTTGTCAAAGTCAAAGTCAAAGCGTTTATTTCAATTAGAGCATTAAACGGCACTTTTTAACGTCATCATTGGCAGTTAAAATAATAGTATAAAATTAATAAAGTGACTCTACTGTCCATTCGGAAAGGTTGTCAAGTAGCTATCGCTGTCGATACCCATAGAAGTAAGTTTGTAAAACATAGATAAGAGGAAGGAATGAATAGGGAATATGTTCTTAGCTCTGTATCGTCATCGAAGAAGACCACCAGATGGCGCTTCCGTCTCATTTCTCACGAATCTTCCACATCATTCAGCGCTGCAACGGTTTGCAAGGCGATGGGTTTACGTCCTCTCGTGTTGCTTGTTTACGGCGGTTTCTTGAAAAATTTCAGGTATATTTTCAGGTAAAAGGGAAATGGTTAATGTAAAAACTTTTTTACAAAAAAATACAACCGACTTCCAAATATTAAAGAACACTACAAAGTATAATTTCAGAAGTCGTTGTTAAAAAACGAAGAAACAACCAAAAACACCGACTTTTTAAAAAAACACCGAGGTCGGTGTTTTTGGTTTCTCCGTATTTTAACACCGACTTCCGAAATTAAAGTTATTTTACACCACATCTAATAACACCACTGGAAAGTCACAGGAAAGGAAAACACGCAATTTCGTTTACTTGGATGATATATTTTCTATTTCCTCCAGCTATTTTGATTTAAAAACCAAACTTTATAAAATCTATGGGACCAATCGGAACGTATATCTTTCACATAAAAAAATATTGTTTCAAATCGATTTATAAATGACGGAGTTATGAGGTAAAAAAAATAAAAAAATACAACCGAATTGATAACCACCTCCTTTTTTGAAGTCGGTTAAAAATCGTAATAAAAAGTTGAGGTCTAGATAAGTTTAAGTTTAATATGATTTTTAAAACAACTTTGCTAATTGTATGGCTAATGTTGGGATTTCATGATTGTTCTATTCTGAAGTAATCAAGCAATAAGTAAAACTAGTATATAGCAAAATCCAATACACCGGCCACCTAATGTTACGTCATCAAATCCTGGAGCCCAAGTAAAGAAACGCGGGTGGAGCTGCGGCTCGCTGCTAGTCTTCAATAAACTATTAGCTATTAATACTTAAAGTTTTTCAAACCATAAATGTATTTAAATGCCCACAAGTTCAAAACCAATAGAAAACCAGTACAGCCATTGAAAACACAGTGTAGTTTTTAAATCCAACATGGCCGCTGAACGTAAGTTTAAGGAGGTCTAATGCATCTTTTATTGGCCACGCTTCAACCTCCTTCGAAGGAAATGGAAATACTCGGAACATTTCACGGTGATCTGGAAGTAAAAGGAAAATATATTATCCTTGTATGTTATACATATATAAGGGATTTGTTACATGTGAATGATAAGAAGAGTTGATAAGTTTTTCTTGGAGGCAGGTTTTATATAAATTGCTGTTTTATATAGTAGGCGCCAGATAATCGTGGAATAACGGTCATTGACCCACCTACAATTATTGACATTTTTAATTTGAAAAACGGAATTAATGACAAAGCTGTCCCGAATCATCATCTCTCGTGATCCTTAACATTGTCTAATAATGAAAAACGATTCATATTTAATTGTTCAGGTACCTATGAACAGTTATTAGGGAAAGGTCAATATACTTTATTCCACATTTATCTGGCGCCTACTATAGTAACACTAGCTGTTGCCCGTGACTTTATACGCTCGAATTATTTACGCGCATATCCCGATTCTTCCCGTTCGCGTAAGAATTTCGGGAAATCCTCTCTTACTGCTCCCCTACACTCCTAGGAGCCTACATGTCAAATTTCAGCTTTCTACGACCAATAGCCCTACTATGACGTGCTAATGCGATCCAATTCCGATGATGTAAACGGGATAGCGCTATTCGCTATGTATAGCTCCGTCTCCCTCTTAGAGCGGAACCATGATCGTTTTAAGACTTCATTGTAGGGCCCCAGTAGTTTCAGCTGTGCGTTGTCTGTCAGTCAAGCAGCCAGGAAGAATTTATATATTAGGATAATATCAGCCGTACGGGTTGACCTTCAAGGTTAAGCAACGCTTGCCGCGGTTGGTCTGTGGATGGGTGACCATCTTAACATACCGAGACTCCGTGCCTCGGAAAGCACGTTAAGCTGTTGGTCCCGGCTGTCATTTGTAGATCTTTGGCAGTCGTTACGGATAGTCAGAAGCCAGATAATCTGATACCAGTCTTGCCAAGAAGTACCGTGTTACCCAGTTAATGGGTTGTGGAGGTCTGGTAGGCAGCCGCTCCACGTAAAATACTGGTATTCAGCTGAATCCGGTTTGACTGAAAGCCGACCTCAATATAGTTGGGAAAAGGCTAGGCAGATGAGGTGATAACCTCATGTCTCAATTTCCTGAAGTATTAATCAGAGGTTTGCACATGTATGGGTACACCTGCATTCAGCCAGTTCACATGTTTAAATCCCATATATTCGAGCTTATTGTCATCAACCAGCCACAAATCAATTCCAGAAGTATCAATTAACATTTACCCAAAATGCCCCTACGACAATTAACGTAAGGTTCATTTATGCAAAATACCAAAATATCCCTTACGTTAATTTATATTTCTGGTATCGAAACCGGGCTGCAGCTACCAAGAAACTCCAGATGAGAATAATAATAAGGTTTTTTACGGCTCGACTTGAGTAGGTACCGTGCAGAAAAAGATTTATTTGTCTG
This sequence comes from Mamestra configurata, assembly GCA_002192655.3. Classification (NCBI taxonomy): domain Eukaryota; kingdom Metazoa; phylum Arthropoda; class Insecta; order Lepidoptera; family Noctuidae; genus Mamestra; species Mamestra configurata. The sequence continues at coordinate 913,838 of NDFZ01005471.1, forward strand.
ACCGGTTCGACCCATACCCTTATGCTCGCTTTCGACCACGAGACCCACTGAGACCCGTCGAGTATAGTACGGAATGTTATGTTGGTTGTTTTTTCATGACTAAGCAGCATTGTTACCTTTTGGAACATGTCAAGGTACTTGCGGTGTATTCCGGCTACGTCATTAAACACTGTGCTGTGCTCGAGCCTTCCCAAAAAAGCTTCTAGGCCCTCAACCGTTTTGCAGTTTCTTTTACGGATTTCGAACGGTTTTCGAAAGCTGTGTGCGTAGATCATGGTCCTTCTACTAAAATTACTGAACCTTTAGTAAACAAGCTTTTGAAGTTATTATTCTATCCTTGTCACGCAAAATGTCGTTTGAACTGGATGGCGCATATTCACTACGGCGATGCATGTTGTTGACGTCACACGCAATTAATACTGTCTCTGTTTATCACAGATTTTAAAACGCTCCCAGCTCCGTAATTTTTTGAGATTATTAAATATATTTTTACTGCGTCCTGTCTTTTCTCTAGGCTTTAAAATTTTTATAATAAAACCAGTCAAATTACACTCCCATGGACTTACGGTAGAGCTTAACTAACTGGATTTTATATTGTGTCATGCACTAGTTTATGGTGCCCATCATTTTCTCGCATTTAAGTACACGATGTTTGTTATTATCGGGTTTCTTGAGCTACACAGTCACAAGGGGTTTTACGATCACTCCCTACGGCTACGTAATGTTACCAGTCTTCCTCAATTATATTTTTTATAGTTGCAACCTTTTTATTTTACGGAGGATGAGGAATAACTGTTTTGTGAGTAATTTATCGCTGGTAGGTGTCACGCGCCACCTGCGTTGTCCACAAGCTTGATGTGGATATGAAGAATGTGTCTTTTGATGTAAGTAATATATGAGTACTAGCTTTCGCTTGCGTCCCCTTCCCATTTTTCCCCCTTCGAGTTTTATTTTAGTAAAAAAAGTAAGCGTATAATCGTCTCTAGGGTCCCACATAGTGGGAGGCGAGCGTTGGGTGGCTCGCTGCCCGATCACCGCCAGGCCCGGGTCGATGGCGCGTTGTGATCCACGCGCGCCTCAAAGAGATGTCAGCACAGGAGACGGCCAGAGCCCTGGAACGCAAAGGGCTTCAGAAGGAACACGGATTGGTTTTAGTCGGTAAGAGTCTGACATGCCCTTCCGCTCCACCCAGAGAGGAAGAAGTCATTTGATGGTTTCCCATACTTAAAAAAAAGAGTTCCACTTACCTTTGTACGAAAAATCATCAAAATCGGTTAGCGATTAAGCACTCTGCACTTGTCCCATCGCCGACGAGGAAGCGATTAGCTATCGACTATTATCTCGCTGAGGAAACGGACAAAAGATATATGTAGACCCCGTGTTTGTCAAAGAGATACATGCATACATTTATAGTCGATAGCTGGCTGTTCACACTGCCGGCAAGAACTCTCTTACCCCTAGTTTGTCGCTGCGACAAGAACTATCAAAGATAATTCTCGCTCAGCGATACTCGCTCAGCGATGCTTGCTCAGCGATACTCACTCGGCGATGCTTACTTGGCGGACCAACCAGCGGTCATTTTACTTATAGTACGGATCTGAGGGCTAGCTAACATATTATGAATTCAGCGCGTTCATTCTTCGTAGCGCGTGCAGGTTTGCTCAGGTATGTAACTCTCGGCCGGCCGGAGCGAGTTGTGCGAGTAATGGCCCGTCGCACATGAGCACTCGCTTATAGCTGAGCAACAAAATTATCGGAACTACAGACTTGCTTCTCGCTGCTCGCCAACTCGTATCTAGATTCTAGCTTCACTCGCTTCTCGCTGATCGTCGGCGGTGAGATAAGTGCCTAAGGCATGAAAGGGTAACAAGTCTAGACGAGTCACATTCGACGGAATGTCACAGGTCTAGACTTGTTAGGCTACAGCATGGCTTTAGTGATTGACAAACAGTTTAAAATGTGTGTTATTTACATGCATCGGTCTATATTGTAGGAAGGCCTCTCAACGCTGCGTCTTCCGGTACGCGGTCGCCAGTCCAGCAGCCCTACTATGACGTGCTAATGCAATCCAATTCCGTTGATGCAAACGGGATAGTATTATTCGCTATGTATAGCTCCGGCTCCCTCTTAGAGCGGAATCATGATCGTTTTAAGTCTTCATAGTACCCAGAACCTTTCGAACCATCTTTGGCGATTCTCTTGTCTAAGTCGGTAACCTTAGTTCTCCTGCAGATATCTTCATTTCTTATTCGATCATGCAAGGAAACTCCGAGCATATCCATCTCCTTTAAAAATATATATAATTTGCATTTGATTTTTATTTTTTTGCTGGACCTCACACTTAATAGAATTTGTTCAAATCCATAGTTGCCTGGTTCTTTAATTAACTCTGATTGCAAACTTTAACTGAAGCTTGTATGTGAGATTAAAATTGGAATAAATTAAGAAACTTCGTAAACCCGAATCTTAGTGATGTCTATCTTAATTTCAAATGATTTAATCACTTATTCAACTTCTAATTGTTTCTTAATTAATTTAGGTAGTCCAACATCTGTGCGAATAGTTTTAAACTAAGGATTTTAGTTTAATTTTACCTTAGAAGTTTGATCATTAATGCCTCTTCGTCTGTGGTTAAAAATGACTTGTGCTGACGTATCTAAATAATGGTAACTATGGAGATGAAAATGAAAACAATTTATTGGAGATTTTCTTGAGTAGGTAACTGGATGGGTAAGGATAGTGGCGTCCGCGAACTGGAAGAAGAAGTGTCAGTGGTCCGGTGACAAGATCAATATTGTTACGAGCTTGGGGTTCGTGACAATAAAAACAACCGATTAAATAACCAAAATGACACTTTAATTTAAAAACACTAATTACAACTTTAAACTCACTAATTATGAAACACAAGTTCACCACAGATAACTTTGTTCGCACTTGAAGATCGCTTCCGAAGTATTCGCTTGTATCGCAAATCCAATACTGACTCGGTCGCGGACTACGCACTCCTTATATAGGACAGTTAGTTCTAGAAACTTCTATTCTCGAAACATCTGGAATGTACTCGTAACTACCGCTGCCGACTGACCAGATATCGAGAAGTGTAGAATGTTCTGGCATAGAAATGTCTGGAAGGTACTTGACCCTACTAGTTCTGCTACTCGATACTAGATGGCGCTAGTAGTACTTAATGTACCCGACATTAATTCTGGAGCGTAACAATATACTGAGAGCAGAAAAAAAAAAAAAGGTACTGAGACTCCCAGAGCCTGCCATGGTTGCGTAATTTGTTCGAAAGAGTCACCGCGGCCCTGGAACGCAAAGGGCTTTAGAAGGAACACGGATGGGTTTTAGTCAGTAAAAGTCTGACACGCCCTTCCGCTCCACCCAGAGCGGAAGAAGTCATTTGATTATTTGTCATCCATAAAAAAAAAAACGTAGTATCTGGATAAGGCTGTCACAGGAACGTAAGGATCGGTACAAGAAAAGAGATGCTACGCTCAGCAGTGGCGAAGTCAGACTGTGGCCATAAGGTATAACGGATTAAAAAAAAAAAATATAATTCCTAACTTATTGTTCATCGTCAATATTTAGCTTTTCACTATGTAACCATAGATGAAGGTGGAAAAAACTCCATGATTAAAAAATATTAGTCCAAAAATGAAGTACTGGCGTAACAAAAACTATACAAAAATACTTAAAAAGCCTGTCATTCTTAATTGTTCTTCGTCATGATTATAATGAATTTTCTTAATCGGTAAGATTATTATATGTCATATTTTTTATGTTTAGCATATATATATAATATATATAATTGTATTTTACCAGTATTGTATATATTATTTGTATATTCTTTCCGAAACAAAATTCCATTTAAAATTTTATTTTTATTTGTTGTACACCTACCACAGTATAGTCTTTATAACCCAAAGGTTGACTGGTAGAGAATACCTTGATGCATTAAGCTCGCCCATGTACCACTATTGTACATAAAGTTTAAATAAATAAATAAATAAAACCTCCCTAAAAGCTGACCTTAAATAGAAATATCACCTTAGAACCCAGGAATTGTGTAAAACGATTGCGAAGCTGCACCAAAGTTGGAAAGGGTTTTATAACACAACATTTACTTGGATTTTGAGAAGAAAAATGTTAAATGCACGTTGCAAGGAGACGTGTACTAAGCAGACTTCAGACGAATTTTGTCGCTCAAATAGAACGCTCTGTTTGGTGTTTCTTGCAACATTTTCTGCAACGTTTCTAAAGGTAGCTCGGTACATTATTCATGTGGACATTTTAGCTTATATTCTCCGAAGTCTCTATAGGCAGTTTTGAGTTGATAGTACCTACAAACATTTTGCCAGTTTGGTTATAAGTCCTCTGTGTGGCAAGTCGATTGGCTTAAGCCAGGTTAGAAGCTGTAGAACACCATATTTCTGAGGCTTAAGAAGAATGGCGCCGATGTCGTTTCAATGTTGTACAAATATCGTTTCTTTGTAATTTCTCACTTTTGTCTTACTAGTTTTATACCGAGGATAAAAAAGAAAGAAAGATAAGATAAGATAAGATAAGATAAGACAAGACAAGACAAAACAAGACAAGACAAGATAAGATAGGCAAAATATACATTTATACACTAAAACCAGTGATATCCATAACTTTAACACTAGAAATAAGCACAAATTACATGCACCATCCCATCGTCTTCGAAGGGTCCAAAGCTCATTTGTGGGGCTCGGTATCCGTTTTTACAATAAGCTACCTCTTTCTTATCTTGAGCTGCCTTTTAACTCGTTTAAAGCTAAAGTTAAATCTAACCTTTGTTCGAAGGCATACTATTCAATCAATGATTATTTAGACGATGATAATAGTTGGTCGCAGTGTTGAACGCAAGACATACTTCGTTTTTAATGTTCTTTCATAGTTAGCTTATGACATATGAGTTCATATATTTGTTAATTTATATGTCCGTAGAGGTCAATTATTTTTTTTTTTTTTTTTGTATTGACTTGATACTCTCATAACAATGTTTTATAATGAGTGTATTGCAACATGTGATTAACTAGTGACTTCGACAGTTGTATGATTTTATTCTATCCTGAGCAACCGGCAGCAAGTTCGTATGCTTCCCTTAGATTTTACTGCTTGCGGTAGCGTCGGGGGTCGGTTTACCTCTTTCCCTCAAATATGGCGAGGGGGGTAGTGGCTGATCTTTGCGTTATGTTCGTGAACGGGTGCTGCTTGTGGTGAAAGGTCGTCTTGTTAGCCATGGTTTTTACTATTGTTATAACGATTATATGCTTAATGTTTAATTTTGATGGCCCTGGTTTATCACTTGTGGCGTCGAGTCACAGATCTTTTTATTAAATTCTACCCTCTGCACGTGTAAGCGGGCACACCCTTCATGTCTGGAGGCTTATTTAGTTTGATTTGATATTGTTTTTATGCTTGAGTTTGTCTGTTTATGCTGGCATAATGGACTGTGCTAGCTTACAAGTAGTGAATTATTAAGTTTTATGTTTTTACGTGTTACCTTTGTTGTATTGTTTTATTTGTAAGAATACTGACTACTTACATACTTTTGTATAAGTGATAGTTCTCATAACTCAACAGACAGATGTGTTGCTGGGGAGTTTGTTGGGCCACTTCTTCTTCCCAGTTAAAACACTAGGAAGTGGTGACGGGCGGGCGTGGGGGACTGTCTTTATGTAGAACTTTGACGTTCAAAAAGTGCTGGCACTCAGCCTAATTTGAATAAATGACTTTTGAATTTTGAATTTTGAAAAAAAATAAGATAAGTTAAGACAAGATAAGATAAGATCAGATCAATTTTATTTGTCTACAACACGTGTAGGTTTAAAATCAGTTCGAACGATTAGAGAAAAGAAAAAAAAGTTTCAACATGTTTTGCCTAGAAAGGCGTACAAATTCAAAAATACAATAATAATAAAAGACCACAATACAAAATTAAAGTCACATTAAATTAATAAAAATAATAATAAAAATGTCTAAATTACGTCATTTAAATATTCGTCAACGTTGGCTTCTTTGGAAACCATCTGAAGACTTCGGAAACAGTTGGGGATTCTTTTTAACAAAAACCAACGCTTCTAATAAATACAAAAAAGTATTTTATTTTAATATTTTAAGCGATCATATGAACGAATAGTACTGTCTACCTTTTGTGTGACTGAACACTGTCTCCCAAGATACAGGCCCCTGGCCTAGTTGGGGAATCAGTATCAGTATATATATTGTAATAAATATCCTAAGACTATGCATACTTAAATACCAATGTTGAAATATTTGTGTAAATTTTTATTTTATTTTATTTTATTGCCACAAAACGACACTCATCCATAAGTTTATTTTGCCTAAACTAAACCCTAAACGATAGTGTTAGTAGTTCTTAAATTATATTGTTGTTGTTTAATTAAGTTGTTGGGGGTATAGTAGTCGCACATTTTTTCGGGATAAAATATCAAGTCAACAAGTCGCACCCCCGGTGCCACACTGTCACTTATGCAAAAATGCAATTTTTCAGGAGAAGCATTTCAAACTTTGACATCTCAAAAAATAATTATATTTCAAGATTTAGACAAGATGAATAAATAGCTTTTATTACAACATCAAACTATCTGTACTACGAATGTAACGTTATCGCAATCAATCAATCAATCAAATCAATCAAAATCATTTATTTGTTAAACATAGGTAATAATAATGATATAAGATCTTACAAATTAGGTAGTGCGCTATGTTTTGCCAATTGGCATACAAACTGTCATATACATTATTAATATACAGCTATTTTTTTTGTGAGTATGCTATGGTAATAACACATGCATGACAATTAAATTAAATTATTAATAAAAATCAATTTCATTCCATGTCAAAATTTTAAGTCAGCCTAATAAAATTAAAGATAAGAAGTTAATGTCAAAAAAAAAAAAAAATGTATATATATGTACATTCATGTCAGCATTATTCAATTATTAATATAGAGATTGGTCATTAAGAAAGTCTTCTATGGTATAATAACATTTTTCAATTAGCAACCCGTTAAGTGTTTTCTTAAACTCCTGCAATGGCATACATTTTATTTGATCGGGTATTTTGTTGTATATTTGTGGAGCAAGACCAAAGAAGCTTTTCTTCATTAGTGAAGTTTTACATTTCAAAAGGCATAAATCATTAGCATATTGAGCACGCATCGGAGTTTTCTTTACTGAGCTAAGTTTTTTGAACAGATG
>NDFZ01005471.1:921446-1018951 GCA_002192655.3 Mamestra configurata
TTTTTTTTGTGAGTATGCTATGGTAATAACACATGCATGACAATTAAATTAAATTATTAATAAAAATCAATTTCATTCCATGTCAAAATTTTAAGTCAGCCTAATAAAATTAAAGATAAGAAGTTAATGTCAAAAAAAAAAAAAAATGTATATATATGTACATTCATGTCAGCATTATTCAATTATTAATATAGAGATTGGTCATTAAGAAAGTCTTCTATGGTATAATAACATTTTTCAATTAGCAACCCGTTAAGTGTTTTCTTAAACTCCTGCAATGGCATACATTTTATTTGATCGGGTATTTTGTTGTATATTTGTGGAGCAAGACCATCGCACCAAGTAAAAGGGTGCTTTAGAGCAGTTATTACATATTTAGTCTCATTATTGCAATTTTTGCATAAGTGACAGTGTCGCACCGGGGGTGTGAAGTGATAGTTTATTTCATATTCGAATCAGACCTTTTACTTGTAATTTCACTTGCTAAAGAAGAAAAATAATTTCCAATGAATCTTTTATAATTTCCAAAACGGAAGTACATATAACACACAAGAATCTATAACTTCTTGCACACCCATCCATTCACAATCAATGCAGAACTTAAAACACCGAACAACGGAAAATGCCCCTTCAACCTTTATTCATAAAGCATATTTTTAATCATACACCATGGTCCATGCGAATTCGCAGACACTTTCAAGGTAAAGACAATATTTTCATTGCGTTTCAGTCCTGCGTCGTGCGCAAACTCCTAGGAATGTAACTGTTAAGGAATACTTTCCGTAACCAGAAATGTGGAGAACAATGATTCATTTAATTGGCGCACGGCGGAATGTATTCAGAAATGAAGTTTGTTTTCGCTTTAAGATTGTGCATTTCAAGTATTTTGCTTTGAAGAGAGTTTTGGAATTGTGGAGACGGAATATTGTTATTGAAATTAGGATTATGTGGTTTGCTTTGTATTGTGGCAAAGCTCTTTCACTTTCTAAACGCCATTGTCTCGTATAAATGACAAGCAAGCGCGTGCCCTGTACGCCAAACGTCTCAAATATGTGACAAGCTTGGCATCGGGGTCACGCCGATGCGTTTATGCTTTGGCGTTCAAAAGGTTAAATTGTTATTTTAACCAGATTGCAGAACGATAGTTTGATATAAGTAATTAATATGTGCCTACTAAAAGTTACATAGAAAGTCGAAATTCTATGATGGAAAGTCAGAGTGCGCTAACCAGCCCGTATTACGATGGTTCCAAATTTCCCTTAGAAAAATGCAACCCTTAGAGGACCATCTTGTGTCTGTTTGTCAAAGCTGATTTGCTTCGAATCTACTGGAAAGATTCACTTGGAATTTGGTACCCATGAATTTTTTGACCGAAACACGTACTCGTACCATAACTATTTCGTTGTATGTTCTTTTTTATAAATTACAGAAAATTTTCAGAACAAGTGGTTCAAAAGGTTCGTTCGGAGCCCTTTGTTCGCGGGTCCGACTTGCACTTGGCCAGTTTCACATTAAATAGTTCCCACATCCCGGCTTAGCATTTAGTGTCAAGTCATGCCATCCCTCCTCATTCCTACCATTCCCACCTTTCCCAGGCAAACTTCCACCTAGTTCCCATTTTCTTTTCGTACCTTTTTCCTCAATTTGTTGCAAGAAAACTTATCAGGGACAAAATTACCTTAATTAAAGCGAGTCTTTTGGCATGTTTACCCAATAAAATGGTAATATGAACGAGGTCGGTGCGTGGGGACAATTGGCATTATTTTATCTTATCTTTTAGATTGCGAAGGAGCTTTCTTTATGGAACGTCATGGAGGAACGAGATGAGAATCAGTTTAGCGCCTCTAGCGGTGGTTTGGGAAACTATTGAGAGATAGAATTTAATAAGGCTTATTTATTTATTGCACAGACTTAACTAAACTTTGTGAATACATTACCCTGTTAGGGCGCAGCAATCAACTTACAGCTAATGATAAAATAATTATCTTAACAAAATAATAATCTTTATATAATCACAATAAAAGGAATACACAAAGTCAAAGTCAAAGTCAAAGTCAAAACGTTTATTTCAATTAGGCCATTAAACGGCACTTTTGAACGTCATCGTTTACAGTTCAGTAAAATAATAATGTTACATTAATAAAGTGACTTTACTGTCCATTCGGAAAGGTAGATTCTTATGGAGAAGAACGGACAAGAAACTCCATAGTTACTCTTTTCAAATACTTAATGATTTTACAAAATTTGGTATACAAAAATTAATTTAATATTATGTGAGGACGATGCACCCAGAGTATGCTACTTAAAGAACAAAGTATCACCAGCAGAGGTAAACTTATTAATTTCCTAAAGAAATTTAGGTAAATTGTACTCACATATTTACAAACATTGGAACCATTAATTAAACAACAGTGTGTGAGTCAACAGAAAAATAAAAACACAAAAAAAGAAACAGTATATCTATAAAGTTAATACATAAATCAACCAGTTTGACCTTCACCCTTGATTGTCCTATGGAGCAGGACCAGCATGTTTCCAAGCATTCTTATCCTGAATGTAATCTTCTAATTTGTAATATGCTTGTTCACAAAGTGTACTTTTAACATGAGTTTTAAATTTTCTTTCATTTAGTTCTAATATGTCAGAAGGTGTACACAACACTAACATTATTATTAAGAACTATAGCTGTCAATTTTTGGGTATACGTTTGGTTAGTTTTGCTTGATTGAGATGAGTTATTTTACGTGTAATAAAATATTCTTATGCTATCTACGGAATATCTCATGGCTAAGTAATGGTAGCAGGACGCGGCTTTAATATCGTGTCGGTCCGAAGCTGATAGTTAATCGTCCAATAGGAATATAAGGTCTCATTAAAATAGATGGACAAACTTTTAGAAACCATTCCGACCACAAAGATTAGGACAATGGTAAAAACAAGTGCGTAAAACGCATTAGATACTTACAAGAAAAAAATACAGCTAATTAAAATACACTAAAATGTTGGTGCCCAATGCATAAACACATCCATGTCTTTGTTTTTTCATAATTCTGATACTACAAAATGTGCAACGGCACGTGGTCACGTCAAGAAACTACCATAATGGATGTGTTTATTCTAGTGTGCCAAAAAAAAACATTATTTTAGGTCAAAATAAAATCACCTAGTCAATGTTTTCTTTTGCTTGGTTAGCTTTGGATAGACTTACTGAACGCTGTGTATAAATTTGTCCACCTATTTTAATGGGACTTTATATACCGAGACCCTTCCGTCCTTCAGAAAGCATGCCGAGCTGTTGGTTCCGGTTGCAATCGTAGAAGTAAGTAACATAGAGTTGATAATACCTCCTGGAAAATCCCGGAATCATAAACATGAGGATTGTATCCCGGGATTTAAGAAATTGCAAATTACTTATTGCGCTTTGAATACATTTGAACAAAATTGTTATATTGAAGAATCTTATTATGTTTTTAGAGTTCCGTAACCACTAAAGCTGTTAAATTGTTTTGTTGCTTACTTCCACGAACATTAGGTAAATGTAGTCTACATATTCCGTTCTTTGGTCATAACACATAAGTAATTTGGCAACCAGTCTTAATTCCCACCGATGAATCCAGTGCACGCACACATACTCACAAACCACACATCTTTCCTCGCTCAATAACGTCCTCAAGACTCTACACTCACACCACACAGTACACTTCACACCCACACATCACGAACCACACATACATACAACGCCACACTCCACACACCTCAATACACATAACCATAACAATTTATATTTTTAAATTTTTTGTTTTAATACTTATGTTAGCGTTTTCTTTTATTTTTTTGTTTTGCCTCTTTCATAGGAATTACAAAATGCTTGTGCCTGTACCTTAAACTTCTGCAATGTACCATAAGATGACCTAAACACTGGGAGCCTGGAGATCCGTAACACAGGGTTTCCCTAGCACGGACTCCAGTCTCTCGGCAACGAGTTTTTGTCTGTATTAACTGTCTATTCCTAAGATTTTAATTCTAAGCCAACCTTTGCGGAGAGAGAAATAAAGTTAATTATTATTAATTCCGCGTTACCAAGTAGCTGGATTGTGAAGATCGGATACGATCAAAATTTTCAAAAATCTAGTCTTGTCGTAAAGTTGTACTAAATCGACTATTAAGTATTCTTATGGATACGTTGTAGCTAGTTATTTATATTTTCCTGCCGCATTTTGACCGGCTTTGCTAACCGGGCGCTGGTAGAATTTTAGTAGGCTTAATATGCATTTTTCATAGGGCGTTAACGCCTCGACCAAAATGTTTGCCAAACATTGAGGTGTACCATAAAATGACTGAAAAACTACAGGGTCCTTTGCATATAAGCTTCTCTTATATAAAGACAAATAACGTTGAGTTAATCCTTAAGGGTCATCTCTATTATAAATCGTGGGTCTCTAATAAATTTGTAAGCGGAACTATAATGCTTTTAATGGGTTTCGTGGACCTTAAATGGATGGTGATGACTAGGGATGTTATGGATATGATATTTCGGATCTGGATTTGGATAAAGAAATAAAATTACATCGGTTTCGGATATGTAATTATTTCGGATAATCCATTAGTTTCGTTTCTCGTGGCTAAATAATAACAGCCGCACGGGTCGATCTTCAAGATTAAGCAACGCTTGCCAAGGTTGGTCTGTGGATGGGTGACCATCTTAACATACTGAGACTCCTCCGTGAATCGGAAAGCACGTTAAGCCGTTGGTCCCGGCTGTCATTTGTAGATCTTTAGCAGTCGTTACGGATAGTCAGAAGCCAGAAAATCTGACACCAGTCTTACCAAGGAGTACCGTGTTACCCAGTTAATGGGTTGTGGAGGTCTGGTAAGCAGCCGATCCACGTAAAATACTGGTATTTAGCTGAATTCGGTTTGACTGGAAGCCGACCCCAATATAATTGGGAAAAGGCTAGGCAGATGATGATGATGATAGTCCGTTAGTTTCGGATAGTTCCGGTTACGGATATTAGTTTAATTTAATAAAAAACTAACTAGTTATGAAAGAGGTTATGTTATGACTAGAAATAACAAACAAAGTGCAAGAATCACGTGACGCGCGAGCGGTGAAAAAAACCTGTCGGAACATGTCGTATTATTTAGGCTCCGCCCTTATACGAAACTATCCGAAACTTGCAAAACAGACGGATATATTGCAACCCCGGTGCGACACTGTCACTTATGCAAAAAAGCATTTTTTCAGGAGAAGCATTTCAAACTTTGCCATCTCAAAAAATAAAGATTTTCAAGATTTAGACAAAATTAATACTACTACTATACTAGGAAAGTAACGTTATCGCACCAAGTTAAGGGGTGCTTTAGGACAGTTAATACATATTTTACTCATTATTGCAATTTTTGCATAAGTGACAGTGTCGTACCGAGGGTGCGATATTTTTATTTCGGATATCCGATAGTTTCGGTTATGGTTACGGAGCTCCATAACATCCCTGGTGATGACCATTTAATTAGATGCAATATTTTTATTGAGGATTTATTAAGAGTGACCTTGTTCTAGGATCTAAGTCACGACTTCTGTGCGTAAGTTCTTAGGTTCAAACCGCATGATCAAAGAGTAACAGTATTGGGTTTTTCGTCGGGATATCCTCAGCAGCGCCTTCTTTGGTACAGACGACAGGCGAGGCGTATAATCCTAGCTTCAGTTTAGCCGGGCAACGAGTTTGGGATTTTGGGAATTTCAGTAGTGGACCTTTTTGCTCAATAGAGATTGATGGCAATATTTTATATGCGAAATAAAATACTTATTAGCTCTAGTAAACAAATATGAAATAATTTTTAAAATACCTTCATCAGCAATGAAGTTATAAAGCTTCAAAATTGACAATTAGAAAGAGAAGTCCGATACCAACTCTGACATCAAATACTATGACGCCTATACAGCTGCCATAGAAAACGACGTGTTCATGAGAGGGACAGATATATTTGTTTACAATAGTTATATCTTTGTCACTGTTAGTATTATATTTTTGTATATTTCTAGATAAACTGTTGGGATATTAAATACTTTTTCATGTATGTTTGGGAAAAATGATCTTGTGTTTGAAGTGATAACTTCATATGTTAGGTTAAACCGCTTCGTAACGTAACGCGTTACGGCGCCAGTCTGTCTGGCTTCCTTTTCTCTCACGCATACGGCAGCGGTAGGCAGGCTCTTCGTCTCCCACTCTAACCCACAGCGCTAGTCGTATTTCGGACAGACGCTTCCCATATTAAATAGTTCAACTTAGTTCAGATTAATTTAAGTTATCACTTCTGTCGGGCGTCCCAAGACGCAAAATATTATATTTTTTTCAGTATCACAAATATGCTTAGTAATAAAATAGTAGTAGGATAAAAGACAGATTTCGGCCATTTTATGGCATTAATCTGATGTTGGTGTATCTTACCTCCATTTCTGCTAACCCCTTCGGGAAACACAGATTTGTTTAAGTAGTTAACCTGAATCTTAAATGTACAAGTCCTAATTAACTTCCCGAGGCAGCTCGTCTAATCTTCAATAAAGTATACCCCACTGGGACAAAGTTTTATAAATCGGGCAAGAATAGACAGCTCAACTTAGTTTCACTAATTAGAAGATACATCAGTTGATCTAAGTTTAAATACTTACCTGCTTTTATAACAATCATACTATAACCAATCTCGTGGTCGGTCGCCGGTTTCATTTCTCGGTCAAGCAAAAAGTATGATTGAGTTTTTCCATTTAGAGTTTCTGAAATCAAAATCAAAAGTCATGTATTCAAATTAGGCTGAGTGCCAGCACTTTTTTAACGTCAAAGTTCTACATAAAGACAGTTCCCCAAAACGCCCGCCCGTCACCACTTCCTAGTGTTACAGCTGTCAAGAAGTGGCGCAAAAAACTCCCCAGTTGTCAAAGTGTTGTTATTTAGGCTATAGCAAAAGCCTCCTGAAAGTCGTGGCTGAAGACCCGAGAGCTCCTGTATTGTGGCATTTCATGCGCAATCATTGTCCGCATGAAATGCCTCGAACATGATTCACTCCCAACCGCCGCTTCAGAAGAAGACGCCCCGGGCGTCGGGAGTCGCAGGGCGATCCCCGGTCACCGTAGACGCGGGCCTGCGGACGGCGAGCGTTGGGTGGCTCGCTGTCCGATCACCACCAGGCCCGGTTCGATGGCGCGTTTAGTTCCCCGCGCGCCTCAAAGAGATGGCAGCATAGGAGACGGGGCCCGCTAGGGTTGCGGAATTTGTTCGAAAGAGTCACCGCGGCACGCTAAGGGCTTTAGAAGGAATACGGATGGGTTTCAGTCAGTAAGAGTCTGACACGCCCTTCCGCTCCACCCAGAGCAGAAGAAGTCATTTGATGATTTCCCATCCTTAAAAAATAAAAAAAGTACATGACACACTAACGTGTCTACTCATGTACTGTAAATTATTAAATTTCATACTAATCCTAGTGTATAAGTTGTAGTATCTAAGGTGTGTACAAACAAAAATGGTTCCTATGTTGTCCCAAATAAAACAATGATGAACGCCTGCACGCATGAAATAGGATGACTCATTGTAACGTTACGCTCATTGTAACGTTACGATCGGAGCGAGAGCGCTGCACGATTCAATTTTATTCATAAAAGTATGCAATCTTTTCATCAATGTTTTGTTATGACTTTGTCACGTTAAACTATCGTTCGTAAACCGACTTTACAGACAACCAATTTTATTATAAAAAAACAAAAACCTAAAAACTAAAAGTATTTATTTCAATTAAATCCTTTACAGGCACTTTTTAACTGTCAAGGTCAGTCAGTCAAAGAGTCGAGCTATTTGCTATTTTGCTTTTTTAAATGTAATATATCACTATATTTAAGTCCACTGGAGAGTTCCTATAGCTACTATTATATACACCTTACTATGACGTGTCATTTACATCATGATTCCGTTGTGAAGAAGGGAAAGTGCCATTGGTCCTGCTCCGTCTCTCTCGCACACCGGAATAATGTCGGTTATTAGTATAATTCGTTCGAAAGATTCACCAAGGCCCTGGAACGCTAAGGGCATTAGGGAGGAACACGGATGGGTTTTTCCCTCTTTTTTTGGGTTAAAACGGGGGGCATTTCTTGACTTATTGTTGGTGCTTTTAAAGAGACCGATGTCGCATTTTTGTGGCAGCATATTATCTATTAAAGAAGAGTGAAAATTTTCACTATATATTTCACAAGTCTCAGGATTTCAGGAGACTTACTTACTAGATTCTATCGCAAAAAAATGATTCAAAAGGAACTTTAAATTAAACTTATAAAGTTTCTCAAGACTTAATCGTTCTACCTCTGATTCCTTTGTATTTCAGACTATCAACTATTGATTTTTAATTAGTTAAAGACCCGTCTAATAAGAGGTAGAAGACTTGAGGCGAAGTTGAAGATAATGCTATTAATTAAGTTCAGTGTAACTTGTACTCATCGGCCTACTCGTATTTGGAGTTGTATCTAAAGATTTGTACTAAAGTATGAAATGAATCTTTGTTGGTAGTGTTTAAATTTGTTTTGTTGTCCACATTAATGGTAACAGCTTGAGCTGGCCGAGCGTAGAACGGAGTTTCAGTAGATTGTGAGGCCATCTTATACTGGTTTTTGATGGCCCTGACGTGTGGCTACACTGCGTAAAAATTGTTTATCAGGATTCATCATCATAATTGGAAGATATCCAACAGTGATGGTGTTTGGGTTTTAAAAAATGTGATAAAATTTGATCCGTTAGTAAGATTACCGAAAAATATTGGATCCGTATTTCTATTATTTTATTTTATCAAATCAATAAAAAATATGAAGGTAAAACGCATCAAAGATAAGGAGTGGGGGCTTGTAACGTCATTTTCCAGTAAAAGTGTACTGGTAAGTGACATCACACAAGTTTACAATGCACTGTATCATCTTAATTTTTTGTTTACGTGACAAAAGAAAAAAATACGTGTCCAATATTTTTGAAAATCTATCTGACGTACTAATTAATTTTTTTTAGTAAAATTTTTGCTGAATATAGGCCTCGAAGCGTCGTCATAACGACTGGTCCAGTGCTTTTCATATCCAGCGGGTTCTTTTTATCCAATTGTTTATTGGTAACTTGTAGAAGTAGCCTGTTAACTCTCGCTTTGAAAATACACACGTATCAGGAAACACTGAATTCCGAAGATTCTGTCAAAGCTTCTTCTGGGTAAGCTCGCTCCATCGTCGACTTTGTCTTTGTCATCTATGACCTAGACTAGAGTCAAGAGCAAACCCATATTAAATAAAAAATAAAAAAATACAATTGTTTTCGAGCCGTTTGGGGTTGAAACTCTTGGAACGTGGGGTCCGAGTGCTCATGCATTATTTAAAGATCTTGCTGAACGCTTAGTTGACTCTTCGCGTGACCCAAGGGCTGGCTTTTACCTCGGACAGAGGACAAGCATAGCCATACAACGTGGCAATGCCGCGAGTCTTCTGGGCTCACTTCCAGTCGACAGCGATGCGGATGAATTTTTGACGCCATATTGTAGTAAGAAGTTTTTGAAGTGTTAAGTTTACCCTTCTTATTGGAGGGTAAACTGCTTTGTAACGTAACGCGTTACGGCGCCAGTCTGTCTGGCTTCCCTTTGTGTCACGCATACGGCAGCGGTAGGCAGGCTATTCCTCACTCACTCTAATCCACAGCGCTAGTCATATTTCGGACAGACGCTTCCCATATTATATATAGGTATATATTAAATAATTAAACTTAGTTCAGATTAGTTTAAGTTATCACTTCTGTCGGGCGTCCCGAGACGCACACGTCTTTTTTTAAAGTGTATTTAGTTAGATTAGTGTTTAAAATATAAAATACCGTGTTTAAAAAAAAGTTTTTTTTTAAGTCATCGCACAATATGATCACTTTTACAATCTCAACGAATCCGAACTGGCTACATGCAAGAACATAAACCCGCTAGGAATATAACCCTGGAAAAATAAAGGAATGGCGGTAAGACAAGGTACTTCCAACGTTTCCTCACTAAATTCCTATGCTAATTCTTCAAAGAAACGAGCCACCCAGATTGTCACCGTGTTAAGGATTACGTGGGGTAAGATTTCATTAAAAATGGTACGTATACGAGAAGTATGTGTTGTTCTAGAGTTCCGCGTACGTATTTCATGTCTTTTGTACGCAGTGAGTTTTGCACGTATTTTCTTTTGAGGGAAGGTTTTATTTGTTTACATGAGAAAGAAATATTGTCGTACTAAGTGTTAAACGTGGCTTTACACGCCTTAACCATTTATTTTTTTTGCGTTTTCGTCTAATCATACGACTGTACCTAATAATATTTGCTCAAGGCCTATCCAAATCTGAATCATCGTCATCATATCAGCTGCCTCCCCTTTCTTCTGTCACACATATCGGTTTAGTGCGTCCCTTAGGGTCAATTTATACTAGCGCAGAGTCGGAGCGTCAATCTGAAAGCAAATTCACTCATATTTCCACAACGTAATGCATATATTTCTAATGAGATATTTGTTTCCGCTCCGACTCGCGAATTCCATCAAATTCGCGCGTCTTCTTTTTATCTAAAAAAAAAATGTGTTTTATGTTGTGGAGATAAAGGTAAATTTGCTATGTCAAGTTTCAGATTGACGCTTCGATTCTGCGCTAGTATAAATTGACCCTTATTTATTTATTTATTGACACACCAACGACTTATTCACTAACTCATTACATTAAATATATACATATATTTTAAACAGCGTTGCGGTGAATTCGTCACTTATAGGTGTGCACAGCACTTGTATAATCATAATTAAAAATATTAAAAAAAAACATAAAAAATGATTCCCGCGACTTTTCGATTCCACGATTCTTCCTACAACCAGCTCGCATGAAAGTTGCAATACATTGCGGTCCACACTGATATAATGTGGTCAAACGCTCGAACGTGTCCCGCAATGTAATTTACTTGCAGCGAGCTGCTTGCAGGTGGAAACGCGGCCTTAGATTATCGTGCATCAAAGATGATGATACTGCAGGTCATACATATGTACATATATGTATGTATGTTGAATGAGGACATCTTTTTCAGATGCTTATAATACTTATTATGTACTTCTAAATATTTTTTTTTGGAAGTTCTCGTGTCTACATTATAACAGCCGCACGGGTCGATGTTCAAGGTAAAGCAACGCTTGCTATGGTCGGTCTGTGGATGGTTGATCATCTTAATATACCGAGACTTCTCCATGCCTCAGAAAGCACGTTAAACCGTTGGTCCCGGCTGTCATTTGTAGATCTTTGGTAGTTGTTATGGATAGTCAGAAACCAAAAAATCTGACACCAGTCTTGCCAAGGAGTAATATGTTACCCAGTTAATGGGTTGTAGAGGTCTGGTAGGCAACCGCTCCACGTAAAATACTGATATTCAGCTGAATCGAGTTTGACTGAAAGCCGACCCCAATACAGTTGTAAAAAGGCTAGGCAAATGATGATTCTAAAATCATTACCTCTTAAAAAAAGGGTTCAAAGATAACGTGATAAGTCCAAATCTAGTGCTCTTTTTATACTAAAATTCTTTAATACGTAAGTAAGTAATGTTATAATAGATTCCCCAGTAATTCAACATGGCAATTTGAGAACAAGGCCTTTCGAAATTAAATGCGTGAAGGCTTAAAAGTTTAAATCTCTACTTTTTAAAGTAGGGGAGAATCATTTTATGGGCCTTAAGTAGGTAGGTACTCATAATATTCATTGAAGAACGAATTATTTTCTGCCGGGTAGGACCTGATTAACAAGCAAGTGCTAGGTTTTTTTTTAACGCAAAGAGATACATAAATTTGGATCCTACAAGAAATACATAATTATGTATCACATTGCGTTTATTAAAAATCCGGTTTTAACAGTGAATACTTTAAAGAGATATCTTTAAAAGAAATTACATAATTTCGCCAGTTATGTATGTACAAGTTCTATGTAATAGAGATACAGGCCTACATCATGAAACCTTCAACCGGGAAAAAATCCGGATTCCAGGCAAATCCTAGAAGGAAAAACCCCGTAAGACTCGGTTTAGACAACATATTCAAAACAATTTTTTCATAATATATCGAGAAATTATAATCTTATCAAGATTTATTATAATCTTACGGAGTCTTCAATTTTCCGCTGATAAAATACCTGTCAAGCCAGATAATCAAGATGTCAAGTGATCACGAAGTGAGCTGTCATTCCATCTTGATCATATGGATTGACAGCTCATCTCGTGATCACTTCACCCAAGCCTTCACTTCGACATGTTTACAGAATCGACCGGCAGCCGGTCCCCATATTAGTATGAACTGTTTTACGGTGAAATCTATATTCGTTATCGGAATTAAATATCTACATAATGAATTCCTATAACGTCTGTGAACGGCTCGCCAGCACTTAGTGCTTGAAAAAATACAGTAAGAGTACGGCTTTAAATTAAACGAAGCTCTTGCTACCTGGGAAATATAATCGAGTTACAGGCATTAGGGGAATTAAGGGGAATCATACTTGATATTGGAGGGGCGAAACTGAAGTGCTTGAGTTTAGTAGGAATTTGTGCCTTGAAGATACTTTAAAACCGGCCAAGTGCTCGCGCACGAAGGGTTCCGTACCATTATCTAATTAAACTATTTAAGTATTTTTTGTATGTTTAATTTGTGTATTTTATCTATGGGACTTAGTTGCCTGATAATAAAGAATTATTATTATTATTATCTATAAAAACGGCAAAAAAATCATGTCTTTTTGTCCTTAATTTTTCATTTTATTCTATTTTTTAGTATTTGTTGTTATAGCGGCTACAGAAATACATCATCTGTGAAAATTTCAACTGTCTAACTATCACGGTTCGATACAGCCTGGTGACAGACGGACGAACGGACGGCCAGCAGAGTCTTAGTAATAGGGTCCCGTTTTACCCTTTGGGTACCTACATAACCCTAAATAGTGTTTTAGTCAATGGACTCGAGTGAAACTGAAATTCAACGCCTGTAAAAAAAAAAATAAGAAAAAGAGTATTTTATTACATTTTACCCCCAAAAATTCCAACTGGTCCATATCTATTTAGCTGACTATCTCCGAAGTACTTGATCAATTTTTTACGAAATTTAAATGGCGTTTTCGAAATAAACTACTATCGAATAGCAAATCCGTCTATATAAGACGGAGTTGTGCCGTAATACATAAAAAATACACACCCGAATTGATAACCTCCTCCTTTTTGAAGTCGGTTAAAAAGTTGAAATTGTATGGGATTTATGAAGACTTCGTTATTGAATAGGAATTGGGCATGTTTACGATTAATTACACACAAATGAACACCCAAAAGGATCATTATAGGGAACGTGCACCGCGTTGACTATGCCATCTAGCGTTGCATATTCGAAACTTTAACGTTACGAATACTTGACGTTGACGCTTCTGTACCGCCACCTATAATTCCTGCACGCTCCGTTAATAGTTTATACGGCAATAGATTGTTGCGCAGACGATGGGACATAGCTGTTAAGTTAATATTAAATAGATACAATTGCCATTAATCAACCTGCATTATGATGTGTGTGTCAGTGTGTGAGATGGCGTGTTATTGTGTGTGAGTGGGTGCGTGTGTACAGATGTGGCATATATTGCACACGCAAGGCGCTGGCGCTGCTCCGCCCCGACCCTTGCTCGAGCCAGCCCGCGCCGCTGAGCCTATAGTCTTAAATTCGTCCCCTAATAATAATTCTAGTTCGATCCAGCCCGTCCCTAGCTGTCCTCCCCCCAGCGACGCCCTAAGCCGAGGCCCGTACCCCACAGGGGGTGCCCTTAGCGTGTAGTCGCTTAGTTTGTAAGTTTTTTATTAGCCCTGGCTAGAGGCTTTAATATTATATTAAGGCCACCACAGGCAAGCCCGGTTAAGCAGTCGACAATCTCATAGGTTGAACTGCGAGACGCCACACAAAAAAAAACCTGGCGCTTTAAGGTCCGCGCGCGTATGAGACCCACAGGCTGCTCGTGTAGAAAGATGTACAAAATGCCTTGAACGATAATGTTTTCACTTCAGTGGTACAATGAGCAAACCTGCGGGCAATCGCCCTAACAACAACGCCCTGCGTTCTCGCTCTATGTCTGCATCGTCCTTCAGAGTTTAGGGGAACGTGCACGAAGTAGACAGTGCCATCTAGCGTTGCATATTCGAAACTTATAAGTAAAATTATTCACAATGACACTTCTGTGCTGCCCTCTATAGATTCTACACGTTCGATAACGAGTCATAGACAAAACGTTATCTAATCTTGTTTAAAAACAAATCACATTTTGTGAAAAGCCTGTTATTCATACAATACCTAAACGGACCATGTATCCAAGAAAAGATTTACAGTGCTAAAAACACACAATATCTATCTACACACGTTTATAAAACGCACTTCAAAAACATTGCAAACAATAATAAAAATCATATCAAACCAATCGTCATGATTCATTGAAGCTTATAATTTGATTTATAGTCATAAAAAAATTCACGTCAACACTATTGGAAGTCAGTTGGAATCAGTATTGATATTATGGTCTCTTTCATTGTATTTGGGTTCTACCTGTTCGGTTTGAATTACGCTGCTGAACCTGTTATAAGCTGTAGAGTAAGTTATTATATCTGAGTTTTTGTTAAAGGTTCATATTTACGTATGCGCTGCGATTTTAACCAACAATACTAGTTGGGAAGATATACATCATCTCCGCAACAAAATCACTATCGCTCAGCATAATGCTGGGACTCGTGTGCGAGACAGAGCTTCAGCGCTGAACGCAGTTTGAACTTACTTAACAGCTATAAACGTCACAGGCAAGTATGACAGTTGCCACAGCGCTGAACGCAGTTTGAAATTACTTAACAGCTTTGAACGTCACAGGTAAGTATGAAAGTTGCCATAGCACTGAACGCAGATTGAACTTATTTAAGGTGGACGCCAGGGTAGCCCGCGAAATTCAAATTTTCTTGTTTGTTTGCAATTTGCAAGTCAGTGTCAGGCTGTATGTTGAACAAAATATGATTCGCGACCGTAACACGTATTTATTTACAGAATTATCGTGAAACCCGTTTTTTTTTTATTTGGAAGTCGGTTGTTTTTTCTTGTATTTTTTTTTGGTGTTTCGATCAGATAAACAGAATATCACTTTAGAGCCCCAAGTTTTTCAGTTCTGTTCTCAACAGTGAAACGACCTCTTCTTCCACATTCCAGTACCGAAGCAACCACCTCCGTCAAGATGGTGGCCTCTGCTTCGAGATCCCTCCGTGGCAGCACCAGCCGGTCGTGTTGGAGGAGCACCTCGCCGGGCTGAGGTCCAGGTGGAACATCACCGACTCGCGACGGCAGTTGAGGTCACAGCTCGCTTTGGCTAACAGGTATAAACTCACGCTTTCTTGGAACCAAGCTCACATCATCATCTGCCTAGCTTTTTCCCAACTATATTGGGGTCGGTTTCCAGTTAAACCGGATTCAGCTGAATACCAGTATTTTACGTGGAACGACTGCCTACCAGAACTCCACAGCCCATTAACTGGGTAACACGGTAGTTCTTGGCAAGACTGGAGTCAGATTTACTGGCTTCTGACAATCCGTAACGAATGCCAAAGATCTACAAATGACAGCCGGGACCAACGGCTTAACATGCTTTCCGAGGCACGGAGGAAACTCGGCAAGTTAAGATGGTCACCCATCCACAGACCAACCTTGGTAAGCGTTGCTTAACCTTGATCGACCCGTGCGGCTGTTATTCTTTAGCCATGAGCTCCTGGAAGCAAGCTCACATGATAAGGTATTGTTAGTTTTAGTCCATCAATAGCGCTTACAACCAAGATCAGCGATACTGCACTATGTAGTCCTAAATGTGACCTCTGTGGTTTTATAAACTAAACTATAAGTTTCTTAGGTCCATTGGGTGGCTCACTGTCTGATCACCACCAGGCCCGGGTCGAAAGCGTGTTGTGTTTCAGAGTTTCTCAAAGAGATGTCAGCATAGGAGACGGAGCCCGCTAGGGCCAGAGCCTGCCAGGGTTGCGGAATTTGTTCGAAAGAGATACAGCGGCCCTGGAACGCAAAGGGCTTTAGAAGGAACACGGATGGGTTTTAGTCAGTAAGAGTCTGACACGCCCTTCCGCTCCACCCAGAACGGAAGAAGTCATTTGATGATTTCCTATCCTTAAAAAAAATGTTCCTACTACCAACTATAAGAACGAAACGCTAAATGCTGACTACTTAGGTCACAGATTGCCTCCGCCAGCAAACTGTTACACAGTTCAGTTGATCAAATATAAAATAGATTTTTTTTTAATTTTAATTTATAGAGGATTTCGAAAACAATGAAATGACGCACAATCCCTACCGTAGACCTCACGTCAATGGTAATAAAACTTTTTTACTTATACTTTTCCATACCGACCAAAATGCGAGTTAGACTCACATACGAAGGGAAGAGGGGAAGGTTTACTTTTCGAAATTTATTTTACGCGGCTGTGACCGATCTCTGAGTATAAAAGTCATGAATGACGTTGCCTGAGTTAAAAAAAATATGAGGAGTATACTATTTAGTCCGTCAGTTAAATTGTCAAAAAATATTGGACACGCGTTTTTTATTATATCAATTAAATAAAAATTTACGAAGATAAAACGCATCAAAGGTAAGGAGTTAGGGCTTATAACGTCACTTTCCAGTAAAAAGTGTACTAGGAAGTGACGTCACACGAGTTTTCAACGCACTGTATCGTCTTCAGCTTTTGGTTACGTGACAAAATAAAAAAATACGTGTTCAATATTTTTTGGAAATATATCTGACGGACTAATTCGATTTTTTTTTGTCAAATCCCCTATTTCTATCGTTCCAGTGAAATATCTCGATACATGGACACAGTGCTAGCCCCATTTCTGGACACATATCACCGGAACATTCAAAACTCCTACCAACAGCTGACAGGCAAGATACTTCGCAGAATCAAAGATGAGATTAACGCTGCCATCCAGAAGAAACAGCAGATCTACACCGAGTTGACGCAGTTGGCTGATGAACTGAAAGTACCAGGTATTCATGGCTTAACCTTTTGAACGCCATAGCATAAACGCATCGGCGTGCCCCCGACGCCAAGCCACAAATTCGCCGTACTTCTTGTCACATATTTGTGACGTTCTTGTCATGTATACGTGACAATGGCGTTCAAAAGGTTAAAGAAAGTAAACAGCCCCGTGTATATTTAAGTGGTTTTTACCTAACGTGGTTGAGAAGATCATACAAAACATCTTGACCGGTACCAGGGATCCTGTTAACCCAGGTCAGAACCTCATTATAACTCAGCAGCCAGGCACACATTTTGTTCCAAGCTACCACTGTGAAATTCCAAATAGAAAAACCCAATAACAATACCAGATCTGAGAATTGAAGGACAGGCATTTAGAAAACAGAATACTACATACGTATAAAATAACTGCAAACAGACTCATTCATAAAAAGACATGCGTGGAGCGCTGCCCGAGTGGGGAGCTGACCACGCACCGGTGCGCGTTGGTGCCAAGTAAAGTTTCTGGAATCAAATAAATTCGGCATCCTGCTTGGGTTGTGTTTGAATTGGCACTGTGCTTGAAATTACAAAAAATCGTTACGTGTTTGTGGTTTTTTCGTATCTTTAACGGTTGAGTTTTTACGTGGGAATAACATGTAACGTGGCCGTGCGGTTGAACTTAAATTTTGTAGGTGGCAGTGAACCTTTTAACGGATTCTCAAATTCTTTATAGAAAATAATAAAGAATCTGCCAATAAATATTTAAACTTATCATCTGGTTAGAGAGGCTAAAAGTTTCCAACCAAAATTTGGACATAAATACAACCACTCGATTCGCAATGACGCCGAATTTATTTCAGTGTTATGAGTCTCGCAAAGCAATATCGCGTCGAGCTGACGCGATGACGTTCAATTCGTGATGGAGTCCGATGCAAATTTAATTGCTCTCGCCTGCATGATACGTTCGCCGGCTATTTTTGGAATTAACACTCCCTTTATTTTATAAGAGATATTTCATGGAACGTTTTTCTGTTTTCGGTATTTTGTATTAAGTGTCGCTGAATGGCTTTTAACTAACATAACATATGAATGGGTCCACCCGGTCGATTTTGTAAACATGTCGAAGTGAAGGCTTGGGTGAAGTGATCACGAGGGGAGCTGTCAATCCATATAATCAAGATGTCACGTGATCACGAAGTGAGCTGTCCTTCCATCTTGATTATATGGATTGACAGCTCACCTCGCGATCACTTCACCCAAGCCTTCACTTCGACATGTTTACAGAATCGACTGGCAGTAGATTTTAAAATTGTCTGTGACGGACGGAAAGACGGACACACGAGTGATTCTATAAGGGTTGCGTTTTTATGGATGTTGGGAATCCTAGAAATACTTTATAGTATGTGTTCCTAGGCTCGAATTCAGCTAGCATGAAAATTTCTTCTATGACCGATAATATCATTTGCCTAACCTGTTCCCAACTTTATTGGGATCGGCTTCCAGTCAACTCGTGCGAGTTAATTTGACAGCTGGCTCGAAACACAGTTTGATATTTTAATTTAAATAGAACAATTACATTTCGATGATGATAATATAAACGCAACGGTAACAGTGCTACTAACGAGTTTATTTAAAAAGAGTCAATTTAAATTAAAACGTCAAAACTTCATTTGAAATGTGTATGAACCTGGTGCCAAATTAACTCGCACGAGTTTGTACAAGTATTTTACATGGACTGACAGACCTCACCTCCACAACCTATTAACTGGGTAACACGGTACCTCAAGACTGGTAGCCAATTTTCTCTGACTTCTAACAGTCCGTAACGACTGCTAAATACTTACAAAAACTTAACTTGTTTTCCGAGGCACGGAGGAGTATCAGTATGAGATGAATGAGCGACCATCCAAAGAACGACCTAGGCAACCGTTGCTTAACCTTGAAGATCGACCCGTGCGGCTGTTATTATTTAGCCACGAGCCTCTAATCACATAATAAAACGCAATTTTTGAATCGATACACTCCTTGTTGGACAGCAGTTAGGTAAAAGTGGAGTAAGCATTGCTTTTGACGACTGGTGCCGACTATTCGCGATTCAACCAACAAAATTTTACTACTGAGGTGTAGCCGACTGTACCTAGAGATCTCACTATACATTTATCTTAGGCGAAAGTTTGTGAATGTGTGTGTCCGTGTATGTTTGTTACTTCTTCACGTGCAAACGGCTGGACCAATTTTGATTAAATTTGACAGGAAGCTGACACCCTGGATTAACACATACTTTTATTCTGGGAGTGTGTTCCCTTCGGATAATTTTCGACTTTCCCGTGGTTTATCAGATACTCCGCGTATCTGATAAACCACGGGTAATAATGATAAAAAAGCTTTTAAAAGTGTGTTATTTCACTGAAGTAAATCAAGACTACATTCAGGAGTCAGGGTTGCCATTTGCATCTTTATTTTTTTCACCAGACATGTGTGACGAAGAAAGACGAGCAGCTAGAACCCTGGCCAGCAGACATGTCGCCACCATCTACGCCTGCACCGAAGACGCTCGCGGTTCCATCGCCAAGATGGGGAAGTATGCTGAAGAGATGATAGGCATCACCAGAAACCATATGCAAGCCACTCTGGTGGAGGCTACGAGGGCTTTTGAAGTGACTAGCACTCATGGGGCTCAGAGGAGTGCTGTGTTGCCGAAGTAAGTGATTTTTGTTTGCTGGAAGACGTGTTCTAAGGCTCTGCGCAAACGGGCCACCAACCACAGCCACTGGTGGCACTCTGCAAACGAAGGTCGGCTCTGCAAAGGTCGGTGGCCGCCACCTACACCACACCAGAGAAATAGTTGCGCGACAGTGACAGACAGACGGATGGATGGACGGACGGACAGCGGGGGCTTAGTAATAAGGTTCCGTTGGTTACCATTTGGTTACGGAACCCTAAAAAGGCTAGGATTGATTGCAATTTATATATTTTTTTTACTGTAGAAGATTTTAGCATGTATTTATGGCTCAAAACTCGCAACAGATTTTTAAAATAGTTAACCACAAACGATTGAGTTAAAATTGTATGTTAATATGACAATGCACTCCTAGATAAGTGACAAAAAAACAAAAGCGAAAACGAAAAGATCGTTTTAAAAAAGTTTTTAATTGTTTTAATTGTCTAGGGCGGACGTATCATCCTGTCTTGAAGAGTTATCCAACGCCGCAGTGGTACTTGGTTACGAGTTGGACCTCAGCCTAACAAACGCCAGAAGACATAACGAGCAGTCTTGTGAAAGACTCACTTCCTGCACGTCCAGGGGTCGAAGGCACACGGAAGACTCTGTGATTGCTTTGAGAGACCAGCTCTATCAGTGTGTTAATGCTTGAAGGTGCCTGAAAATATGTAAGAGGTTCCAAAGAGTGTTTGAGAATCTTGGAGTGAGGTTATGTTGAGAATTTTGCTATATCCCAGTTTCTTGATATAAATAGTCGACGCTTCACAAATTAAACGTAGGCTACATTTATGTATATTTGTATAATTTTCACACGAATGATGTAACCATATCATTATAAAAAAAACATTGATTTAAGAGAGTGTCCGTGAAGTGTCTTGCACGTTCTTCTCCATAGAGATCTACGCTTTGGAACGTGCAATTAGCTTCATCCCTTTAGACAGACCGACCTTGACCGGCTTTGAGTTTTTTTGAATTATAGTAGAGGATCCCAACTAAGATCGACCTTCACCCACTTGCTTACCGAATGAAAATTATATTTTATCAAATAAAATATGTTTCTGAACTAATAGGGTTGCCGTAAAAAATATGGTCATGGCTATAAGTAATTTTAAAGAGATTGAAACAAAAATAATTATTTAAATTCCACTGACTTGCTTGAAAGCTTACAACATGTTACAGAAATTTAACAGCTAGGTTGTCTTCATTTTTTGTTATTATAACCTGGTTGCTATGTACAGACAAGTAAGAAGTTCAAGAAGTAGATATGCTTACCACTTGGAATATTTATCAAAATGAAGGCAATTTTATTGTAAGCTAAGCTTTTGCCCGCGGCTTCGTACGCGCATATCCCATTTTCCCGTAGGAATTTCGGGACGAATTATACACCTAAACCTTTCTCATGAATAATCCCATCCATTGGTGAAACCGCATGAAAATCGGTGCAGTAGTTTTTGAGTTTATCGCGAACAGACAGACAGACGCGGTGGAGGTCTTTGTTTTATAATATGTAGTGATACAGTAGCATAGTTCGTGAAATTTTAAGATAAATATATACATAAATATATTTTATTATAGCCATCACCATATTAGTTGGTATATGTTCTGAGACAAATTTTATTTGATAAAATATAATTAATATTATAATTATTTCATATAATATAATTTAAAATATAATTTTCATCCGGTGGGTGAAGGTCGATCTTACTTCGGATGTTAGACTATAAAGTGATGTCATAGGCTTTTGAAAATTCATCTAAATAATCAGAACTGTAAACTCGTGTTTAACATTTATTTAACGATCATTTTCGTTCCACAAACTGGGCTTATAATTGAGTGTATTTGTTGTATACTTATTGTAAATTTTTAATTATTAGACAATTATAAAATGTAGTTTTTTTATTTAAGTTCAACCAGCGTAACCTTGTTTCAAAATTTGGTCCTCTTTTACTATGGCATTGTCTATTCTCGTTTCAATCGTCTCACTATAAGGAGTAGTACCTGGATGACCGAGCTTTGCGTGGATTTTGAAATGGTAAACGTTTTCAAAAAATGAAACCTAGCTAGATCGATTTATCGCCCCCGAAACAATGCATACAAAATTTCATGAAAATCGTTGGAGCCGTTTCCGAGATACAAATTATACATATGTACAAGAATTGCACGTTTCAATGTATTAGATATATAGATTAGATACTACCGTACCCTATGGTTCTCAAATTGAAGATATTGTAAAACTTAATTCTTCTTAATTTACAATAGGGAAAAAAGTCAAAGTCAAGTAATTTATTTCAATGAATACAAAGTTCCTTTAGTTATCAAAATTATTCTGGTTGTCCATTCAAAATGCTAGATTATTATGGAGAAGACGAACAAGAAACTCCATAGTTACTATTTTCAAACGAAAGTTTTTACAATTTGGTGTACATATAATTAATCACATAAATGTGAGGACGATGTAGCTATGTGGAATAACACTGTTCTACTAAATAGGATTCTGTATGGTGTCGGACGTAAAAGAATAGCACCATCCCATTATTTTCCAAGGGTGTCGTAAGAGGCGACTAAGGGACTCACCAGAGAATGGGCAGCAACATTCTCTGTACATTGCAACAGCTACACTGCGATCGCCAACCTGCCTGCCAAACGTGGCGATTATGGCAACCCCCTCACCTTTGGGGGAGGCCTATGTCTAGCAGTGGATGCCTTTCGACTAATATGATGATGATGGTGATGACTAAATAGGTACAAAGTATTAATAACAGAGGGTAAGAGGGAATTTATTATAAATAAAAAAAGGGTTATAGGTACAATGGTACATACCTAATAGAAATACCGGGTTCAAAATATATTTATTCAGGATGAAACTAATAAGTAAGCTAAACGGTCAGAAGTTAAGAATTTTATTTAAGTACTGTATTTGTTTTGGTCGAGACCTGGGACATTCTATCAACAGTTAAATTTTGCGGTCCGCTGTTTTATTAAAGCTACGAATTGGCGTAGAAGGCAGTTTAGTTCATTAATTAATTATTCCTTAGTCGATTTACATTGAAAATCATTCTATTGTGTTTCTGCTAGGTACATATAGGCCTTAACAGCCTCTGCATTAACGGTAAATGATATTTAATTTTGGTAAATGGATTAAAAATAATACTTTTATAGATACGTCAATATTGTTTGGTTTGATTTAGATGAGGTCGGTATTTCCTGCTGATTACACTGAGAAGAAATACCGAAATAAACTCACAGGTTAAAGGTTTTCGAGTGGACCTGTCCAGACAGCATTTATCCGTTAATCGTGTTGCAACTCAGAAATCAAACGGGTTCAAACCACGTTTGTCGTAGATTCGCAGAAGAAAGAAACGTTTCTATTGGCCTTTGGTTTAAGAGCTGTTGATGAGAAATTACTATTTATTTATTTTCAGATTTTACTTCATGTTGTTCAATATTAAGCGCAGCAAATCGTGACACTTACAATTTTTTAAATTGAGTCCTTGTCTATCCATATACCTCTACACTTTGTGGAAAAAACCCCCAGAAAATCTGAAACACTAACAGAATATACACACTCCGTTAATCCACACCTAAACGCCTCACGAAAACGTTCCTCCGACCCGTTTCAACTTCATTATAATTATGTCCTTTCATAGCTCGTCGGACCGTCATCCCCTCGCCTCAGCCTCTGTCCCTCGTAATCATGCCCTTTCTCCAACCCTTAAATTTAGCCACAGTTATACGACAAAGCCAAATCAAATTATTCAAATATTTGGACAACACGACCGGCCACTAATGAATTTAAATTAGTTCGTTCGTTCTGAACGAACGAGTGATGGTATTTGAATGAGTTGGTTGGGATCGGTTGGAGCCAATGTTCGGTGTTTGATTTGTGGCCGAGTTTCTTGGTGTACTTTGATTGGTTTTTGCTATGGTGCCAGTGGCTAAGGGAAGAGATGTATATTGAATTATTGATACCTGCTCTTCCTAAGCCGTTGTTAACGTTGGTAACAGACTGATATGCAAAGAGGGAGACTTTGTTCCTTCGTCAATATCATTTTTAACCGACTTCAAAAAAAGGAGGAGGTTCTCAATTCAAAAGTTATTTAGGCTATTTTAGGCTTTTTATGTTTGTTACCTCATAACTCCGTCATTTTATGACCGACTTAAAATATTCTTTTTTTATGTGAAAGGATATACTTTCCGATTGGTCCCATAGAAATAATATCAAAATCGATTCATTAGTTTGGTTTTTAAATAAAAATAGCTGGAAAATGAAAACTTCTAAATAAATAAACTCTAAAATATGGCGTCAAAAAATTCATCCATCGCTGTCGACTGGAAGTGTACCCAAAAGACTGGCGGCACAATAGTTTTTATTTTTATTTCAAGTGTATATATAGTTAGTAAAGTATTTATTAAAACGGTTGTACCTAAATATCTACGTAAATAAAAAATAGTCTACTAACGGAAATAGCTGGAAAAACTTTAATTTCGGAAGTGGGTGTTTAAAAAACGAAGAAACAACCAAAAACACCGACTTCCAAAACTAAAGTTATTTTATACTGTAGTTTTATTTTTATTTTTGGAAGTCGGTTGTATTTTTTTCCAGCTTTGCATTTCAAGTAATTTTCTTATTTCATTGTCTCTTTTAATCTACCAATACTTATTAATATATGGTTTTTCACCATTAAGTATTAATATTAATGAAAAAGTATCTATTAAGATTAATTAATACGGTTTCGATTTGGGAGGTTTATGGAAAATAGAACATTTAGAATTCAATTTCTGTCAATTACTATAATAAAACGGGAGGAGCTCGTGGCTAAAGAATATCAGCCGCGCGGGTCGATCAAGGTTAAGCAACGCTTGCCAAGGTTGGTCTGTCGATGGGTGACCGTCTTTACATACCGAGTAAAGCACGTGCCGTAACGTTGGTCCCGGCTGCCATTTGTAGATTTTTGGCAGTCGTTACGGATTGTCAGAACCCAGTAAATATGACACCAGTCTTACCAAGGAGTATCCGTGTCACCCAGTTAATGGGTTGTGGAGGTCTGGTAGGTAGCTGCTCCACGTAACATACTGGTATTCAGCTGAATCCGGTTTGACTGGTAGCCGACCCCAATATAGTTGGAAGAAGGCTAGGCAGTTGATGACTGTATTATGACAAAATTACCATTGACCAGTTTCCATATACTTAATGCTAAAATTATAAAAATAGAAATCAATTTATTTAGATCGGATATAACAAAATTAAACGTGAAAACTCATTGATTCCTAATTAGCATAATTATTACGAATTGATAACCTATTCCGTGTAATGAATAGGCAAATACACTGGACAGCAAATAAACCGAGCCACCCGCTACCTAGGCACTCTAATTCGATTTTCTCAAAAACTAAAAAACCTACAATTATCAAAGTTGTACCTACAGAAAGTGCGTTTCATGGTGATTAAAATGAAAGGAAACTCATTGGGTTTAATCAATATTTCAGTGTTTATTAAGGATTTTACAAAGAAGAGTCGTTTTCCAGTCGTGACAATCGTTAGTAATGATAAAGTGAAAAAAAAATTAAAGCCAAAAACAAAGATAAAATAAAAAAAAAAGGTTTTTGATCAATATTTCGTATTCCCTCCCCTTGCTCGGATAACTGCCAGCATCCTTGTATTCATCGACCTTACCAGCCTGACGATAAAATCTTGAGGAATTGTATTCCACTCCTCTTCAATTGCGATTCGCAGCTCTGGAAGCCTTGTTGGAGCAGGTACCCGGGCTCATCCCATAAGTGTTCTATCGGATGCAAGTCCGGGCTTCGAGCTGGCCAGTCCATCGTACGAATGCTGACGTCACGTAGATACTGGGTCACCACATGAGCAACATGAGGCCGTGCATTATCATGCATCAATTGCATATCCTGTCCGATATATCCTGCGTAAGGTACCACATGGTCTGCGAGGATTTCAGTAATGTAGCGATGAGAAGTCAGTCCACGTGTACGGCCCGTCGGTTCGATGAAAACTAACGCTGTATGTGCTGTTAACGAGATGCCGCCCCAGACCATTACAGATCCTCCTCCATAAGCAACAGTTTCCTCGATGCAACACTGAGAATAACGTTCTCCAGGGCGACGATATACTCTCTGACGTCGATCACTTCCATGTAGACTCACCCTGGTCTCATCAGTGAAGAGTACATTACTCCACTGCTCTAATGTCCAATCCCTATGCTCTCGAGCAAATTCAAGTCGTGCTCGACGGTGTGCTACCGTTAATGCTGGGCCTGTTGCAGCTCTTTTTGGGGTCAGGTTCCGTTCAGCAAGTCTCCTTCTGACGGTATCTGAACTTATGACCACTTGGCGTTCGTCACGCAGACTTTGTTGGACTTGAACTGCGTTGAGGTGGCGATTTCGCAGAACAGTAAGGTGGATATAACGATCATCTGCTGCTGATGTAGCCCTAGGTCTGCCCGTACCTGGACGGCGATCGAATGCTCCAGTCTCTAGGTATCGTCTGTAAACTCGTTGCACCGAAGATCTGCTAATTCGAAGCCTTCGAGGGACTTCACGTTGCGCAATGCCTGCTTGAAGTAATGCTACAGCTTGAGCTGCTTCCTGAGGTGTTGTATCCATTATTAATCGAAAAAAGTAGCAAAAACACACGCGTCTGAGCAAACGATGGACAAAAACTAAAGAAATGATAAGAAATATCCGACTATCCTCATTGTAGAGAAAAAGAACGCTAATTTCAAACTCTGGTGAAAACAGAGCAAATCGTTAGCATTGTGTTTGTTGCTTGATTACAATGTGAGTTGACGGTAGTTTCGAATTAATTTGTAGTCATTTTAATCACCATGAAACGCACTTTTTGTAGGTATAACTTTGATAGTTGTAAGTTTTAAGAAAATCGGTAATTCCTAGGTAGCGGGTGGCTCGGTTTATTTGCTGACCAGTGTAGTTCAATTATTAGTTTATTAGTTATTATAATTAGTTGTTATAAAATTATGAGTTTTGACATAAGATTCCCGTTAACTAATTAAGTAGGTACTGGTCATTTAATGCGTTTTAGACAGGAATAGATATGAGAAGTTAATTAATTTTCTGATTATGGTTATGACAGATTTTGCGTAGCATTAATAAATCATTTTTTTTTAGAATGGATATTGTTTTTACACGCCGAATATCCTCATCATTCGTGCTAACAAAATCCTAAAATAAAAAAAAAATGTGCCTCTAGGTGACGACAATAACTTTAATTTCAAGAAACCAAACAATTAAAATAACCAAAAACACTTCCACAATACGTCAAGCTAAGTTAACCAAAAACGCAACTATGGGGGACAATAAGAATTAATAATACACTCACAATTCAAAAACTTGGACCACCCCGCGTTAAGTGCGAACTGCGTTGCATTATACATTAACCCGGGCGCCGTGGGGTGACCGAGATCATAGCCTACTCATGCATTTATCACGTTTTATAACTTGCTTGACATAGGTACGGAATGGGTTGTTTTCTCGACTTTGGTGATAAAATCGACTTTTAAACGTTTTTGCATTGACGTGTTTACTGGTTTGTTGGTATAGTAGTTGCAAGCGCTATTGCCTCCTGGCTTGGGAAGCGGTCACCTCCTTCTGCGAAGCAGTAATGCTAGCGAAGGAGGCGGCGGGCCGCGCGAAGGAGAGACAAGTGCTTCGCCCTAACCGCCGCTACAGGAGTCTTCTCCTGTAGCGGCGGTTAGGGCGAAGCACTTGCCCCGGGCGTCGGGAGTCGCAGGGTGATCTCCGGCCACCGTAGGCGCGGGCCTGCGGATGGCGAGCGTTTGGTGGCTCGCTGTCCGATCACCGCCAGGCCCGGGTCGATGGCGCGTTGTGTTCCACGCGCGCCTCAAAGAGATGTCAGCATAGGAGACGAGGCGCGCAAGGGCCAGAGCCTGCCAGGGTTGCGGAATTTGTTCGAAAGAGGTACCGCGGCCCTGGAACGCAAAGGGCTTTAGAAGGAACACGGATGGGTTTTAGTCAGTAAGAGTCTGACACGCCCTTCCGCTCCACCCAGAGCGGAAGAAGTCATTTGATGATTNGCGCGCAAGGGCCAGAGCCTGCCAGGGTTGCGGAATTTGTTCGAAAGAGGTACCGCGGCCCTGGAACGCAAAGGGCTTTAGAAGGAACACGGATGGGTTTTAGTCAGTAAGAGTCTGACACGCCCTTCCGCTCCACCCAGAGCGGAAGAAGTTATTTGATGATTTTCCATCCATAAAAAAAGCGCTATTAGTAAGCATGAAGTTCTGAATTCGGTTTCAGGGTTGGGTGAAATGTTATGTGTTTTTTTGTTTACTTACGGCGGTTTTAATGCAACAAGGCAATCTCCATCAGTCAACGTTTCGGTTGAAAATACTAGACTTTGGTATGTAGTTTCTGCATCTGGGGTTCTAAACAACAGTCACATTCATCCAGTCATCAATCGCATGGACTACGTTACAATTGTTGTCCCTTTGTCTTAAGCCTATTGACCAAGTCGTAGCTGCTAATGAGGAAAAGGTCCTGGGTCGCGAAAAGTGTTAGGTTTTCCACCTGGAATAGGGTATTTGACTTAAATAATCTAAATGGTCCGTCAGATAGATTTCCAAAAAATATTGGACACTTTTTTTTTCTGTTGTCACGTATAAATAAAAAGACGATACAGTGCGTTGAAAACTCGTGTGACGTCACTTACCAGTACGCTTTTTACTGGACGTTACAAGCCTCCACTCCTTATCTTTGATACGTTTTATCTTCGTAATTTTCTATTCACTTGATGATATTTTTTTCGATAGAATCATATTTTTTCAACCCAGGCAACATCCCTATGTGTCAATTGCAGCTCGGAGTCTGAATCTGTGCTGTGATGGCAATATGTATATGTAACTTAAATATAACAGGTACACAGGTTCTTCTCTTTTGCCAAATTCTTTAGAGATAACAGGTGTGATTTTCTGACGAATGAATATTGTTATTTTTACAGACTGCTTCATTGTTTGCAAGCTTGAAAGTTCAGGAGGACCACTCTATAAGCCCGAAGTCCGTAGTTTCGGGCTTAGTTGCAGGCGTATTTTACTCCGTATCACCTACGGACTTACGATTAGTTCCGAACCCGAACTAAGAATGAATGACAACACGATTTTTGTCATCCATTCTTAGTGGTTAGGTGATACGGAGTAGAATACTCCCGCAACTAAGCCATTTGTTCGATCTTCATTTAGAGCAGTATAGTTACGATTTCTTTTAAGGTTTTATTCAGTAGAAGCCCAGAGACGAGCTTAGAATAATGTGGGCGTATTTTCACACCTCGGGTTACTTCTTCGTGGAATTGAAGCGTGACATTATGTTATGTTATTTTAAAATTTTGTTCTTTGTCTCCCTTCTCAGAAGAGGTTTTCTTGCATTGGCTGACCTTTTTGGAAAAAATTCAAATGTTCAAAGATAGCTTAGATCTCTCTTACGGCCGGTCTCAGTAACGTCATGTTTGAAAGGCAAATATGACGTTACAGTTACTGTTGGTAGCTGCTAACATGACAGTTGGTTAAAGGTAGATACGTTATTGAAACCGGCCGTTAGATCTTAGACTTGGCTTCCTTTGACTTGGTGTATTTTTCCGGTTCAGTTAATTTTTGAGTTACTAAAGGGCAACCGGGCTAGGTCCAATATAGCCTACAAATTATGTCAGTAGGTGGGGATTTATTTTCAAGGGAAAACAGTCTTCTTTTAAGATTTTTACAAAGAAGATTTGGCTACAAATTATATTCTTGTTGTGGTCTTTATTAATTGTGTTGTTTTAAGATTTTACAAAGAAGATTTGGCTTCAAATTTTATATTTGTTGTGGTTTTAGGGTAATTGTTTTCATATTGTCAGAGTATGGAACTCTGGCAAGGTCATGAGATAATGTTTCCATTGATGTTGACTTCAATCTTGAGACACTTAGAGCGGATTTAGGTATGCTTATAAACAGTGAATGTTGACCATGATTGGTAGATGCTATACAACTGCCCAACTGCCTTTTTTGATGATGAAATTAAAAGCAGAAGAGCTGGAGGTACCGACATAGCTTGCAAGCTAAAGTGGCAGTAGGCTGGTCATGACCTTCATAAGACCGATGACCGTTGGAGCGAACCAGGTATACCTTTTTTCATCAAAAGTGGATGGGACAGCCTGCATGCGAAAGGCGGAGGACCGGGTACTATAACGCAACTTGGGGGAGGTCTATGACCTGCATTGGACAGCGAGATGTTAAGTTTTCCACCACCTTTATCAACACTAAATCATAATATACAACATGTAACAGAATAAACGCAATACCTCTTAAGGGGTCATTGTACTCATCATTATGAACAACTTTTACTATGGGACCAACACTGAAATCGCGATTATGATGAGATCAATGACCCCTTAAGAGGTCTTGCGTTTATTCTGGTACACGTTATAGAAGTAGAAATGTGTAAATGTTTCTCTTGAAACAGTACAAAGTATAACGTAAGTAACATATTGACTGGCCTGTTGGTCGAGTGGTTAGTAACCCTGACTGCTTAACCGGAGGTCGTGGGTTCGATTCCCACCCAGGACAAATCTTTGTGTGATGAGCATGATCATTTGTTCTGTGTCTGGGTGTAATTTGTGTATAATATGTATGTATTTAGAAATATATAAGTATGTTTATCAGTTGTCTGGTTGCCATAGTACAGGCTCTGCCTAGTTTGGGATCGGATGACCGTGTGTTAGTTGTCCCAGGATATATTATTATTATTATATTATTATATAAATCTCACAGAATCTCAAGAAAAATAAAGCAAGCATACATTTAAACAGACACACAATCTTAACCGTACCATATAAAAGTTTCATCATAAAGGTGGCTCGGAATAAAATATTCGTGAGGAGTTGAAATAGTTCCCTTGCAAAGATCATAACTCACCGTGGGGAAGCGCTCCAGAGAATCGCAGGAGTTACGCATTTATGGGGAGATTATGGTGGTCTTTGACGTATCTCCAACCGACTCCTGAAACAGGAAAAGGTTCTCAACTTTTGTGCAGTCATACTTTTAATCAGAATCCGAATAGCTTATGGCTAAATAATAGTTGCGCAGAGGTTCGATTGTCAGTACCTCAACCATTGCTGTATGGTTCACTTACTGAGCAATCGAAACCAGTAATATATGTATATGTTTGTATTTTTACGTATTTTTATGTGTGTGTGTTTTTGTTATTATTTTATTATGTGTAATGTGTGTGCTATGATCCATGTTGGTCGAAATAAACGTTTATTATTATTATTTATTATTATAATAACAGACGCATGGATCCACCTTCCAGGTTAAGCAGTGCTTGGTCGGTTTGTGGATGGTTGAACATCAATTTCCTTTTAAGATTCCTCCGTTCCTCATGAAGGAAGTAGAGCTATTGGTTCCGGCTGTGTGTTACGGATAGCCAGAACGAAGTTTTTTTTTTTTTTTTGATTTGCTGAATACTATATCTGAAAGATCACCAACTCTTTAGATGTAAATACCTACAGATGTAGATGCAGCTGCTCAATTTATGTTTTTTTTTTGTGTGCGGCCAATGAAGCAGTAAATCTTATCAAAACATAACGCCCAAACGTTTTTAAAAAGCAAAATAGACTCACAAAGAGACATCGTTTATTCAAAACAAAGCATTATTGTTTTAGAACCCACACCGACTAGCACATAAAGTAATCCATACCAGTTCTAAAAAAATAACAAAAAACCTAATGAATATAACCATATCAGTATATTTTCGCCTCTTTTAACGCAACATGGACGATTAATTCCGGCGAATGGGGTGAAGTCGCAAGTTGTGGTCAGAGCGCAGTCCACGTTGTGATAAACAGTTCGCGCGCCGTGTTATACACTTGGCCGGAAAAAGTATTTTGTTACGTACGTTTATTGGTGCGTTTACCCTGCCTGAATTGGAACTATAGTGTTTAGTTTTTTGTTCTTTTTTTTTAAACAAAGTTTATTTTGCGTTGAATGAATGAATTATATGTATGAATGAATTAATGGTTATTTGGTTGGCCGTCTTGATTATAGAAGGGTCTGGGTTTATTAGGTATTATAGATTTATTATACTTGAAAGAAGAAACGCTGAGTAACAGATTGAATTTTAAAAATACCTCTTGTATTATGTTTACCAGGAAAAGCCTAATGAAAATAACCATATTAGTATATTTTCGCCTATTTTTACGCAACATGGACGATTAATTCCGGCGAATGGGGTGAAGTCGCAAGTTGTGGTCAGAGCGCAGTCCACGTTGCAGTGATAAACAGTTCGCGCGCCGTGTTATACACTTGGCCGGAAAAAGTATTTTGTTACGTTCGTTTATTGGTGCGTTTACCCTTCCTGAATTGGAATTACGGTGTTTAGTTTTTTTTGCGTCCTTTTTTAGTTTTTTTTTGTGTTGATTTATTTGATTGGCCGTGTTGGTTATTTGTGGACACATAATTGGACTTTTATGACCATATCGCCTGTAGATCTGGTGGAGACTTGGATTCAGATGTTAGGGATTCGCAATCCAAATCGCCATCTTCTGAGCCAATCTACTCGTCAACGACGCCAACGTCCGCTCGGTAGTGAAACATATCCGTGCATACAATACAGGACAGTGATAAGGCGCAGCACATCACGGCAGATTTGCGAGTGACGACGTCATTTGTTACTTGTCTCCCGTATGGCCGGGGTGGACTTAGTTAGAGCGAGCCTTTATTTTGGACACTTTATGTTGTTTATTCTAGGATTTTCGACTAGATAGGACATATTTTCTTCTTTTTCTAAATGTTTAAAAATCAAGTGGCGTGCGTTGGTTCCGCAAAAATTTTAAATGGTGCAACGCATGTGATTTTTGAAGTGAAAATTTCTTTAGGCGCGTTGAGCATTTTTTGGGTAAACAAAACCATGGAACACGCGTCATCGTCACCGAACGCTTTCCATGAGCTATATGTATACTGTGTACCTATATATGTGTGTTTTTTGGGTGAACAAAAATCATGGAACTCGCGTCATCGTCACCGAACGCTTTAGCTTTCACTTCTATCGGCAGTCCCCAAAGAATGCCCCGCATGTTTTTTTTTGCTGTGTTCGTATTGTCAATAAGAAAAAAATGAAAAAAGAACTCGTTCGAATCCGGGTTGGGTCGCCAGTTTGAAATAAAGATGCTTAAGTTTGTAACAGTGTTACAGTGATAAGGCGTACCACATGTGTTATTTTCTTATATTCAATTAACCTTTTGAACGCCATTGTCACGAATACATGACAAGCAAGCGCGTGCCCTGTACGCCAAACGTCACAAATATGTGACAAAAAGTACGATAAATTTGTGGCTTGGCTTCGGGGGCACGTCGATGCGTTTATGCTCTAGCGTTCAAAAGGTTAAATGTCCAGAACAACCAAATAAATAGAGGTATTTCAAAATCTAAGAGACTATAGAAATTGATGGATAAGATTTGTACATCCGATTCCGTGCAAATCCGGGGCATGTCGCTAATTTAAGACAGATTTGGTACTTAAGCGGAATAGTAACAAGAAATCTGTTTATAAGTTGGGCAATTAAAGTTGGGTGGACGAACTTAGAGCGCGTTTTTTTGACACTTTCTGCTTTTGACAAGATATACATAGGTTCAATTATCTTCTATCTCCTTCTTCTTAACATATAAACGATTGCCATGCATTACTATCGCAAAACGTGTGTCGTTGAATAACAGATTTGCTTGCAAATAAACATTTTGATTGATTGAAAAACTTGAAAAATGGGTCGAGCTAACCCATTTTTTTTGTTGTATTTGTAATCGTCAGGATATAATTTTAACGATAATTTACTTCAGAAGATTTGAGAAGGCTTCGCACGGTTCTTTTTTCTCAAAAATAATTCCTTTATGATATAATAATAGAAAAAAATGTTTGCGTGTACTAGTGTACACACGTAAGAAGTGAAACTTCTTTATGACCTTATTTTTCGAAAAATGATCTACTTTTGTTTTCATTTTTACTTTGTAAAAACAAAACACAAAACTACAACAACAACAACTAACAACAAACAAACAACAACCCACAACAACAACTACCACAACAACACACAACAACAACTACCACAACAACACACAACAACAACAACTATCTCTAATACAAAAAACGGTCAAGTCTAGTGGTGGGAGTAAGTCCGCTTAAACGACATGCTATCCCTACTCCGCTGGAGAAAGTACTCTTCGAATCAACCGTGGTAGGGACAAGAAAAAGATGGCGCGTAACGGAAAAATGTGACGAAATGTAAAGAAGTTTCACTTCAATAAATCTGTTGTTATTTAAGTTTCACTTCAATAAATCTGTTGTTATTTGGGTTATTGAACAATTAAAATTATTATCCGTGCATAAAATACAAATGACTGTGATAACCTACAGCACATCACGGCGGATTTGCGAGCGACGACGTCATTTGTCACTTGTCCGTCAAGTGGTTAACGTGGTTAGACCGAGCCTTTATTCTATGTTCATCTAGTTTTTTAAAGAATTTATAATATGCAGGGCTTTTTTATTTTATTTATATCGAACATATTCATATTGTTTTTAGTAACACTTATAAAACTATGTTAGTAAACATTGTGTGTATAATTAAGTAATTCTTGATACAAATTGCCTGTTAAAATTAAATTATCGTACCATAAAATAGCGAAAAACTCTTTGATTTATCGTTGAAAATGTAAGCATCGACGAAACCTCTTAACAGAGTCAAAAATAGACTGCAAAAACATTATCCAGACTGCCATAGACATAATAATAAGAAAGTATAGTGCTGTTGGAAATATCTTGGAAATAAAACTACGGTGAAAATCTTGGGGACCGCAAAAACTGTTCAGTATTCTAGTACGGCGCTCGCGGGAAGCAGAGAGGAATGAAAACGTTACCGTCGTGTGGTGAGGAGATGGGAGAAGTACCACTCTGTGTTTGGTGGTGAAAAAGTCATGATTAATCACTGTAAGTGGCTATAAGTGCTCACCAGAGTATGGACCATTATCTGTGCATTGCAACAAATACACTGCGGTCGCCAACCCGCCTGCCAAGCGTGGCAATTATGGCAATATCCCCCCCTTTGGGGATGTCCAGCAACGTACGGACGGACGTCTTTCGGCTGATATGATGATGATGATGAAGTGGGTATTTAGGTAGGAGTTCAGATTCTTCGTTCGTTTGTGTGCTTGTTATGGTAGACGCCAAATAAGTTTGCAATAACGATCATTGACCCACCTACATTTATTGACATACTTTATTTCAAAAACTGAAATTAAGACATAAATCAGTCCTGAAGCGATATCTATCGTGATCCTTTACATTTTCCAGTAGGTAGTGGAAACTTTTTCTAATGTATTTTTTGGGTATTCGGGAAAAACTATACTTTATTGCACATTTACCCGGCGTCTACCATAGTTGGTAGTTGAAAAGCCCATGACACCATTCCACCCACCACTGAAATTCCCGAACGTTGAAATCAACAGTGGTGACTACCAGAAAAACGCTTGCTTTTTGTTATTTGTTCAGCTCTTCACACTTTTAATTCTAACCACTACAACTCCTGAACGTCAGAATCAACAGTTTACTAGAAAAGTCAAGGCAATGAATCTCGATGATTCCCGGGGAAAAAAAAAAATACTGTCTTGGATTCTTGATACCTTTATACCACAACAAAAAATTAAAGAAACCCATTTTTTGTTAACGTTAAAGAAACAAGTCCATCGCGAGTTCATTCATTCATTTGCTCCTGCCACATTACCGAATTTACAATAAAATTGTGTCAAGACGCTCGCACATCAAGCTACCCGAAACTGTCAAATATTCCCAATAAACCTTGCGATAAAGTTGACAATCTATTAAAGAAATTTGACAGATTGTTGTAACTTGATGTGCTGGCGTCTGTACAATGTTATGGTTAAAAAACCGGCCAAGTACGAGTCGGACTCTCACACGAAGGGTTCCGTACTCTTAACTTTTAACTTAATTTATATTTTATTATTTGTTGGTATAGCGGCAACAGAAATACATCATCTGTGAATTTTAACTGTCTAACTATCACGGTTCATGAGATACAGCCTGTTGACAGACGCACAGACAGACAGACGGACGGACAGCGGAGTCTTAGTAAAGGGTCCCGTTTTACCCTTTGGGTACGGAATCCTAAAAAGATGCAAGTAACACCTGTCATAGTATCTTCCAAACCTTTACTCCTAGGCCTAGCCTTCTGCCTACCCTGTGTCCCCGTCAGCCAAGTTTCAATATAATTAGAGCGAACGGCACCTTTTCAATTGGTCTGCGGTGAACTTGTACCGGAGGAGTTGCAGCCCCTGATTTTATAACTGCACCCCTGATTGTTCATTCTTGCTGCAGTCGCCCTTAGATTATGTTAAAAGGAACAGGGAAGTTAATTTGGATATGTTTCAGTGAGTTAAGATTAGCTGGGAGAAGAAGGGGGGCTTTTATGGGGATGGGTAAAGTGTCGTTTTGTTAGAAGTAGGTATTCAATTAAATTCATTTATTTATATTAGATTAATAATGTCTATAATTGTTAGTAACAAAGGTCTTAAAACTATGTTAATCAATACTAAAATCAAATCGAAACAACTAAAATCAAAACAATTCAAAATAATAAAAATCAGTTTATGGGGATGGGTAATTTTTTCATTTATTTCAGACTAATAATGTCTATAATTGTTAGTAACAAAGGAAATAAAACTATGTTAATCAATACTAAAATCAAAACAATTCAAAATAATAAAAATCAACAATGTCCAAAAAAAAACATGTCAAAGTTAATAATAATAATAATGACCATGTCACGTTGTACTGGAATCGCTCTATCATCACTGATAGGACTATTGTTGCCAATAAGCCGGATATCGTGGTGATAGACCGATTAGCGCGCCGCACAATAATAATCGATGTTACCATCCCGCATGACTAGAACCTCGTGAAGGCTGCCTACTACTACACCGGCGGACTACTACTTTTTATACTTTTAAATGTTTTTTTTTAAGAAATATTTAAAAATGTAAGGAAAATAAATAAACATAATAGTAAATTAAATTACTACATGTCAATTTATACAATAATCATACATACAATATCATCTTGTCACATGAAGCTGGATGAATCTTTCCAGTACCACAGATTCTGGCCTCTCAGAAATCATCATCATCATCAAAGGCTGTTTTTTATTTGGCTGTTTGCATAGGCATAAAAATCTGCACGGAATTGAATAAGTATTGCCGCACACTTGTATGTCAATGTATTGGGTGAACTTGCAGGATAAGTAACTTGAAGTTACACCTGCGATCAAAAATACAAGGGATTGATCACGTGACATTTCAACAGGGCTTGTCAATCCTACACATTTTTGACGTTTTGACAATTGCCTTCGCCACGCCACCGCTTACAGAATGTCATTGACAAGCCTTAGGTGGATAGATATTACTACTAAAACGCCACTTTCTATCTATATATATTATATATAGATAGATAGAAAGTGGCGTTTATTTATAATAAAAATAAATCG
The DNA here is from genome assembly GCA_002192655.3 of Mamestra configurata. NCBI lineage: Eukaryota > Metazoa > Arthropoda > Insecta > Lepidoptera > Noctuidae > Mamestra > Mamestra configurata. The sequence continues at coordinate 958,814 of NDFZ01005471.1, forward strand.
ACCAATGTGTTGCTAGGCGCAACACTCGAGAACGGCTCGACCAATTTCGCTAATTGTTTTGAAGTGAAAACTTTTTAGGCGCGGTACGCATATTTTTAGATGAGATAAAGTCTCTGGACTCGCGACTCCGTTACGAGACGCAGACGATAAAAATCTACCATTATTTTTTTTTTTTTATAGAAAATTTGATTTTACTATGTCCAATCAACGCAATATTAGCACAACGAGATATAAAAGTACAATCGATGCGGTATTCACGAGATATTTAAATAACTTCGAATCAAAATTGTTTATTTCCTATTTTAGTTACCATGAACCCCTACAGTTTCTATTTTAGATTGTAATATTTTTAATGATAATGATGATGATACAAGAGTTGTCGAAATTGTTAACGATGATTCATAAAAGAATATTAAATGTATTTTAAAGTTTCTAATAATTAATAAAATACGATTCATAAATAAAATGCAATTCATAACCCAATAACCCTAGTACACATCTAAAAAATGTCTAACGCGTGTCCCGGAGCGCAACCCGTGTGTTGTGTTTGTTATTGTCAGGAGAAGGTGAAATGAAATGAAATAAAATTTGGAAAAAAATATATATACCATCGGGTGAAGCCGTCATTTAAAACTGTATCGCACAACATTAAAAAAAGCCAAAAAGGAATACCGGAGCAACTTAAAAACTTCATGAAATAAAACAATAATACAATAAGATGCTGAAACGTCCATGCTGTCGCAGTCAGTCACTGAAATTAAGCCTGAAACTTCAAGCACTGTTCCAGTATAAACTTACTGGAGTTAATACTTTTTAACTCTATGTTATGGTGATAAGTTTGAAACGACTGTAGTTCAATGCTCGAGACAGTGACTAGTGATCGAAAGAGGTTTATATATATGTCACTGGAAAATTTCAGACTCCGAAGATTGTAATAAATCTTTACTATGTTATAATTTCTCGATATTTTATGAAAAAATCGTGTTTTACATAATATATCCCATCCAAATTCATTAGGTTCCATTATATCCGTATCTCATTATGAAAAAATAGTTTACAATTTCACGTGAAATTTTATAATCTTACGGCGTTTGCAATTTTCCGGTGACGGTAAGAACAATGCTCGACGCCAGGTAAATTTGCAGCACTTTTTTTTTTTTTTAAGATGGGAAATCATCAAATGACTTCTTCCGCTCTGGGTGGAGCGGAAGGGCGTGTCAGACTCTTACTGACTAAAACCCATCCGTGTTCCTTCTAAAGCCCTTAGCATTCCAGGGCCACGGTGACTCTTTCGAACAAATTCCGCAACCCTGTCAGGCTCTGGAACTAGCGGGCCCCGTCTTCTGCACCTGGACGATAAATTATGAATCGTTTTTCAATACTAGAAAATGTAAAGGATCACAATAGATGTCGATTCAGGACAGCTTTACGCCTTTATTTCTGATTTCAGAATTAAGTATGTCAATGTAGCAGGTGGGTCATTGACCGTTATTAACTGCCATTAACTGAGTAATACGGTAATTCTTGGCAAGACTGAAGTCAGATTTTCTAGCTTCTGCAATCGATATAGATAGTCATCTGTATCGACTGCCAAATATCTACAAGTGACAGCCGGGACCAACGGCTTAACGTGCTTTCCGAGGCACGGAGGAAACTCGGTATGTAAGATGGTCACAGACCAACTTCGGCAGGCGTTGCTTAACCTTGAAGATCGACCCATGTGGATGTTATTATTTAGCCACGAGTTCCTAATCCTTTTTAACTAATATTATAAATGCGAAAATTAATTTGGTTGTTAAAAATTGCCAATTGATTTTGATGAATTTTGTTGCAGAGATGGATTGTAAATGCGGGCTAGAGCAAATTAAAACTATAAAAAGAAATATAATGTGGAAACATCGATGCGACAATAAATGAAAACGCTGGCAATACTGGTTCATAGAAATATTTTGAAACTATTATAAACCCTGTCACCGAAATAAAAAATAAACTGTTAACCATAAAACGTCAAAAAAACTCAAACAAGTCAAGGATAGTGACTACTATTCTGCCGAAATATTCCAAGCAGTCTGTTGCAGTTAGTGACATCAAATCTGTGATAAAAGACAACATATTCGTATGAACTAGTATTGCCATGGTTTTGATTTATTCTCTTATCGTCGTCTCCACTCTTGTATACTTATGCACAATATTTTCTTATCCTACTAATATTATAAACGCGAAAGTTTGTAAGAATGTATGTATGGATGTATGTTTGTTACTCTTTCACGCAAAAACGACTGAATGGATGTTGATGAAATTTGGCACAGAGATAGATTATATTCTGGAATAAGACATAAGATACTTTTTATCCCGGGAGTATGTTCCCTTGGGATAATTTTCGACATTCACGCGGGTAGAGCCGTGGGCGACAGCTAGTCATTAATAAGCATTGCGACGTTTTCCTAAAGAGGTTTATTAAGGGATGAAAGCTTACATTGAAGTTCTTAATTCTTGCCAGTGAAAATTACAGCAGCTTATTGATATATTAAAATATAATAATATATCACAGGAAATAATAGTACCTTACTGAAATGAAAACGACAACATATTCAATTTTTGCAATAATTTTATCGCCATAATATCGGAAATCATTAAAAATACAACATGCAGTACAGGCAAGCAGACTGGCCTGTTGGTCGAGTGGTTAGTGATCCTGACTGCTAAACCGGAGGTTGTGGGTTCGATTCCCACCTAGGACAAATCTTTGTGTGATGAGCATGATCGTTTGTTCTGTGTTTGGGTGTAATTTGTCTATAATATGTATGTATTTAGAAATATATAAGTATGTTTATCAGTTGTCTGGTTGTCATAGCACAGGCTCTGCCTAGTTTGGGATCGGATGACCGTGTGTGAGTTGTCCCAAGATATTATATTATATGTATATTAAGTAAAAGATTGTTTTTATGTAAATTCGAAGAATACGAGCTGTTGGTCTTTGTACCCCTTTCAGATTGTACTTGTTGAGATTTTTAGTGCAAAAATATATGGTAAAAATATACCGGTAAAGTTATAGTCGTGTGGAACTTTCCTGTCGGGCAACACATTGGGACACTCCTTTCAGGGCTTTACAGAGTCAATTTACGAAGGTATATTAAATGTCAAATTTTGGGGCACAATAGAAACATCGCAATAATTTGCCCGAAGGTGATTGGTGCATTTACATTTATATTCGGGAGCCATTTCAAAATGGATAAAATGAGACATTATGATTGTATAACGCAATTTACTCTTATAATAAAATTGTAATCAATTCAAATATTTCAACAATAATTACAGAAAATACGACAACTTATAAAAATATTATAACGTAATTAAAACCATAAAAAATTAAGCCTAAAACATGACATAGATATTTGTAATAATATAATTACAATCGTTTAACGTCCATCTTTTGACTTGAAGTTCGCGCGCTCCCCTCTCTCCCACTATTGTCACGTGGGCACTGGGCACTCAACTCAACTAAAGCGTTTCACACATGGCAGCTATAAAATATATTTATGTACATTATATCCCGAGATCTATAGCTTTAAATAATCTTAAAGAATCCCACACACAACAGGTAATTTGATGTATCTTTCCCTCCATTCCAAACTTTTTGAACACTGTATTTGAAGAGAGACGTATTGTATTATACGGATATCGAAATATAAATGTATATTTTCGTATCGCTCTGTATCTTAAGATACGAAGATGTAAAAATATACATTACAGTTGTCGTGTGTGGTGTCCTGACGATTTTTATGGAAAGGTGTAATGAGATGTATCGTACTACAATATACATCTTTAAATTATAGCGGCCGTATGTGAAGTGCTTTATGGTGTGGTTGAGACGGGCAGTCTATCGTTGGTTGTCGAGCAGTGAAGTTTATACTGAGTGTGTGTACAAGTGTTGTCGGTAGAAATAAAGTGTTCATAAATATTTTTCTTTCACAATGGAATACAAGAATTCTTTTTTTTTTATTTTTTTTTTTATCCAAAATTTTTCATTTCACGGACGAAAGCAAAAATAAATCAGCTGTTCAGTAATAATATCACCTGGATAACTAGGACATCAATTGTAATGACAGCTCACTTCACCTAACTTTTCACGGTCAGTAATTACCACGATCGGCCGTCAGTGCGTTTTATCGAGTTATGCAAGCATAAATATGTTTGAGGTAGTCTTTTTTATTCGTGATTTCAGTCTTAGTCCTACGGGTAAAGTGGATCATAATGATGACCTATTTTCAGGTTTTGTGTTTAATTTGTTACACCTTATAAAAATGTGTACATATAAAATTTTACACATTCGAACACTAGTAATAATAATGATTAAAAAATATACATCAGGGCGAAACCGGGGCGGGCCACTAGTCTACAATATAATTATATACTTGCCCAAGTAACTTAAATCTATATAACTATTTATATAAAAGATTTATGATTTATATAAATCTTTATAACTATCCAAGTAACTTAAATCTATATAACTATTTATATAAAAGATTTATGATTTATATAAATCTTTTATATAAATAGTTATATAGATTTAAGTTACTTGGGCAAGTATATAAAAAAAAGAAATTGGTCCAGCCGTTCACGCGTGATGCCGTGACCAAGGGAAATAGGGATTCATTTATATATATACTAGCGGTCCCGACAGACGTTGTCCTGTCCGAACGTTTGCTTTGTGTATGACGAAAAATTATTGAAATCGATTGCAGCGCCACCTACCAGTCTAATTGTGAATCTAAACCATTCTCGAATCCCCTTGAACACACACAATAAATTTCATCAACATCGGTCCAACCGTTTAGGAGGAGTTCAGTGACGTACACACGCACACAAGAAATATATATATTAATATATGTATAGAAAAAGCTACTGTAAGTTTATTGAACAATCTTTTAAACAAAAAAAAGTTTTAAAGCACCACCTCCCACAAAAAAAAAATAAAGACAAACAACTACAACCAGTTTGTATAATTATGGAGTTAGCTCATTAATGATCTCAATCAAGTCAAGATATTAGTTCGTACCTCCGTCAGGGCCTGTCTCTTGTAATTGAGTGCTTGTCATTTACAGGACGTATTGGAGGTATGGATGTCCGACAGGTAAACTAAGGGTTGACCAAGTAATTTTGGATTTAGCTATCTAGGCTGTAATGGAGACTTTGTTTAATTGGGAAAGTTAAACTCAATGGACTCTGTTGCGTTTTAACATTAGGTAGTCTATTTTGTATTAATGGTTTGCAACAAGTCATGTTGGTCCCATTGGTGAGTTGCAAACATCTTTCTTATGCGTGGTAAAAGATTTCCGCCACGAATGTAGTGTGTATAAGGAACGAAAGAATTCGCAATTTCTTTTATAAAGATTTATTTTTCTCAGTTCGTCTCATGGACGGACATCGAAAAATTAGGCCCATAGACCTAGCTTGTGATATTTTATATAGTCCTCCTGACCGATTTCGGCCATGAGGGTCGATCTCAACGTCGACTTTGACTTTGACACCAACTTCCAAATTCCGGGCTGTCACAGAGATGTTTTTAACGGAAAAACGAAATTATTTTTTTTGCCCCACCTGGGACCTGGACCCCACTCTCAGCAGTTGACTCTTGCGACCGCGATATGTTTTATTCCTAAGTCCCATATGATATTTTTCTTTATTCTAAGGGCTTTATTGTTGAATGATAAGTGACACCCTAGGACACTTATCACCAGTGATCGGAATGGGTAGAGTTATTTCTTCTGTTATTTATCTGATTATATTGTAATCTGAATATATATTTTTTTAATCCCGGTTTTAAGTGTCATGGCTTAGAGGAGATATCATCTACTCTATGTTACTTACTTCATCGAACTTTAGGTCAATATACTCTACTTATTCCGATCTCTGATTATCACTTAGAACAAAGGCTTAAGTGAAATATACTTTATATTTTGAATCTATGAATCTTGACTCTATCTTTAACTGCTAATCAGTTCACGAAACACCGGTCAGTATTCTATGTGTGCCTCAATATAAACACCATAACGTACCTATGTAGTTAGTTCATACCAACGCTAGCTCTTTTGAGCATGCCGGACACAGCTACCGATGAGCTGGGCCTTTCAATCCATCAAATACATACCAAAAGGGCTGACACAGGTGTGGAAAGTGCAACTCGAATCAATCGTGTGACGTAGCTGTCAAAGAGCTAATAATTGCGTCGGTACAGTTAACAAAAGAGGTTCTATAGGATATCTTTGTTAGAACTGAATTTTGGAGGACGGAATGTCACTGCAATTTTGTATGGTTTTGGTGCCTACACAGCCTATAGCTACTAGTTTCAAATTCGGTCTCATATAATCTCTCATGAGGCATGTTTTGTTCGTAGTGAATTTTAATCATCTCTTACTATAGTCACATAATTTTATTTCAAGGAATAACAGTTTGACAGCTTTCCAATACAGAAGCTTTTAAACCACCTTTTTATTCCTCAGTCACAAAATATCTGACTATTGAAAAATCTGCCCTAAATCTAAATCATAACCCATATTGAAAGTAATTTCCAAAATTGACGATGATTAACTTTTAATTAGTATCACCAAGCATTTAGTTAAAAAGTGTTCATATATATCACAAAGCATAAAAAGTGTTGATATACATATATCACAAAGCATAAAAAGTGTTTATATTTATCACGAAGCATTTAGTTAAACAGTTTTATGGATAGGGCTGTAAGCATTTATACAGGAATAAATAATATTTAATCATTTTGACGGCACAAAAACCAAATCCCAAATCGATAATCAACTTTCGTCGCTGACTGTACCTACGGGTACTATGTAGCTGTAACCTTTGACTCGTATTCCACAGTACCCTTAGTATCCCCTCGTTCACCCGCTTTGTCATCCTATACACAATGGTCCGACTAATTGCTGACAACTGACATTAACAATAATTAGTACGCACCTCCCCTTTGGGGTGTGCTCGAAGGGAAAGGGGAGAGCGGGGTGACGAAGTGTCTTTTTTGTTAAGAAATTTGTCAGCCTTTTGTTTAGAATTTTACGTTTATTTTTCGAAGATTGTTCCTTTGTTTGATTGGCAGTGGTTTTTGGGTGATGTAATTAATGACGCTTCACTCTACGTTAAGAAAATATTTCCGGGTTTGTGTTTAGGACGCAAGCGCGATTTCTTACTACAGTGTCTTAAGGGCGAAAATATATTGACAAGAAAAAAGAAAGAAAAGAGTTTATTTGCGACAAGCATGACCCATACCAAAAATAGAATAAAAATTGTACAAAAAATATGCAAGTTGGGGAGATGTGCGTCACATTCGCGCAAAACGGCTATCGCTCAGCATAATGCTCAGCATAATGACAAGTGACTTGTTTAGCATCAAGAGCCTAACAAGTCACCAGGCAAGTCAACGAACGTTCTGATATGTTCCCAACCGAGTGCACTAATGTACTGCCCGTCGGAAAATCATAGGCACTTTTGCTTATTTGGGACAAGTCCGCCACACTATTTCCAACCACTGAAACTCCTGAAGCGAGAATCAACTGTGGTGAACACCAGGAAAACGCTGAGTCAATGAAGATCGACGAGTCCTTGTCCTTCGTATCACAGACATGATAATGTTTAATATGTTATGAGGTATAAACAATTTTTGTTTAAAATATTTATTTATTTATAATTGTAATAGAAAACTACAAACTAAAACACATGTACAATGGGCGGCCTTATTGCATTCCGCGATCTCTTCCAGGCAACCTGGAATGGACAGTAATTGCCTGGCCATCAAATAGGGCTGTGATCGGTGCAACACTACTTTAAATACATATATGTGTATAATGTTTACACAGAAAAAACAAGCGGGGCAGTCTTTCGGGACTGCCGATAAAAGTGAAAACTAAGCGAAAGCCAAAGCGTTCGGTGACGATGACGCGAGTTCCATGATTTTTGTTCACCCAAAAAGTACACATATACGTACAGTATAGCGTTCGGTGACGATGACGCAAATTTCATGATTTTTGTTCATCCAAAAAGTGCTCAACGCGCCTAAAGAAGTTTTCACTTCAACAATACATTCTTTAGAATAGATAAATATGTTTATACTAAATATATAGGCATTAAATAAATGACGAATATAATCATAGCGACTAAAGCGTAATGTTCGTTCATGAGCCTTTTGAACATAAGTAGTAAATATTCTCTCAATCTTTATTGAGAGAATATTTTGAGAGAATAATTGTATCAAAATATCTACATTTGCCTTATAAACCACAGCGTAACTTAATCGTAACTTAAACCACACCCTAAACGGATAATGGCTGTTTAACTTAAAAGCATTATTGTTTATTCGAGTAACCCGAGATTCATCATTTAATACAGAAATGTTTCAAAAGGATTTTTCAGTCATTACCCATTTGGATTAGACGTTTCGTTGGTCATTTGAATATACTTTTCAAAAAATTCGAAATGACTACATATACAATTTACCTACAATATTTATAATTCCCGAATTTGGTGTCCAAAGGAATTAGATCATGTCAGGTCCTCAAAATAGTACTGCCTGTGCCCAGTCGGGGGTGCGGGTGAATTTAATTGTATCCCAGGCTCGGAGGAGCTCGTGGCTAAAGAATAACAGCCGCACGGGTCGATCTTCAAGGTTAAGCAACGCTTGCTGAGGTTAGTCTGTGGATGGGTGATCATTTTAACATACCGAGTTAAGCCATTGGTCCCGGCTATCATTTGTAGATCTTTGGCAGTCGTTACGGATCGTCAGAAGCCAGTAAATTTGACTCCAGTCTTGCCAAGAACTACCGTGTTACCAAGTTAATGGGTTGTGGAGGTCTGGTAGGTAGCCGCTCCACGTAAAATACTGGTATTTAGCTGAATCCGGTTTGACTGGAAGCCGACCCCAATATAGTTGGGAAAAGGCTAGGCAGATGATGATGCTCCCGTCTCATAGGCGTCACATGGTAAGAACTGTGGGGTTTTAGTCAGTAGCAGTCCGACATAAGACTCTATTTTTCTTAGATGGAGAGTATCCTTTGAGGATTTACCCATAAAAAGGGTAAGACGATGAGCGGAGACAAAGACTTTTTTGTTAAGGATGTGAAATCATCAAATGACTCCTTCCGCTCTGGGTGGAGTGGAAGGGAGTGTCAGACTCTTACTAACTAAAACCCATCCGTGTTCCCCCTAATGCCATTTGCATTTCAGGGCCGCGGTGACTCTTTCGAACAAATTCCGCAATCCTGACACATTTATGTTCACACATTAAAGTTCTAGTCATCAATATTACACCCACAGGGCGATCCCCGGCCACCATAGGCCTGCGGACGGCAAGCGTTGGGTGGCTCGCTGTCCGATCACCACTAGGCTCGAGTCGATGGCGCGTTGTGTTCTACGCGCGCCCAAAGAGATGTCAGCATAGAAGACGGGGCCCGCTAGGGCCAGAGCCTGCCAGGGTTGCGGAATTTGTTCGAAAGAGTCACCGCGGCCCTGGAACGCAATGGGCTTTAGAAGGAACACGGATGGGTTTTAGTCAATAAGAGTCTGACACGCCCTTCCACGCCACCCAGAGCGGAAGAAGTCATTTGACAATGTTGTCAAACCTCTTGAAATCACACTGAAATCTTAGAGTGGAGAAAAAAATACTGACATTGATTTTTATCTCAAAGCATCCCACATCGATTTAAAGATTTGACCAATTTCAACTGAACATCACATTATGTGAGTAAGTATACAAAATTTCCGACCCAATTGCCTTAGGGAGGGACAGAAACAATATATATTTATATGTACAATATATACTTGTATAGGATACGAGCCGTTTGTCCCTCATGTCAAGTTGACCGAAAGTAATACCTTCGCTGATCAATAGAAAGGAAACGAAGTGTGTAAATCTATTACATTTGATACTAAGGAATGGTTTCTTTTGTATTTCGTATGTGTTTCACCCCTTATCTTAAGGTTTTCTTGTTTTTCAATGGAGGTATGGAATGGAAATGATGGAGCCTTGAGATTGGAAGCGAATACGTCATCAGATCGGTTTGGGAGGCGGGAAAATTGAGTCCAAAAAGTGAGTGCCTTTGAACTGTAGGTACTTGCTTTTCGGATTCTGTTTACGGTCCCTCCTTTTTAAATGTGATTTTGTGTGTGTTGTGATTTTCTTGAGTAAATGCACCAAGATTCTTTTTTTCTAGATTTCACTGCCCGATTTCTGAGGTAGAAGAATGAGACAGTGAAAATTGTTGACTGATTTTCAATTCGGGTATGGGTATCTGTGAAAGACACTGCTACAAAATGCTATCGTGCCTATAATTAAAGAAAGAAAGAATAAAATTGATTTAGCACAGGTACATGAAACATGCAAGGTAAAAATAAGAAAAAGGTAGTTATGCCAAAAACTAAGTGTGTGTCTCACGGCTGCACTAAAAAGGTAAAAGGTATAACGGTTCTTAGCTTTAAGTCCCGATTTCGAATTCGGCTTTTGAAGTTGAGTTATCCTCAAATTCACACAACAAGACAAGTTCTTAACTCAAAACAAACAATTCAGAAACCCGACCATGTCTTGTGCCTACATTGTGAAAGAAAAATAAATGAGTATGAAGTTACAAACACTTGAGATTTTTTCAGGACATTTACAGCACATGGGCCATCTGACAGTTCAATCACCCCACAAAGAAACCAACACTACACCTTTCTTTCGGTCGACAACATGTACAAATCGTCTCCAATTCTCATACGACACGAATACTACAATTGGCGCCGACATCAAAGCCAAAAAAGCGCTAAAAGCGAAACGAGCGAGAGGTGTGATAGTCTGTTTATTTGTGTCGGGGAGTGTCGGCTCAGATTCCAATAACGGACCGGTGTCTTGGTAATGACGACGCGTTTGGTGTCAGGAGAGAATTGAGACATGTCCTTTTGATTTGGGAGCTGAAAATTTAGAGCAGAATGTGCTATACACGGCAGCAAGCAAACTACACGTTCTAGGTGATGCAGTCTTGTTTTACGTAGGTCGTAAATATATTATATGAACAGTGTTTTCATGAAGATTTCGTTTGTTTTTATTTATTGAGGAATGCAGAGACTCCGCTACTGAATGTCGAAGTTTGAAATGTCGACGTATGTTAGTTCTAAAGTACAGGATCTCGATGTACGCCAGTTCGAAAGTTCACTGGAGCGAAGTATGCAAGGCCGACGTATCGTTAGTTAGAAAGCATACGAGTGCGATGTACGCCAGTTCGAAATTGCCTTGCATACTTCGCTCCAGTGAACTTTCGAACTGGCGTACATCGAGATCCTGTACTTTAGAACTAACATACGTCGACATTTCAAACTTCGACATTCAGTAGCGGAGTGGAATGCAGATGTAGATTATGTTTCAACTAAACCGGTGAAAAATATGTTAAACTAGCTTTTGCTCCCGACTTCGCACGCGCATATGCAGTTTTCTTCCGTTTTCGTAGGGATTTCGGGAAATCCTCTCTTAATGCTCCCCCCTACTGTCCCCAAGGAACCATTTTGCCAACTTTCAGCTTTCTAGGACCAATTGTTCCGGCTGTGCGTTGTCTGTCAGTTACTCATCAGTAACGGAAGAATCAATCACTATATATTTACGATTACGTTACAGATCACAGACTGAGTGACTGAGTGCAAGGATTCCTACACGAATTTTAATTCGTAAACTATTTGCTGAAAAAAATACTTTAAAAATCAGGTTTAGACAGTAACTGTCAAACAAGTTAAAATATAAACAAAATAGTTGATTGATAGCGAATAAAAATTAATGTGTTCGTCTCGGGACGCCCGACAGAAGTGATAACTTAAACTAATCTAAGTTGAACTATGGGAAGCGTCTGTCCGAAATACGACTAGCGCTGTGGGTTAGAGTGAGAGAGGAAGAGCCTGCCTACCGCTGCCGTATGCGTGAGAGAAAGGGAAGCCAGACAGACTGGCGCCGTAACGCGTTGCTTTACGAAGCGGTTTACCCTCCCATAAGAAGTTATCACTTCAAAAATAACTGACACTGCCTATTCCCTCGGAGCAAACATGTGTGATAAAATGTTGTGTGCTATTTTTAAGTTAAAACAAGATACCTACTGCAGCCAATGCTTTTAAAAAACTTAGCTATATTTAAAAATATTCCTAAGCAACGTCCTTCGTTAATGTATTTGTGAGCTGGTTTAATTTGTCATATCTAATTCTATTGTATTTATTTATTATGATTATTAAATTGTATTATGTGATAACTATGGGCTGTGCCTAAAATAAATTATTTTTATTTATTTATTTTGTTACCAATAAATATTTCAGGTCAAATACCCCGTCATCAACAAGAATACCGAAAAGTAATGTATCAAGTTACACAAAAAATGGCGTCGAAAGATAGCAAAAGAAACCAGATCGACTACATTTACTACAAGTTTATTAGGAAGCTGTTCAATGTAGCGAACTGTCAAAGGGAGTTTATTGTAGTGTTTTATTTTAGCTTTTCCTTTTAGACATATCAAGTATATTATTACGTGTATCTTTCAGAGTTGGTTCTAGTATTAATCTTTACCCAAAATGTTTGAGAACATTAATAAAATCCAAACTAATATAATAACAAAACTTTTTAACAACCGACATCTAAATAAAAACACAGCTTTTTTATAATTTGTAAAGTATAAAAAAAGCTTTTTGGCAAAAATTAAATACAATCGACTTCCTAATTAAAAAAACATTACAAAGTATAAAATAACTTTAATTTCGGAAGTCGGTGTTTTTGGTTGTTTCTTCGTATTTTAACACCGACTTTCGAATTTAGTTTTTTTTAATTTGTAATGTTTTTTTTTTATATTTGGAAGTCGGTTGTATTTTTTTGCAAAAAAGATTTTCATTTTATACTTTTTAATGGTACCCTCACACCTAATGACTACTGGAAAGTCACAGGAAAGCAAAACACGCAATTTCGTTTACTTCGATTATATATTTTCTATTTCCTCTAGCTATACTGATTTAAAAACCAGACTATTGAACCGATTTTGATAAAATTTGTATGGAACCAATCGGAACATATATCCTTTCACATGAAAAAAAGATTTTTTTCAAATAGGTTCATAAATGACGGACTTATGAGGGCACAAACATGAAAAAATATATAATGAGGACAAACATTGTGACACGAGATTTATATATATTAAGATATATAAAACATGAAAAAATATATAAATATATATCATATTTATTAGTTTATTATTTTAGCATTTACATGTATTTTATAAGTATTATATATATTATCTATATATTCTCTACAAAATGTTAAAATTCAATTTGAATCTTATTTTTATTTATTGTACACCTACCACAGTATAGTCTTTATAACCCAAAGGTTGACTGGTAGAGAATGCCTTGATGCATTAAGTCCGCCCATGTACCACTATTGTACATAAGGTTTAAATAAATAAATAAATAAAAAAAAAACATACAACCAAATTGAAAACCTCCTTTTTTGAAGTCGGTTAAAAATAACTCAGTCTGTCTCTGTTTGTTTGTTACTTCTTCACGTCTTAACTGCTAAACAGATTTGCTTGAATCTTGGTTCACGGATAGACCATGCTCCTTTGGGATAGTTTCCGACCTTTACGTGAGCGAAGCCGTTTGCTTAAAGCTAGTGGTTCATATATTTGGCAATAAGTAACATGCGTTGTGTCATGGTTCATCCCTTTCTTTTCGGAACTGTTCAACAGTGACCGTAATTTAGGTTTTGTCAGCGCGTAAATCAGGAACCTACCATCAGAGCGAATGGTAAGAGATAATACGGTTGTAGATAGTGCATTATTGTCCAGAAGTTATGAAATAGTAATAGTAATAGTTTTGTTTTCTTTTGGGTACACTAAGACTTCCAGTCGACAGCGATGCGGATGAATTTTTTGACGCCATATTTTAGGGTTAATTTAGTTAGGAGTGTAAAATAAAATATATAATTCTTTATTAGAAATAAGTTATGTATATGTGTTTATGTTCATTCTGGACCTAAATATCACTTGGGTGTAAGGAATCATAGACTCCGGAAATGTGGTGTTATGAAACTTCAAGCAGTTTAATGAGGCTATGGCGCATAGCATCTGTGATTGACCGCCATTGATGGAAGAGCCTTAAATTAATCAGTTTTGAATAACCATTCACTGATAATGCCCGTGTAAAACTAAACTTAGCTGTATTTTAATAAACACCAGAAATAGATCGTACATTTTAAGAGCGAGTCGTATGTACAATGCAACCTGCCAGGAAGCTGATATCGATATTTTCTGTGGCTAATTTGAAGAAAATTTTAAGTGGTAGCTTCTTCGAGCGTAAATAGTTATTTCCAAGCTTTTATTTGTTTTTTTTTTTCTGTTTTGTGTTGTATGTATAGTTTTCTTTTTTTTTGACAATTTTCTGTTTCAAGTGATACATGTGGAAACTTGTAATTGGCCATATTTTGTTTAAACTTTTAGTTACTGTATTTGTTTAGCTGTAAGTTTTCCTAAAATGAAATAAATAAAATGGGTTTAAGTTGAGTCACTACTTATCACACACATGATCGCTCTAAGAAGTTTTTATAAATCGATTTAATAAGATCTAAAGCTAGGCCCAGCCTTTCCTTCAACCTCGAAATATACTGTATTATTTATAACACTTAATATAACATCATGGTTACATTCCTTAAAGAAAGGCAGTAGTACACCTACATTTATCCAGTCATGTTTAAGCCTCGTGTAGGCTTGTCCCCTCGGCAAGCCTATTGCCTTTAATCGGGCAGAAATCAAGCCATGTAAATGAGTTAAAAATAAAAGCGACTTCCAACTTCCGACTTCCAACTCATCAAAATCCACGCACATTAATCTAAACAAAGCAGACAGTTTTCACACTTATTATTCGTATTATTAAGATTTATTTCATTTTTCTCGGAAACTGGTTTATCAGCGGAGTTTTATATTCCTTTTGACACGACCGTCTCTGGCAAGTGTCGTGAGAATTGGAATAATTTATCCAAGAGATTTCCCAAAGGCACTGTAGGAGGACAAACGAAACAGAAATCTTTCTTTTTTTTTGCTTCTTCGCGAATAAATGTAATGGAACATACGTAGATGTGTTATGGGAAATCTGATCGTGAGGGAAGGTTCCGGGTTCGGAATGTAGTGAGCGTTTTTGTAATTTTTTTTTGACAGCAACAAGTTACTGGTATCATCGCCATTTCAGCCGTAAGGCGTCCACTGCAGCTGGTCACAGGCATCCTCCAAGCTACGCCACATCAACCAGACTTCTGTTCCTCGTATCTAGTATTCCCGCTGTTGTAGGATGGACAAGGGCAAAGAAGGCCGATGTCCTGGCGAACGCCGGTCGACCTTGGGCTACTGGCATTACGTCCGCTTGAGAGCGTCTACTCCAAACATAATTTGACATTACCTACACATGACGACATTTTGAGATTAAACATTTTGACATTATGCTTTTTGACAATACACATTATGACTTTTATAATTGTTTATGTGTATGAATCTGTTTTGAATTCAACTTGTCACTAAAACAAGGATGTATCCCTCACATTTATAATACAATAACGTAGTTGGAAATTATATTTTCGAGTCGTTTGGGGTTGAATCTCTTGGACCGTGGGGTCCGAGTGCTCATGTGTGTCAACGTCAAAGTGTCAACTAAGCGTTTAGCAAGTTCAGACAGACAGCTCGGACAAAGGATAAGCATTGCCATACAACGCGGCAATGCCGCCGCAGTCGATAGCGATTCGGATGCATTTTTTGACGCCATTTTTTAGTTAGGAGTTTTTATTTTAATTTTAACATTAATATTTAAAATATGATATCCTCATTTGAATTAAAATAACTCACATTTATATTTTCCGGCTTACATTGATTTATTAGACCTATTAACATTGATTTTAAAAACATCAAAATTCGGAATACCACCGAAATAACGCATAACAAAAACTAAATTTTACAAACACGAGTACGTAGTCTGTTACGTTCAATGAAATCAAAACGTATTGGGAATACATACATTGTGCGTACAGCTAAGGAGAATAGGGAATAAGAATGCATTTTTTAAATTGCAAAATAAAATACTTATTTTCTCAAGTAAACAATAATGAAAGAATTTTTAAAATACCTTAATCAGCGATGAAGTAATTAAGCTTCAAAGTTGACAATTAGAAAGAGAAGTCCGACACCAACTCTGACGTCAAATACTATGACTACTATACAGTTGCCATAGCAAACAGCGTTTTCGAGGGACACATATTATATTTGTTTAAAATAGTTATATCTCGTTTGTTTTTCGGTCAATTTCGATTCTATTTTCACTGTCGTTATTATATTTTTGTATATTTATAAATAAACGTTTAGACAGTTTTTTAAACATGATTATTAAGTCATGACTGAATAAATTATTTCTAGGCAAGCGTGCTCCAGCGTCGACCACATCATCGCTTACCATCAGGTGAGATAGTGGTCAAACGCGTAACTAGTAATAAAAAATAAAAGAAATCAGTTTCGCAAACTAATCTTATAGTTTTTCTTGTACATGGTTTTATCAATATACTAAGTTATTCTATTAAATCTTACACAAGACTTCAAGCTGCCTAAAAAGCTCTCCAGCTAAGAGAGCTCTAAGTTTAGTTTCTTGGAGTAGTTACGTCTCAATGGCGAGGTTCCAGACGTTATCTAAAAGGTTAAAGTTTTTACATTCTTACATATGGCTGTGACTTTATCTAGACTTCGATTCAGTTAACATACTGATTTAATATAAAATTGAAAGCTATCTGCAATGAAAAATCGCATCAAGTGTTTAATGAATCGTGAAAATCAAAGGTCGTTTAGTCACAATTTGCCAAGCGATTAAAGATCTTGTCACCACATAGCTAAGCTTCAAATTCGAATTATTTGTGGCTGTAGTGAGTTTATGAAATTGGTGCCAAGTCATGCAATGAATCGTCGTTATAAAATTAAATATAATCTAGTCCAAATAACAATTGACAAAATAATTTTGGACAATAATCAATCTAGCAAGCGAGATTTAAAATAATGGATACGAATAATCAGTACCTCAATGGTTTACCAATTAAGCTACCTATTCAATATTTTTTAGGTGCCTACATGATATAACACACAGTCGGGCTATCACTGAGAAATTGTCGATGTTTAAAACCAATAACACGTTGTTCAACTCGCTAATCAAACCCAGGATCCTATGCCATCCAGTAGCGTACCAACAAACAAGCAGGAAGTCAAGTAAATTGTACTTACCTTGATTATTAAAAAAAGAAATGTCCACAATCTTATTTTTAAAGATTTCTCATTAGAATTAGAAATTTGAGTCAAAAGAGATGAAGCTATTTGCCTGTTCCAAAGCGTAGATCTCTATGGAGAAGAACGTGCAAGAAACTCCACGGACACTCTTTTAAATCAATATTCTTTAACAATGGTATGGTTACATCATTCCTGTGGAAATTATACAAACATACATATATGTAACTTATGTCATGTAACGTTTGCAACCACTCGACCAACGGGACAGCACCAATGCACTAAAATTAACTAAGTTAAAAAATATATAGCTAAAGAATTAGCATTGCGATTCAACGTGGCAATGCTGCCAGTCTTCTGGGCACCTTTCCGGATGACAGCGATGCGGAGGAATACTTCGACGCTTGAGTGTATTTTGTTTTTGTATATATAAATACTTAGGTTAAGTAGTCATAAATAGTTTTAAGATAGTTATGTACAATTATAGTATTATGAGATTTTGATTAAAATTATACTTTTTTGAAGTGAATACTTATATAGCGGCGTTGTGCACTTTTTGGGATGGGTAAAAATGTTAAATTCGCGTCTGGACACGTGACCTGATCGAAAATTCGTAAGACAGAGGGAAAGTTCTGAAGTGTAAAATTTTTAATGTAATATTAATGTCATGTTTGTGTACGATAGCGCAATTAATGAACATTGTATTTTACCACACAAATGATAGTAAGTACTTTTATACTGATAATTAAAGCAATTCGTGCGGAATTATTCCCTAACCATTCCAAAATATCAAAAATGCACAACGTTAATGTTCAAGTTTTCACTTCTGTCGGCACTCCCGGAGTGCAACCCGTTAGTTTTTTTTACTTAAGTACCAAATACGTTTATTTTCTAAACTAAATTGAAAAATTAACTCCGTCGATTTTCACAAAACTGTCAACAAGATTTCTCGGCCTCGGCTCGCTGAATCTCCTAAAGTTACCCGTTTCAGACCACTTTCAGGCCACTTTGCCCGTAATTAGGCTTCGCGTTTTTATTATGGCCACTTTATAATTTTTCGAAGATTATCGTTGGCTAAGAAATGGCAATTTATTAATTTATTTTCGAGAGTTTGCGAATTATGCTGTGTTTGTGTTCTTGTTTCTTTAAAATATATTTGTGGAGAATATTTTGATGGCAAAATATTGAAAATTATTTTTTTTCGTGAAAGAGTAATTAACATCCACCAATCCTCACAAACTTTCGTATTTATAATATTAATATAGATTAGTAGGAAGTATGGATTTTACAGATCTAATAAACTATTCTGCGGCTAATAAAGTACAGTCAACAAAGCTATTTGGTAAACAGGCAAAAATATTTTTTTTTTCCACTGCACTGCTAATATTTATTTCTAATGTGTGCATTTTAACTTTTTAAGCCTATGACATCCTTAAGAGTGTGGTGTAAAATAATTGTCTACTTAGCACACTCACAGCATGATTTAAAAGAAGTTGCAAGTTAGCTGCCTGCATACCAAATAACTTTGTTGACTGTACCTAAAGTTATTCCTCAAAAGAAACCATTTTACAATTCACCACAAAATTCAGCACAAAAGGTGTAACTTTTAAATACTGAACCAAGTTATCTTGTGTGCTTAAACTTAAATATTAGAATGGAACTTCCCTCTTTGTAAGTAAAGTCAAACGTTGCCAAGTCTCGAAGAAGAAGATTTTCTACTACTTATTTGAATAGTTGCTTTTTCGGATTTGTTTGCTTTGCAGTTTGAAGAGTTATTGTTGAGTAATATGTTATTGGTTTGCAGCAGTTTTTGTCTGGAGTAATGTTGAATTTGATTGATCGTGTTTGATATGTAGCGACATCAATCATATAAAAAAACTAAGAAGCGAAATTTGTACGGCAATAAAAAGAACCGCTGGGCCTGCGGAACGCGATCCCCGGCGTAGGTGGGAGATGGAACACCGGGGTGGTTTTAGTCAGTAAGAGTCTGACAGACCCCTCCGCCCGCCCCAGGGCGGAGGCTATCCATGAGGATTTCCCCCCGTCAAAAAATAAATAAAAAGAACCGCATCGCCATCTATCCTGTGAGCGACGAACTAACAACGAAATCCTGCATTGCGCAAACAAAGTTCTCCGTGCGATTTGAACATGTACAATAGTCCGTATATCAACTATCGGGCAGTTGCCCATCAGACACAACAACCGTCGGGGGTCGGGGGATCCTCCCATTTCAGTGCAGGTGTGTGTGACTTAACTCTCTGTTCCGCATACCTCTATATATTTATTGCCTTAAACTGCATAGGTATATGCCTATGCAGTTTCTATAAGGGCCCATTAAAATAGATGGACAAATTTTAACACAGCTTTTAGTACGTCTAACCAAAGATATCCAAGCAAAAAACACTGATTCAAGTGATTTTATTTTGAACAAAAATAATATTTTTTTCGCTAAACTAGAATAAAGACATTAGTCCGGTAATGTGACGTGGTCACGTGCGCCTGCAAATTTTTAGAATCAGAATTATGAGATAACAATGACATGGATGTGTTTATGCATTAGGTAACCAACATTTTTAGTGTATTTTCGTTTGCTGTTTTTTTTCTTGTAAGTATCTGATGCGTGTTTCCTTATTTTTTTACCATAGTCCTTATTTTGGTGGTCTGAATGATTTCTAAAAGTTTGTCCATCTGTTTTAATGGGACCTTATATTTGGGTGAATTATATCATACATCATGATTATAATATAATGGCAGGAGAACCAAGGTAACCGCTATCCCGAAGAATTGCCAAACTTAAGTGGCAGTGGGCAGGCAAATTTTTAAATTAGTACGCTAATCCCTGTCCACTGAAGAGGAGCGGAGATTTTATGCAATCCATTGGTTAATATTGCCATAGCTCCGCTCCGCTCCTATCCTCTCCGCTCCAGTGGACCGTCAGACTTTCTGCAGTCTGCAGTGCAAGTAATTCAATACCTCTTTACCAGCTTGTTCCCACAAGCTGGACGAATGACCTGGTGAAGGCCACGGGAATCCGCTGGATGCGAGACGTAGAAACCGGGCGATGTAACGACACTTGGGGGAGGCCTATGTCCAGACAGAGACATCAGGCTGCTCCGCTATTAATAGTTTTACTGGTTTCAGAATACCGAAGCGCCGCTCAACTATTGTGTCAATTTAGCAACGAATTAATACATACCTTAAAAAGATAAAAAATGCGTGAGTGTCGTGGAACACTCGGTTGGAACAATTTTCCTATCTTGTCCTGGGATACTTTGTGTTGGGGATATTTTGTCTAGGGATATTTTGTCCTGGGATATTTTGTCTAGGGGCTATTTTGTCTTGGGGATATTTCGTCTTGGGGATATTTTGCCCTGAGATATTTTGTCTAGGGGATATTTTGTCTTTGTGATATTTTGTCCTGGGATATTTTGTCTAGGGGATAATTTGTCTTGGGGATATTTTGTCTAGGGGGTATTTTGTCCTGGGATATTTTGTCTAGGGGATATTTTGTCTTGGGGATATTTTGTCCTGGGATATTTTGTCCTGGGATATTTTGTCTAGGGGATATTTTGTCTTGGGGATATTTTGTCTAGGGGGTATTTTGTCCTGGGATATTTTGTCTAGGGGATATTTTGTCTTGGGGATATTTTGTCCTGGGATATTTTGTCTAGGGTATATTTTGTCTTGGGTATATTTTGTCTTGGGGATATTTTGTCTTGGGGATATTTTGTCTTGGGGATATTTTGTCTTGGGGATATTTTGTCTTGGGGATATTTTGTCCTGGGATATTTCGTCGGGGATATTTTGTCGGAGATATTTTGTCTTGGGGATATTTTGTCTTGGGATATTTTGTCTAGGGCATATTTTGTCCTGGGATATTTTGTCTTCGGGATATTTTGTCCAAGGATATTTTGTCTAGGGGATATTTTGTCTTGGGATATTTTGCCTTGGGCATATTTTGTCCTGGAATATTTTGTCTACGGGATATTTTATCCTGGGATATTTTGTTTAGGGATATTTTGTCCTGGGATATTTTGTCCTGGGATATTTCGTCGGAGATATTTTGTCCTGCGATATTTTGTCTAGAGGATATTTTGTTTTGGGTATATTTTGTCTTGGGGATATTTTGTCTTGAGTATATTTTGTCCTGGGATATTTTGTCTAGGGATATTTGGTCCTGGGATATTTCTTCTAGGGGATATTTTGTCTTGGGGATATTTTGTCCTGGGATATTTTATCCTGGGATATTTTGTCGGGGATATTTTTTCCGGGGATGAAGAATCGTGTCACCCTTAAGGATACACTAAAGAAAGGGTAAAAAGGCCGAACGTCTTCTTTAAACTAACTATGACTTATTATGTAAATGGTCGCACGATGTTGGTCTCATCATCGTCTTCTACGATACGGTATGCTGGAAGAGATTTATATAGAAATAAACATTACCTTTGTGCCTATTTTTCTTAAATGTGTGAACATTAATAACTAAATATTTAACTTTCGCCTGTCACACGGTGAAAGCCGCAGGCAGAAACAAACCTACCAGGGTTGCGGAATTTGTTCGAAAGAGTCACCGCGGCCCTGGAACGAAAAGGGCTTTAGAAGGAACACGGATGGGTTTTAGTCAGTAAGAGACTGACACGCCCTTCCACTCCACCCAGAGCGGAAGAAGTCATTTGATGGTTTCCCATCCCTAACAAATCTAGCTACTTCGAAAAATCCAGAATCTATTACCTCAACTCGAACTTTCTAGGGAACATGTTACACTTATGAACAAACAAACGTAACACAATGGAATAATCATCGAACCGTCACACAGAGGAAATGTAATACATTTAATTTGGCCGTACGATTTGTATGTGACGCGGGATTGAGTCGTACGAACTAATTCCGAGTTGTGCATGGCGGTCCGAAATATCAGCGGAATACCGGCTCGTTAAAACTTCGGTTGAAGATGTAGGGGGAATAGAAGTGACAAGACCAGATTGTGATGCTGTGGGTTGTGGCTTTTTTTTCTTTAAGCAGTAGAGAATGTGCGTTAGGTATCAGATGAAGTAAAAAATAATTAAATGTTTTTGAAATATTCATCATCCACGAAGTTTTCTTTTTTAATTGGTAGGGTTTTCAAAGAGGAATGTGTTATGTATACACTTTTACTATATCATTGAAATTTTGAAAAGTTTTTCCTTTGTGTTACTTTCCAAGAAATTTTAATACTTATCTGTTTGCCTTTCAAGCTTTTACGACCAAGCAGTCTTACTTTTTTTGTAATATCTGTTTGTTTAGTCGAATTGTTTTTCGACTGCCAATCGTGGGGTCCTATATGTTGTGAGTGATGCCCAGGTACGGAAAAAAGTATTATTGTGTTTTTTCAATTCAATTCAAATGTTTATTGCTCAACACAGTACATAATCATTACATTTCCAGATGTCAAGTGAATGCACAGTCCACTGTGTTGTACCAATTCATGCAACACTTATCATACAATTTAATAAATTCCAAAAATTCAATATAGTTACCTTATTGTTATAAAAAATACCATAAATTCAAATCAATATGCTATAAAATGTCACAAATTCAAATTTAAAAAGTTATACAATGTCATAAATAAAAATTAATTCAATTAAATAATTAAGTAACGTCATAGTATAAAACGTCATAATAATTAAGTAATATCTAATATATTTAACACATAATTAAGAATACAAATTAAAACAATTTTAATGAAATAAATCGGACTCAAGTTATTATTATTATTTTTTATACACTCGTTTACCTATATAAAAGGTATTCATTTATCGTGTAGTATGTCTTACTTATCAGTAGATTATTGAGTTGCTTTTTGAATACCAATACTAATTTATTGAGTTGTTTTTTTCATTTTATACCTTAAATATATAACAAAGCATTAGGTAATTTATAAATATGTGGTGCCATTCCTAGGAGATTTTTGTGGAAAACCGCTTTTTTGTGTTGCCAAACGCTTATTTTATTTCTAAGTCGCGAGCTGTGTAGTTTTTCAAATAAGTGGAAGTTTGTCTTCACAAATACAGCTACCTCACATATGTATAAGCAGGGTATTGTTAATATACGAAAATTAGCAAAGAACAGTTTGCAGCTTTCCGTGCTTTTTGAGCCCCGGAGTTAGGAAGCTTGGTGTTCCTTGACGAATTGGGTTAAGGTTGGCCAAAGCGACAGGAATTCGGTTAGTAGGTTGAATTTTTATTTTTTAATTTTCCGTCATGCCGATTCCAGGATCCTAATTCCACGTAAATGTTTCGGTTATGTAAATATGGTCTCATGTAGGCATGTCTTGTCAGAGGGCTACGGGAATACTTCGCGACAGGGAACTGATGAGAAAATGTTGCCGCGAACTATTCGCGCGGCGCGTTGTGTCGTAAGCAGCGTAGGTATTTTGATTTCAGTGGGTTTTGAATTTTGTGGCAATATGTTTTACTACCAATGAAGCCTACCATTTGAAGTTTATTTTTTTCTGTTTTGCTCTTTTACCAACGGTCTCATAGTTTACATTGAAGACACACTGTTTTGCGAAGGAGGGCCTGGTAATCTGTGTGATAGGATTTCCTAGTGCTGTCACGTCGTCAGTTCCAATCATCAAAGTAATAATTATGTATGCACCGATACTTTTAAAATTAACATGTATGCTATTTTATGCTATCATTGTGTAAAGGTACCTACCTAACAGTTTGATGCTTATATTTTTTATATGCATCCTAAGGTTTTTTTTTTATGGATGGGAAATCATCAAATGACTTCTTCCGCTCTGGGTGGAGCGGAAGGGTGTGTCAGACTCTTACTGACTAAAACCCATCCGTGTTCCTTCTATAGCCCTTTGCGTTCCAGGGCCGCGGTGACTCTTTCGAACAAATTCCGCAACCCTGGCAGGCTCTGGTCCTAGCGGACCCCGTCTTCTGTGCTGGCATCTCTTTGAGGCGCGCGTGAAACACAACGCGCCATCGACCCGGGCCTGGTGGTGATCGGACAGCGAGCCACCCAACGCTCGCTGTCCGCAGGCCCGCGCCTACGGTGGCCGGAGATCGCCCTGCGACTCCGACGTCCGGGGCGTCTTCTCCTGTAGCGGCGGTTGGGGCGAAGGCCTTGCCTTTCCCTCGCGCGGTCCGCCTCCTCCTTCGCTAGAATTATTGCTTCGCAGAAGGAGGTGACCGCTCCCCAAGCCTCCTCGCTCCGGACCATGTATTCAACCAGGGCCGGACGCGAGAGGTCACTGCCGCCGATCGCCTCGACGAGGACACGGCGTTGCTCCGCCCAAGCAGGGCAGACCTCCACCGTATGCTCCACCGTGTCCTCCGGGCGATCCTCACAGTGCTGACACCCGGGCGTGTCCTCCCGCTTAATCCGAAACAGGTACCTCCCGAAACAGCCGTGTCCGGTCAGTACCTGCGTCAGGCGGAAGGTGAGGACGCCGTGGCGTCTCTCCAGCCACTCCCCAAAGAGGGGACCTTACCGCCGCAATTATGGCGTGCCCAATGCATTCTAAGGTTGCTGGTTCATATCCGGCTCGAAGGACCAATGTTAATGTTCATAAATTCGGTGGACTGTATTATCGCTAGTAATGATTGAAACAACTTGCTCTAATACTACTAAGTACAGAAATACACACACAACGAACGATAGGTGGCGAGAGAAGAAATAAGTCACCATGACAGTTTTACATGATCATTTTTACACAGTCTAAACATAATAACTTTGTATTGCCATCAATATATGACAACTGACTAAAGCACAGGTACCCTAGTTGTAACGGCCACTATTCAAAACGTTTGTTTAAAGGTTCGACCCTAAGCTGGCACTTCATTTTGTGTAAATCTTACCCACACAGTGTCCACGCATATGAAACTACAGTCCACTCGCTTCCACAAAGATGAGGCTGCTGACCCTGCAATGGGTAAATAATAATACGCTGAATATGCTATTGTTACGCGCCAGAATTAATGTCGGGTACATTAAGTTACTACTATCGCCATCTAGTATCGAGTAGCAGAACTAGTAGAGTCAAGTACCTTCTAGACATTTCTTTGCCAGAACATTCTACACTTCTCGATGTCTGGTCAGTCGGCAGCGGTAGTTACGAGTACTTTCCAGATGTTTCGAGAATAGAAGTTTCTAGAATTAACTGACCTATATAAGGAGCGCGTATTCCGCGATCGGGTCAGTATTGGATTTACGATACAAGCGAATACTTTGGAAGTTATCTTCAAGTGCGAATAAAGTGATCAGTAGTGAACTT
Organism: Mamestra configurata; assembly: GCA_002192655.3. Classification (NCBI taxonomy): domain Eukaryota; kingdom Metazoa; phylum Arthropoda; class Insecta; order Lepidoptera; family Noctuidae; genus Mamestra; species Mamestra configurata. The sequence continues at coordinate 984,383 of NDFZ01005471.1, forward strand.
GTGTTTTATAATTAGTGAGTTTAAAGTTGTAATTAGTGTTGTTAAATTAAAGTGTAATTTTGGTTATTTAATTGGCTGTTTTTATTGTCACGAACCCCAAGCTCGTAACACTATTAGGTATCATTCCATACTTCACAGTTAAAGAAACAGCCCAGATCATTGCCCATCCAATGCTTACCAGAAACACAAATAAGATAACTCAAATCCTATCATCCCTTTGAACGTAAAATCATAACACCACAATCCTGTAAGTATAACATGAACAATTAAATTCTAAGCCAGGGTACTGGACAGTTTTCAGCGACCCCCCTCCTTCCATACCCTTCGCCTCGACCCTCGCCCCGCGGCTGCACTGTACTGGCTTAAACAGCTGTTTACTGGGTCATCACTAATTTTGATATTTCACGAAATTTGTGAACTATTGTGGGGGGGCTGTATACGGGCAGTTATCTTTAGTTCTGAGTGAGTAGATGGTTTCAGTAAAAAATGGGAAGTAATTTTTATGGATTAGGTTCTGGACAAATAGATTCTTAAGAACCCAAGGGATGTCCTTGTATTTTTACACGACTCTCTGAGTATTTATTTATTACGAGCTACCGCCCGCGGCTCCACCCGCGTTTATGTCGAAAATTATCCCAAGGGAACATATTCCCGGCATGAAAAGTATCCTATGTGTTATTCCAGACTATAATCTACCTCTGTGTCAAATTTCATCGAGATCCGTTCAGCCGTTCTGACGTGAAAGAGTAACAAACATCCATCCATCCATCCATCCATCCTTACAAACTTTCGCGTTAATAATATTAGTAGGATTGGGTACACCAAAAGCAGTACATACACAACTACGAACAAAAAACAAAAACCAAAATATGAGTGCTCGTATACGCTTACGCCATATGTACAACATTAATGCTTACAGTCTAAAATAAAATAAAATAAAAGTACTATCTAATTAAGATCTAGCCAAGAGTAGCAGAATAGAATAGAATTTCTCTTTATTCGAGTATCATTCATATAACTCGATTGAATGACTTTTTTATGAAATAACCCTTTAAACAATAGTCTCAATATTGTTAATGTTACGAGCTTGGGGTTCGTGACAATAAAAACAGCCGATTAAATAACCAAAATGACACTTTAATTTAACAACACTAATTACAACTTCAAACTCACTAATTATAACACACAACTTCACTACTGATCACTTTAATAGCACTTCAAGTTTGCTTTAGAAGTATTCGCTTGTATCGTAAATCCAATACTGACCCGGTCGCGGACTACGCACTCCTTATATAGGACAGTTAGTTCTAGAAACTTCTATTCTCGAAACATCTGGAATGTACTCGTAACTACCGCTGCCGACTGACCAGATATCGAGAAGTGTAGAATGTTCTGGCAAAGAAATGTCTAGAAGGTACTTGACTCTACTAGTTCTGCTACTCGATACTAGATGGCGCTAGTAGTAACTTAATGTACCCGACATTAATTCTGGCGCGTAACAATAATAATTAAGGGAAAGAGCGAGATATCCCAACACAAGTGTTATCAACTACTTACTGGGGATGTCTCATTTATAATCCATGTAACTGTTTTGGGACAAATAAACATTTTTAATTTCATTTCATTCGAGTATCCATGACACAAAGACTGTTAGTAAAACTAACGACTATGTTAGTAAGCACTGATAAAAACCAAGTACACAACAAATAAAGGTGGATCATCGCGGTAGATAACCCTTGAGTAATTGCACAGCAGCGACCCACATACACACTGTCCAGGCGACCTGCAATCATGCTTAGGATACTTTTGGTGTGTGTAGTGGCTATCTATAAGAACTGTTTGCCGATCAGTTTAGTTTTAATCATTGTTTATTGCATTAAATTTTCCAATTTGGAAATCTCATTCTCATGGAAGTGTAGCAGCATCAATACCGCCACATAAAAAAACTAAGAAGCGATATTTGACCGGCAACAAAAAGAACCGCAACGCCATCTACGACGAACTAACAACGAAATCCTGCATCGCGCAAGCAAAGTTCTGCGTGCAATTTGAACACATACAACAGTCCGAATATCAACTATTGGGCAGTTGCCCACCAGACACAACAACCGTCTGGCAGGAGGATCCTCCCCTTTCCAGTGGAGGTATGCGGGACTTTAATCTCTGTACCGCATACCTCTATAGAAGATCATAGAGAACTAACTTGGCATCTTTGAAGTGTTTGTATCAAAACCTATATATTCAGTTACAGGTAATTTTTGGTTTTATATCTAATTAATTATTGGTTTCCACATGCAACAATTAAAGTTTACTTACGACTATGCAAACATATACATCGAATCAGAAATGATGATATCCGCAAGAGAACCAACGTTACCGACATAGCCCGAATGATCACCAAACTGAAGTGGCAGTGGCCAAGGCACATTGCTCGCAGAACAGTTGGTCGATGGAGCCGAAAAGTTCTGGAGTGGCGACCGCGTACCGGAAGACGCAGCGTTGGAAGGCCTTCCACAAGGTGGACCGATGACCTGGTGAGGGTCGCGGGTAGCCGATGGATGCGAGACGCACAGAACCGGTTCTTGTGGTGACACTTGGGGGAGGCCTATGTCCAGCAGTGGACGTCTTTCGGCTGAAATGATGATGATTATGATGTCAAGTAGGTACATATGTCATTATTAGCAGATGGTGAAAGCAGCAGCCTTGCCAAATACCTGTATTGATTTCTGAAGAAATGAAGAACTTTCTCTCCTTTTCTCTTCCAACCTGCACAATCCAGTTTCTGGCTTACACGGCACCCTTTGGCAAAACCAGTGTCAGATTCCAAATAATATTCTGATCTTAAAAAGAAAACGTTCAAACAGGGATGAGAATATTGATATCATAAAATTAACTTTATTTTTACTCTCTGAACCAAGTTTCGACCTTCAGACACGCAAAGTTAAGATCGCTCGATCATAACTTTATATCACTTTACTTAAAATTGAGTCACTTTTTCAATTTCCTCTTTATTTACTGACCGCAACTTGGCTATCTATTAAAATGATGTGAATACTCTTGAAAAAATATCGTAAAATATTTGCTTAAAGTATTTTTCTGTTAAACAGGTTTGGCTGATATTGTCGAGGCATTACACATAATATCAGGCCTGTATTCTTGAAGGGTCTATTGCAACCAGTAGGGCTCTGGGCTGCTATTAAGAAATTCCAGACGAAAAACCCAATTACACTTTTCTCGGCCGGGTAAACAAAGCCCCAGGACCTCATGCACAGCGATAGCTCTTAGTAGCGGCAGTTTGTTGTTTCTTGTACAAATGGAACAGCTTTCCTAGCCGAAGGAACAATTTAAGTCTTCGGTATGCTCTAAGACTTAGATAAGATTCGATGTGTAAAGGCGGTTCCTTTACACTCGACTCGGCGGCGTTCGGGAAGATGCGTAGTATCTTCTCGTCTCACATATCAGTCTCTCAAGACTAAAGTGCGTGTTGCCAGTGATGAATTATGGAACCGAAACGTGGTCGCTCACAATGGGCTTCATTAGAAGGTTTAAAGTCACCCAAAGGGCTATGGAGAGGGCAATCCTTGGAGTTTCCTTGCGTTATCGAATCAGGAATGACGATATCCGCAAGAGAATCAAGGCTACCGATATAGCCCGAAGGATCGCCAAACTGAAGTGGCAGCGGGCAGTGCACAGTGCTCGTCGTCGTCAGAGATGGTCGTTGGGGCTGAAAAGTTCTGGAGTGTCGACCGCGTACCGGAAGACGCAGCGTTGGTAGGCCTTTCACAAGGTGGGTCGATTACCTGGTGAGGGTCGCGGGTAGCCGATTGATGTGAGACGCCCAGGACCGGTTGTTGTGGCGATACTTGGGGGAAGCCTATATCCAGCAGTGGACGTCTTTTGGCTGATATGATGATGATGATTTAATTATGTATTTGAATTGATTGAATTTTGACTACAGTATTTTGTACGCCGAATATGGAAAAACATATTGAACCAGCAATATTTAACTCTTTCCATCCATATGTGCATATTTATGCATAATGTCTCACATGTTTATACAAATAAATTCATCCTTATCTCTAAAACCTATCGGTGTCCTCCAAATGCCCTTTGCGTTCCAGGGCCGCGGTGACTCTTTCGCACAAATTCCGTAACGCTGCTCTGACGATTGTCAAAAGTTTAAAATGTATGAAATTTGATATACGCCACCGAAATGTCACGTTTTTTTTGACTTTCGACTAATCACAATTGCTGAAAGTACTTTGTCGTGTAAAAGTGCAACAGCACATATTCATCTGTCCGCGGGCGAACAATTCAACCTTAAGCGAAACCCACACCATAAGCACTACCTCGCCACACCTACATATTTCACCACCAGATGTCACTAAACATTCTACTAACAAATCGCCCGTCTGTTCGCCCCCAGAGTAATGACCTCAGTTTTCAGCCACAAAACGCCGACATATAATATGTCAGTAGGTGACCGCAACATTCTACCGAAATTAAGGAAATTAATGTTACAATTCCCCGTTCAGTGCATGTTAGAAATAATTGTGTTAATGTAACGACGGACGGTTCTGCTTTTTGTTCTGTGTCGTGGCCGGACTTTGGAATTTGTTCGTATTAGTTGGAGTGGCGATTAGGTTGATGTTTTAAATGTTGGAGACAGATTTGTTGGATGTGAACGTGTGCTTTGTTGGACGTTAGATGTTGCATGTTAAAATGGAAGTGAGAAGGAAAGAAAGAAACAAAAATGTTTATTTGGGACTCGCACAAGACAAACAAAACAGTTAAATAAAATTAATAACTAAACAGTAATACAATATAACAAACATGGATAATTATATAATAAAATAAATTATATGTGCCAGGCCAAATCCAACCAAGGCCTTTATCTCAGCTTATGCTGCGATATCTAAAAAAAAAATAACGAAGCGCTGGTATTCTGATCGGGCCAGTCAGTGGTGCCTGGATACACTCACGGACTATAAAAGAAATATACAAATAAAATAATGAGTATAAATATGGGTAAGTGAGAGTTACAGTAAGAACCTATTTAATGCATCCTGTAAAGTATAGTCCTTCTGATCGCTTTCGGCCATGGCGGCCAATCTCAACCGAGACTAGCCATCGGCGCGGGACTTATTATAGTGCACAAGTGTTTGCGCAACCACAGGTGCACTCTCTCTTTCATCACTATCATATTCCGATAGGACGGCAACCCGACACGACCAGAGAGAGATCTGGCGCAGGACCAACGGCTTAACGCGCTTTCCGAGGAATCGAACCCAGGACTCCACGCTCGGCAGTCGCGCTTGCGACGGCGAGACCAACGCCGCTCCCCCTCTAAAGTAAAAGGTATATGTACCCAAACTTACAAGCACACAATATCTGCACTAGGTATAATATTTCCTGCGTATTTGACTACACTCCGATAAGATTAGTCGTCGTGACCAAAATACGGTATGAACTTTTTTTTTTTTTTTAATATTATAGAGAGGAGGATTATTGTAGTTCGTTGTTTAATAAAGTAAATGGAAATCTCTGGAAAATACTGATCTGATTCTTTAACTAATAGAACGGTACGCTAAGGCAGAGTGTTGGCTTTTATCTCGAAAAAAAAAGGCGTAGTTCTTGTGTAAAGATAAAGCTAGATTTTATTTTAATTGACACTTGTTTCCTTTATACAGGATGATTTTTACAAGTGTGCGTGGCAGGATAAATCTGAAACGATGAAGAATAGCGAAAAACACTGAAAGGAGTCTCGAGTCCGATTTTTATAAAAACTAAAACAGCATCATTGATTTTATGAAAAATTGGTATTCCTAGCCAGGAATCGAACCGGTGGATTTTGAAAAAAAAAACATCCTGTAGGTATTACAACACCGTTCAAAAGTGTCTCTAGTAAGGATCAAACTCTGGGAAGTAATAACACATGGCAAACTAAAGGAAAGCACTATTTTTTAACAAATTACTTTTAAAACTTAAAATAAAAACACTTTAATTCAGACCTTGATCCATATTATGTTAATATTATACAAACTTATAAGCTACGTTAGTACAAAAATATGAAAAGTTTTTTTTTTAACTCATATATCTGTTGCACTCACCTGACGCACCGGGTACATGCACCCAATGCGCCATGATGGTGCAACACGGCTTATCACTAACACGGCTCACGGCTTTGGACCCTCTTTATTGACCATACTCGTATATACCTATAAACTAAACTGAACCATACCTGGTACTATACCATAACTTACCGCAGAAAACAGAAATAGTGGATCTTATTATTAGTAACAAATACACAAACAACAATTTACCACATTTATTATATAACAACCAATACTTTACAATATAAACCCAGTAAGAAGATTTGCTACCGATATAAAGGTGCATTCGACTGACGCGGCGCGCTACGCGGCTTGGTGGGTTCCTCGCTGAAATGTGAAAATATTTTCCATATTATATCGTGCTGGTGCACCAACGTCTTCGATATTTCGTTTCATAGACTTTTTGACAGATATCCCGTTTCGGTAATTTTTCGAAACATATTTTTATAGTTAGAGCTCGTGATGGGTAATAACAGCCGCACGGATCGATTTTCAAGGTTAAGCTACGCTTGCTGCGGTTGGTTTGTGGATGGGTGACCAAGTGACCATCCATAACATACCGAAACTTTTCCATGCTGCGAGTGCCTGCCAGGGTTGTGGAATTTGTTTGAAAGAGTCACCGCAGCCCTGGAAGGCAAAGGGGTATTTGAAGGAACACGTCAGGGGGGTATCAGTCAGTACGAGTCTGACACTCCCTTCCGCTCCGACCAGAGCGGAAGAAGTCATTTGATGATTTCCCATACAAAAAAAGAAAGTCGTTGGCCCCGGCTACCATTTGTTGATCTTTGACAGTCGTTACGAGTAATCAGAAGCTAGTATAGATCTATGGCAGTAATTTCGGATTCTATACCGGAGGTCGTGGGTTCGATTCCCACCCAGGACAAATCTTTGTCTGATGAGCATGATCATTTGTTCTGTGTCTGGGTGTAATTTGTCTGTAATATGTATGTTATAAAAATATATATTAAGTATGTTTATCAGTTGTCTGGTTGCCATAGCACAGGCTCGGCCTAGTTTGGGATCGGATGACCGTGTGTGAGTTGTCCCAACTCCCAAGATATTATATTATTATATTATATTAAGGGGCCAGAAAAATCGGACACCAGTCTTGCCAAGGGGTATCTATCCTGTTACCCAATTAATTGTGTCCAATTGTTGTGCAGGTAAGAAAAGCAATAGCTCCATATTAAATTTTGGTGCTCAGCGGCATCTGGTTACACTTACATAAATGGAAAAGAATACATTATTGCAGGTTGTAGAATACATTATTTTTATTTGCGTAAAATAGTGTACATAAATGGTCTTAAGTTAAAATAGTTCCACATATTTTGCTTACTTGCTTTAAAAAACATACTACCACCACTATATCAGCTGAAAGACGTCCACTGCTGGACATAGGCCTCCCCCAAGGCGAGCCATAATTGCCAAAATTGCCACGCTTGGCAGGCGGGTTGGCGATCGCAGTGTAGTTGTTGCAATGCAAAGAGAATGCTGCTGCCCATTCTCTGGTGAGTCCCTTAGTCGCCTCTTACGACACCCACGGGAAGTGATGGGATGGTGCAATTCTTTTACGTCCGACACCATACAGAACAAAACCATAGTCCTACAATATACCTTAGTTTTATTTATATATATTCTTACATAAATATACATTTATCATGTTACGTTGAGAAAGTGCATTGAGGTTTTCAGAAGTGTACAGTTTACTGGACTACTGCTGTTATCCTGGTTCGGTATTATCTTTTTAATTTATTGGATCAAAACATATTTCTTTGGGTTAGGTAAGAGTTATTCAGTCTACTTGAATTAAAACAATCCAATTTATGACACTGTAATATATAGTTATAACCGATATAGAGTTAATTAGATTATTTTGTATGATTTTTTTTTACAGCAAAGGTTGGTATTATTAATTTCTTTTTAGTTATAGTAAAGAGTCTCAAAAAGTTTACTGAAAAAGGGGGAGTGATTTTTCGCTATCTATTGAAAACTTAAAATTGCTCTCACCGCCTCTCTCTTAACTCTTTCTTCGTCTCTCCGAAAAAGTATAAACTAACTTTTTAGACCGATATCTTGCATATGAGTGTCAAGTTTCATTAAATTGTTCCTAAGTTTCCAAGTATGACGAATTGCAAGTTTAAATTAAATACCATCATCTGCCTAGCCTTTTCCCAACCATATTGGGGTCGGCATCTAGTCAAACCGGTTTCAGAGTATTTCACGTGGAGCGGCTGCCTACCAGACCTCCACAACCCATTAGATGTGTAACACGGTAATTCTTGGCCGGACTAGTGTCAGATTTTCTGGCTTCTGACTATCCGTAAAGACTGCCAAAAATCTACAAATGATAGCCGGGACCAACGGCTTAACGTGCTTTCCGAGGCACGGAGGAGTCTCGGTATGTTGAGATGGTCACCCATCCACAGACCAACCTCGGCAAGCGTTGATTAACCTCGAAGATCGATCCCTGCGGCTGTTATTTTTTTAGCCACGAGCTCCTTCCAAGTTTAACTGAAATACCGTGAGGAATAAACGCACTTAAGAATGATGTTTGAGATTTTTATGAGACGCTCTTAATATTAAGGCCCTTTTTTTAAGGATGGGAAATCATCAAACGACTTCTTCTACTCTGGGCGGAGCGGAAGGGCGTGTCAGACTCTCACTGACTAAAACCCATCCGTGTTCCTCCTAAAGCCCTTTGTGTTCCAGGGCCTCAGTGACTCTTTCGAACAAATTCCGCAACCCTGGCACAATATTAAGGCCGACGATCATGATGAGGCTAGACAGGCATCAATTTTATGCCTTTACCCCCTTTTTTAGGCCTTTGCCTCAATGACGTCAACTATTCAACACTATTAGCCGTATTTAAATATAATATAATATATAAATATAAAATATATAAATATAATATATCCTGGGACAACTCACACACGGTCATCCGATCCCAAACTAGGCAGAGCCTGTGCTATGGCAACCAGACAACTGATAAACATACTTATATATTTCTAAATACATACATATTATAGACAAATTACACCCAGACACAGAACAAATGATCATGCTCATAACACAAAGATTTGTCCTGGGTGGGAATCGAACCCACGACCTCCGGTTAAGCAATCAGGGTCACTAACCACTCGACCAACAGGCCAGTCATTTGCATTAGATTTATATTTGTGGTAACAAGTTGATTAGCTTGCGGCTTGAGGTCTACGTTTATTTTACGTAATAGTTTGTATTAGCGTTGTGGCAAGCATATTAGTGAGTAGTTAACATATATTAAGCGTAACAAACATATTGGTATAATATTCATCAGGTCGATTTACTTCTAATCCTAATTACATTACGCATACGGCCTGTTTGACTGGGTGAAAGGTTACGAGTTCAGAATATTATGAATAAATATTTGTATATTCAGTATATACGGATTGGGTTTGGATGTACGTGATTTATTTTTCAGGTGGAGTTTTTCTTAAATATTTGTGGTTTCACTAAAGAAAGAAAGAAAGAAAAAAAGAATGAAAAATATTTATTTAGCACTTACATGAAACACGCACGGTACATAGAAATAAAAAATAAAAGTAGGTATGCTAAGAACCAAGTACGTGTCTCACTACAGTATTTGATAGTAGAGAAACGAGTTTTAAATAAAAATAATTATGATAAGTTAAATTAATAATAATGCTAGAAAATAGTCATAAAGCCACCAAATTACAAACATACGAACAAGTTACAAAAAAATGCATAAATTGACTCCTCAACAAAAATCTCCCTATCCAAGAACACACCTAACACCGACGCGGGACTACACAAATTGGACCTCACTCTAGTGTCCAATTTGACGTGCAGCGCTTTAGCGCTCTCCAGCTAACGAGCGGCTGCCGTGTGTTGGACCACCCGGCCCGCTGGAGCGCTGCAGCCGCTGACTTGCCAAATAGGCCGCTGAAGCGCTTATTAGGATTTTGATACTTGGAATTTGAATGGTAACTGGGTTAAAATTTGTAGACTTTCTAATGGTAAGGTAGTTGGAGTGCGGTTTTCTCTGCATGCTGGCTAGCGTGTAATTTTCGTGTAGTGAATGAGATGATTATGGATTGAATAAGCTCGTAGACTACTAAGTTATACTACTATTTCTAAACTCCGCTTCGACTAGGATAGGCTTTCTTAAAATCATATAGAGTTAGAACTACTGTTGTCAACTTACGCAGAGAAGTTTGAGAACTAAAAAGAAGACGGGTGCAAGGGCGAGCAAAGTGAGCTCTAAAAGTTCACCTCGTCTCGGATTTGATACATTCTCTTATATTACCTACATTTAGCGTGCCTGATATATATTTTTGTCTTCATGTTTTCATAAATGTTTTATTGAAAGCCAGCGAGTCGCAAGTGCACCCGCTTGCAACCAAGGAAGTTGAATGTTTAAAATATGTGTGATTATCGACTTCAGCGACAAAGGAATTGAGATCTAAATGGGTGCCAAGTTCTGTGGATAATCCTGAAATAAGAAAAATAAGGCCCAAGATTTGACTTGGCACCAGCATATCAAATTTTTAGCAGATATGTTGACCTTTTTAATATAAATACTGTAACTTGCGTACCTATAACATAAATATAATAAGTTAAGCGAAATATAAGAAAACATATATGTGAAAACTAGCCGAAGTCGAATCTTGAGTCTTAATTTATATTATTCCAGGTTTATATACAAAACTTGGCAGCCATTTTTTTTTACGAGATCCTGCCAGGGTGGCACTCTCTGGCCCGGTGGTGATCGGACAGCGAGTCACCCAAAGCTTGCCGTCCGCAGGCCCGGCTCGCCGCCGCAGGCCCGTTGGCGCCCATTTAGATCTGATACAGATGGACATCAAACATACATTGACTGGCCTGTTGGTTGAGTGGTTAGTGACCCTGACTGCTAAACCGGAGGTCGTGGGTTCGATTCCCACCCAGGACAAATCTTTGTGTGATGAGCATGATCATTTGTTCTGTGTCTGGGTGTAATTTGTCTATAATATGTATGTATTTAGAAATATATAAGTATGTTTATCAGTTGTCTGGTTGCCATAGTACAGGCTCTACCTAGTTTGGGATCGGATGACCGTGTGTGAGTTGTCCCAAGATATTATATTATTATATTATTATTATTATACATATTATTGCGTATGTGAATGAATGATTTTGAATTCTACATATTCTAACCTCTAAAACACAAAGAAACAGTCATAACTCAAACATCGAGTACGGGAACATGTCGGTTTAAAGTATAGCCATACAAAAGCGTGTTTATCCGGGACCTGTCGAAACTTGTACATTGATATGCAGAGCCTTCCAATGTTGCTACTTACCTCTTATGCACTAACCGATTGTGGTGGCCTTGGTTTTCGTATTTTTGGGATTTTATGAAGATGATATTTCAGTAACGTTATCACACTAAAGAGGCAGGGGGTAAGCCATGTTTGTCGATGGTCTAGAGTCGGGGGAGAAGATTGATCAAAGAGTTGAAACCACTGATCCTTCTACTTTCTTTTCGAGACGCTGGTGACACTTAAACAATTTGTGCCCAGTAGGTGGCCACGCTTAAGCAATCTGTGGCACTCATTAGGTCCTTAATAACTAGTGCAAGTGTAAGAGCTTGGACTTGGGGCACTCCAACAAGTGGGCCATATTTAGGTACCGCACTCACATTTGGTGTCCAGTGGGTCATTGAAACCCCATTTTGCCAAGTTATATTTGCAGAGGCCTACTATGGTGCGCAAGCAATTGAGTGCTTTCCATATGCCCTGCAGTTCATGTTCAGGTGGCAGGTGTTCCTAGGGTTTCAAGAAGTCGGGTGGAAGCCGATGCTGTTCTTCCCACAACTTGTCCTAATAGCCACAGAAACAGATGAGTCCAAGAGTGGATACCACCGGAAAACATAGTGTGAGACCCAGAAATGTGGACTGATGAAAACGTTTAAAGGTGACTGGGAAGGACTGGATGTGAAAGGTGGAAGATCGACTGTTGTGGCTTAGTTCGAGAGAGGTTTCGCTGTAGGTCAAGTAGTAGATAGTATTCTGTTGCATCAGATTAAGCTAGAAGTAGGCCCCAATATAGTTGGAAAAAGGCTAGGCTGATGATGAGCTGGAAATATTCCTGTTATTAACTTCAAAATAAAAGTATTAGTCTGGCTACTTCAAGAACACGTTTATGAAATGGCATGTAAATCTACCGGCTTTATGTTGCAAAGTACACTTTGTTTTAAACCTTCAAACAAACCATATTACACTATATTTATGTAATAGGTTATGGTTTCGAACTTTTGAGTTTGACTTTCGAAACACAATGGATGGATGAAGGTAGTATGGCTAGAAAGGGGTTAGATAGAATGAAAAAGTGTTTATTGTCACAGAAATGACATGTCCACAAATTATAAACATAAATTCGAACGATAAAACGATAGTATTAATATCAAGTACTTCGACTGTGTTAGTAAAGCATGTAACTGAAATATCATAAACCGAAAAAAAAAAAAACATTTTTCGTTTAGGAGCCCTGGCAATAGAAATACAGACGCTGAAAATTTCAACTATCTGCCTATTACAGTTTATAGTGGAGGCTTATTATTAAGCTTCCGTTGATTACCCTTCGGGTACGGGACCCTAAGAAGACAAAGAAATAGGAAGAAACAGAAACTAGGCAGATGCACGTCGTGTCTACTCCAAATATAAAGATTAATTTAGGCGAATGGGAAAAGAAGACATATTGCGCCAACCCGAAAATAAAATAATAACACAAAATAAGGGTTAAAGAAATAATGAGGAAACAGACCCTAAAAACAAAACACGACCAAAATCCGAAACGACTTCTGAAACATACATCGTAAAATAATAATTAGTATACAATACGGGTCCAAACAATCTAAAGTTGAAGACATAAAATCATAATGTCTCCATTAGGCGAGCAGTGTTGTCGCCTCGTGGCATAAAGTTTATCCACAATAGAAATGTGCCTTGAGGCAGTCTCGCATGTCAGCTCACGGTCCAGGAGATACGAATTGAGAAATGTGGCAGATGAGGCATCGTCACAAGGCAAGATAATAATAATAATAATAATAATAATAATATCTTGGGACAACTCACACACGGTCATCCGATCCCAAACTAGGCAGAGCCTGTGCTATGGCAACCAGACAACTGATAAACATACTTATATATTTCTAAATACATACATATTATACACAAATTACACCCAGACACAGAACAAATGATCATGCTCATCACACAAAGATTTGTCCTGGGTGGGAATCGAACCCACGACCTCCGATTTGGCAGTCAGGGTCACTAACCACTCGACCAACAGGCCAGTCAAGTAATGCTAAAGTAATTGTTAATTTCGTGCGCAAAGGGTTCCGAACATATCTTTTTTGAAGTGAAAAGTTCTTTAGGCGCGTTGAGCACTTTTTGGGTGAACAAAAATCATGGAACTCACGTCATCACCACCGAACGCTTTCCATGAGCTATATGTATACTGTGTATTTTTTGGCTGAACAAAAATCATGGAACTCGCGTCATCGTCAACGAACGCTTTAGCTTTCGCTTAGTCACACTTCTATCGGCAGTCCCCAAAGACTGCCCTTATGACTTCTTCCGCTTTGGGTGGAGCGGAAGGGCGTGTCAGACTCTTACTGACTGAAACCCATCCGTGTTCCTTCTAAGGCCCTTTGCGTTCCAGGGCGCATTCCGCGGTGACTCTTTCGAACAAATTCCGCAACCCTGGCAGGCTCTGGCCCTAGCGGGCCCCGTCTTCTATGCTGACATCTCTTTAAGGCGCGCGTGGAACATAACGCGCCATCGACCCGGGCCTGGTGGTGATCGGACAGCGAGCCACCCGACGCTCGCCGTCCGCAGGCCGCGCCTACGGTGGCGGGGGATCGCCCTGCGACTCCCGACGCCCGGGGCGTCTTCTCCTGTAGCGGTGGTTGGGGCGAAGGCCTTGTCTCTCCCTCGCGCGGCCCGCCTCCTCCTTTGCTAACATTACTGTTTCACAGAAGGAGTTGACCGCTTCCCAAGCCTTCTCGCTCCGGACCATGGATTCAACCAGGGCCGGACGCGAGAGGCGCCTCTCCTGCCACTCCTCAAAGAGGGGCCTTACCGCCGCAATAGTGGCGTGCCCACCAAAGACTGCCCTGCATGTTTCTTTTTTAGCTTTACTTTAAAACCTTAGTCTTTAATTAAGCTTACAGGAAAGCATATATGAAGTCTATGGTTTTATAGTAAAATTCTATAAGAAAATAAATATTTTATTCAAAATTTTTAAGCCCCAATTTTTAACACAGCATCAGTCACAGAAGTCCATTTGTAGGTACACCAAATTCTCTGCCCGGGTTGCGGAATTTGTTCGAAAGAGTTACCGCGGCCCTGGAACACAAAGGGCATCAGGAGGAACTCGGATAGGTTTTAGTCAGTCAAAGTCTGACACTCCCTTCTGCTCCGCCCAGAGCGGAAGGACTCATTTAATGTTTTCCCATTCATAAAAAAGGTACACCAAATTTCAAATAAATCGGTCCAGAGCAAGCAGTTATGCTTTGTTATTTAATCTGGCAAGTTTTGCAGATATCATTTTACTCCCTTTGTGTGTCAGTGTAAATAACGCACGTGTATAAAATATTTCCTACAAGAAATCACACAAAGCTGATCCGTGTTGGCAATTATTAACAATTATTTTGGCTTGGCTTTCCTGAGGCCAATTTTTGCCATAATAACGCTTATAATCCGGCCCAATATAGCCACATCCCCTTTCCTTCCACACTCCAGGTCCTGTACTTTCTGGAGCGTTCTACAACTCTTTGTAGTCATCCGTTTGATATTATAAACGTTTTAGTCTGAATTGTGGACATGTTTTAATCTGGGTGGAAATTGGGCGACTTTAGGCTGTTTTGGAGTTTCTCTGTTTCGTGAAATTGTCCTTGTAGCGACAGAGGTTTGTAGCTTTGATTTAAACTCTGCTTAATTTTGGAGGGTTTTGATGTATTTTTAATGTTTGGAGTTAATATAATTTGCTGTTTTTTGGTTTTTGATGACACCCAGTATACCACATACTGGTATAAGGAAATACATACGATGAACTATTAATTAACTTAATTGTAAACCTCATGACAAGTACAGGACAAACATTAATAAAGACAAGTGGTCAATGGGCGGTCTGATTAAGTCTGGTTGTGTACGACGTCATACATCGTGTTTGCATAGGCACTCCTTGTGATAATTGAGAACCCTGTAAAAATTACTTTGTTTCACAAAAGTGAACTAAAGCAATTTGTTTTTGATAAATAAGGTAATATCCAAAGACGGATATTACATTTTTTAATTTTTCATTCCTTCTCAATTATTATTCAGTGATTTTAATAACAGAATTAAAACCGCTGGTTAAAAATTTGAACAATAAAGAAATATCTGGATTTGTGCCCGTTTGGTGTCAACAGGTTTGATCTCTATAACTGCTCGACCAGAAAATATGAGTGTACTGTGAGTCCACCTCTGGTTAAATCTTTGGGGTATGGGTACTGACATGATGTCATGTTAACATAAAAATATAATATGTCAACATAACGCTTAAAATTTCATCGACTACGGCGTAACAGACCCCACTACAACGTAGCAACCGCGTAGCCCCCGATCATACTCAAAACGACTACCCTTCTTAAACTCAACTAATGGGCTAAATAGAGAACGAAAGAATTTCTTACATCATACCTTATCTTTTTATATTATCTTATGTGAGCGTTGATTCAAATAATATCAAATAAATAAAAACTAAAAATTTATCCGTAGCAGCTCATCGACTACGGCGTAGCAAAACCACTACGCCGTAGCAACCACGTTGCCTTTATCCGTACTCAAAACGATTAATATCCTTTTTAAACTCAACTAATGGGCTGATTAGAGAACGAAAGAATTTCTTACGCCATCCTTTATCTCTCTATATTATCGAACGTAAGCATTGTATCAAATAGTATCACAAAAAAACTGATCCGTAGCAGCTCATCGACTACGGCGTAGCAAAACCCCTACGCCGTAGCAACCACGTTGCCTTTATCCGTACTCAAAACTATTAATATCCTTCTTAAACTCAACTAATGGGTTGAATGGAGAATGAAGGGGTTTCTTACGTCATCCCTTATCTCTCTATCTTATCTAATGTAAGCGTTGTCAGCCCCTCATGAACTTGTGACATGCTTTGATAATGACAGTTTGAGATGACGGTCTTATTGTATCATGGGATACACGTGTCGACGTATTTAAGGGTTAAGTGTAATGAACCCTTTAGTTAAGTGGGTGATCTTTTGAGGGATTAGGAAAAGTTTTAATGATTTAGGGTTATAGGGCTGTAAAATATTTTTTTCTACTTGCCGCCCGCGGCTCCGCCCGCGTGCTTGTCGAAAATTATGCTAAGGGAACATATTCCCGGGATAAAAAGTATCTTTTGTGTTATTCCAGACTATAATCCACCACTGTGCCAAATTTCATCAAAATCCATTCAGTAGTTTTTGCGTGAAAGAGTAACAAACATCCATCTATCCATACAAACTTTCGCGTTTATAATATTAGTAGGATATTATTATAATTAGGAATTTGAGCTTCACGTCCGTGTGTAAACACCGAACCTTCATACTATTACAGTATTAACAGGATCATTCCTGTGTCAATCGTCATGTCAAAAATATACCAAAAATCAATTTTATCCCTTTTAAAATTTAAATAAGTACCGAGTTCTGCTGGAATTTATTTACGCAAAAAAGAAACTAATTAGGTAAAATACTGCAAAAGGTGGCGTTCGATACTCTCTGCTTACCCATAAAGGGAAAATTCAAGAGTTTATGTATCTACAAACAGATATACAAAAACTATGTATTAAAGTTAATGGAAACCTTTTAGCTCGACACTAAAAAAGTGGTATTGTCATGCGTCAAAGCTTAATTAAAGCAAGGTATATTATTCAAATGAAATCATAAAAATCACTACTAAAACTGCTTATAAAACCGGCCAAGTGCGTGATGGGCCACGCGTAGTCTAGGGTTCCGTAGTTTCACGTCACTATTGCCGACTTAGAATGGAGCTTTTTGTTTGATTCTATTTTCAATGGAATTTTCCTTTTCCAAGTACATTTTATAGGTTGCTCGAATATTACTCGTTAACTTGTAAAGTCTACTTAGCTGTGATAGTTTTCCTTATTCCAATACCATTCCAACTTTCTAGTGCTAAGCGTCTTTGAGCTGAACCGCCGACAGACAGACCGACATGGCGCAACTATAAGGGTTCCTTGTTGACTACGGTACCCTAAAAATCTAGTCATGAAACACCCATATTACTTTTTCCACGAAATCAGCATAAAAATTAAAACCTGAAGCCACTTTTCAGTCATTTCAAATGTAATAAAAAAATATCATAACGCGTCCAACCACTCGCGTCGTTCGCAATAATAAAAATTATAAAATGGCTGTTCTCATATTTAATACGGAGCCCACCGTTTCACAGATTTATGAATTTTAATTTTCTTTCATCCACTGAGAAGTATTATCTTTCAGGGCGTACATTATTCTCTAAGAAGTACCACTGATTACGTGGCGGTAGATAGGACGGTTTGATTTATAACGATATAAAGTTAAATTAAAGTCAGGTCTCACTGAAAACAGCTGCCTGAGACAATTTTTTTTTTGTTGTGAAAAGTTTCTCGTAATTTTGATATACGTAATCTTTAAATATGATACCAATCAAGGGTATAGTGAATGTCTTTAAGCAGAGAGGTGAGCAGGACAGGATGGAAAGTTCCGCAACCTTATTGAAAAGACAGGATACTCCGACCAGACGGGTGGTATGTCTGGTAGGCAATTGCCCGGCAAACCTCACGCCCCAGCCGCCGCAACAGAAGGAGACGCCTCGGGCGTCGGGATGTCAGCATAGTAGAGGGCGATCCCCGGCCATCATAGGCGCGGGCCTGCGGACGGCGAGCGTTAGGTGGCTCGCTGTCCGATCACCACCAGGCCCGGGTCGATGGCGCGTTGTGTTCCACGCGCGCCTCAAAGAGATGTCAGCATAGAAGACGGGGCTCGCTAGGACCAGAGCCTGCCAGGGTTGCGGAATTTGTTCAAAAGAGTCACCGCGGCCCTGGAACGCAAAGGGCATTAGGAGGAACACGGATGGGTTTCAGTCAGTAAGAGTCTGGCACTCCCTTCGGCTCATTGTTTGAGTCAATTGATGATTTCCCATCCTTAAAAAAAAGGCGGTTGACAGATGTCGGGTTTTTTATTTGTTCGAATCGAACGGAGGACTTTAATTGCACGATTGGTTTATGTTTTGTAGTTTGTATGTGGCGGCAGAGATGCCACTACAAAGTTGTTCAATAAATCGGGAATTTATTTAAAACTGCACGTAAATAAAGTCAAAAATTATTAATTGACGTGAATGCATGAGGTGCAAAGTATTGTAAACAAAGGTAAAATGATATCGCATACAAATTATTCCATAGATTGGCATGCAAATATAAAGATATTGATATTAACATTATTATAAAAAATTACATTAGGATATAATAATAAGTAAATTCACTATTATTTACTCTTTTTAGTAGTTTGAAAATAAAATAAAGGAAGAAAGATAAAAGGCTTTTTCATTTTATTTACCTATAATTAATATTTTGATTTTATTAATATTATAATAATTATTCATTATTTTTTTAAAGGCCAATTTCACGGAAATTAGACAGCAAAAATGCTTGCATTTCATGAAAAAAAAATATTCAATACGTTTTCCAAACCAATTTCCACACACAAACAAAATCTCTCCCTACTCCAAAAGGGTCTCCATAACGCACTCCTTATCAAGGAGCCGTCATATCTATCACATAATCTTTGCCTCCAGGTAAGCAGCCATCGTATTAGGAGGCGCAGGCTTAGGGTGCGCCCTTTATCATCTACAACAATGGCCGCCTCTAAAATGAAATACGGAATCACAGCAGATAAGTTACCGGGATTGTTTCTCCCGAAACTGGTTGGATGCGAAAATCAAATTATTATTTTTTTGTTGGTATCGTGTTTTTGGTGGAGTTACCTATATTCGTTTTTTTGGTGAAGATGATAGTGGGTTTTTGAATTCGGTTATTTTTTGAGAATGTTGTGTGCGATGTGCCCCATGTGCCTTATAGATGGTTTGACAGGATTTCCAACTGCTTACATTATAGGGGATTAAAATATAGGGGCCACACACGCGTTACTCAACTATTCAGTGAATGTCTCTGGTTTCTTCATTAATTTTATTTGGTGGGTGTATATTTGGAGACAATTTAGGTTCTTTCATGAATATGAGCAACTTTCATTATTGGGTCGACGCAGAGGTCGGAAAAGAACTACTTTTCCCTACATATTGCTGTGTTATACATACTAAGCAAGTAGGTACGAAACATCTTATTTGATTTTTACAGTTTGTCCCATAGTAAAAGCTGTGTATATTTATGAGTACAATTACTTTGACCTCTAGTAACATTGCCAAAGTTATCATCTACATGCGTAATTCTAACTTTTAACGAAAGAAAATATGCCAATGACATTTGCTGATTTAACTCCGTGTCATCCCAACACAACCGACAATTAAACCATTTCATTTCACCATTCCATTAAAAAAAAAACCCATTAAGAACCCATTTCTAATTAAACACCATAAGAACACATGTAAGTAAATCAACTTAATGGTCCCATAGCAACAAATACCGGCTTTCAGGAATGCCAGTGGTCAGGTATGAGGTGTATGGATTCCACTTATGTGGGTCCAAATGATCCTCTGTCAATAGGGTTTGTGATTAATTATATAGGAGCGGGCCCCTCGGACCCCAGGGGTCTCACAGACCCCGGTCTTGCTTGTGTTTAGTCACCGTGAAAGGGTTAATTTGGGTGACCATGATTCAGTTGGGATATTCTGGGGTGATTTTGTTTATCTAGCTGGGGAAATGGGAATGTTGGTTGTACCCCTTGCCTTGAGTGTTGGTTTTGTGCATTTTGTTAATGTTTTTTTTTGTTATTGAATGTCACTTGGGTTAGTGACTGAAATATTATTAGAAACAAGATAATTTTTTTTAATAAGATTTGATGCGTCATAAGTGACCGGTTGTAAGGTAAAATTTAATAAGTTATTATTTATATAATTATTATATATTATTTTTATATTAGATATAGGAAATAGCCGACTCATCTAGTTAAAATTGATAAGAAAGATTGTTTAAATTAATGAGAGAACGAATCAATATTTTATCCAATGAAAACAGCTCGCAATAGAATGAACAGTTGTTTCAGTTTTGAGAAATAAGCTACTTAAAAAGGTACCACCATCAACTTTTAGTCCCATTATTTAAATGACCACTCAATAATGGTCACCCTACACTAAATTCTTAGAAGTCCAACGTTTGCCAATTCTATCGGGACCTTTTGAGTTATAGTTTCAGTGGTAGACGTTATACTGAAATGTGTCATTTTCGCTACGTTTTTCATTCTGACCTTAGAAAAAGTTTTTTGATATCTTTTGACAGGTTGAGTCTGGTCGATAGATTTATGTACGTAAGTGACTCGAATGATTGATTAAACTGTTGATAGGAAAAAGCATATGGGATCTTGGAAACTATGACGTTGACTGTGTTTATCAGAGGGCCTAGCACGAATGTTTTTGACGTATAGTAACGTAATGTAGTTGTGTACTATTACTATAATACTCATTTCGCAATTTATATTTACATATTTGAGTTGGGCTACTATATTTTTGTATAATACAAATTGTTTATGTCTTATAAAATATAACCAAAATAGGTACTATGGGGTTGTAGTTTTTTATATTCAAAATTCACTTACGTTAACGATACTGCCGGTCGATTCTGTAAACATGTCGAAGTCAAGGCTTGGGTGAAGTGATCACGAGGTGAGCTGTCAATCAAGATGTCACGTGATCACGAAGTGAGCTGTCATTCCATCTTGATTATATGGATTGACAGTTCACCTCGTGATCACTTCACCCAAGCCTTCACTTTGACATGTTCACTTAATCGACCAGCTGTAACGTTACTATACGTCAAAATATTCGTGATTGGCCCTTACATTTAAATAAAGATTTATCTAACACTTAAACAGATGTTATACTTGTTTTTTTTAAACTGAAACTTTATAACTCTGATTCTTGCAAATTGAAATCTGACACTATTCTATTGGTCTATTCTATAGGGATTTTGCACACTTAGTTCTTATGTTGGACTATTGTGCGTGGGCCATGACAGCCGTCTCTTTAACCAGCTTACCTCTCTGTAGAAGCAGATTAGGCCTCCCAAATTGTTCATGATTTCTGTAAGTGAGGGCAGGTACGCATTTGTTTCATGTTAAATAGAGGTACTGTAACTGTGAGTTTCGTCCCATAGGGTATTGTACTAGGTAAAAAAAAAAAAAAACTATTTAATTCGTCCGCTACATTTAAAAAACAAATATAAGACACGTATTTTATACCGTTTCAAATCGCTGAAAAATAATAAAGATAAATATTTATTTTGCAAGTAGGTTAAACATAACACTTTTACACGTCAATCTTTTTTGGTAATTTTACGCTAGATGAGGCCGGTGTTTCCTAGCTGACTACCCTGAGAAGAAACACCGAAACAAACTCAGAGGTCAAAGTCTATTTTAAAATCCATACAATCTGTTTTGGTCAAATCATATGAGAACCATGTAGGTTAATGTCCGAGGTGGCCTTTTGAAGGAAGTGCCACACAGATTTGAGTAGTAGACAGGTAAAGTGCATCACAGTCCAAGAGTGGGAGCTGATGACGTCACTTCGCTAATAAAAATTGTACTATCGAAGTGACGTCACGCAGGTTTTCAATGCACTGTATCTTCGTAATTTTTGGTTTACGTGAAAAAAGAAAAAATACGTGTCCAATATTTTTATGAAATCTATCTGACGGACTAATTTTTTTTTGTGAAACCGACCCCTACATAGTTGGTAAAAGACTAGTCAGATTAAATAATAGTGTAGCGGCATCAATGCCGCCACAAGAAAAACTAAGAAACGAAATTTGTACGATAGCAAAAAGAACCGCAACGCCATCTACGATGAACTAACAACAAAATCCTGCATCGCGCAAGCAAAGTTCTCCGTGCGATTTGAACATGTACAACAGTCCGAATATCAACTATCGGGCAGTTGCCCACCAGACACAATAACCGTTTGGTAGGAGGATCCTCCCATTTATTAGTGGAGGTTTGCGGGACTTTACTCTCTGTACCGCATACCTCTATAATTGTAAAGGTCAATTTAGGAACATAAAAGATAGAAAATCATCAGAAAACCCAGTTTTCGTCTAACACCGCAACATACGAGGCGTTGACTCAGTCAAGCGCGATCCAGCCGGCCCAAACTTAGTCATATTATTAATGTTAAATGTTTCGCTCAAGGGCTGGTCCTGTGTTAATATTCTGTTAATAATTATACTTCGATAATAATAGAGGCTTGGCTTGAGATAATTTGACTCCAACTTGTTATTATGGTACATGATGAAATAAATAGCTAAGTGGGCTTAGCTATTCATCATTTAAAGGCAATTAATTTTGTCTAAAGGACCAGCGGTGTTTACGATTGATTGGTCGGATACGGCAACACATTGGGAAGGGTGGAAGGCTATGAGGGAAATTTTTGGCCAGTAGTGGGAAAATATAGGTACCAGAAGGCTGAGAAAATGTGATATTATATGAACTACTAGCGGTCCACACAGACGTTGTCCTGTCCCAATGTTTGCTTTGTGCATGACGCAAAATTATAGAAATCGATTACAGCGCCACCTACCGGATCCAATTGTGAATCTAAACCGTTATGAAATCCACTGGAATACACTAAAAAATTTCATCAAAATCGGTCCAGCCGTTTAGGAGGAGTTCAGTCACATACACACGCACAGAAGAATGATATATACATATATATAGACTTTTGATTCCCTGTGAGCGTCAAAAAATGCGCAATAATCGGAGCATAAACGGCCATATCTTTTTTTTTACGTTAACTTAGAAGACTTTATCACAGCTTTAAGGGACTGTGGATTTGAGTATATGGTTTTAATTTCAACTCGATACCTCCACGCGTTCCCAAGATAATGAGTCTTGAGGTACAGAGCCCTAAAAATGGTCGAAAAACAGAAGTTAGGTACACACTTTTGAAGTTATTCTTCTATCCTTGTCGCACAAAATGTAATTTGTACTGAATGGCTTCAATTCAATATGGCGGGACTTGTGAGTGATTTGAACTTGCGTTACACGCAATTAGTGCTGTCTCTGTTTATTACAGATTTTAAAACGTTGACAACACTGCCATTTTTTTTTATATTTTTAAGAAATATTTTTAACTGCGTCTTATTTGTTCTCTGGGTTTTGAGAAATGTAATAAAAAAATCCAGTCGAAAATCCTATCATTATTGCTGATCGAATGTGACTTTGTCTAGGCCCCTCGTTATTTTCTGAGTACTGTTGTTGGGCAAAATGTTTGAAATCAAATTATTGGAAAAATATTGTTTAAAACAAACAAAATGATTTATCTATATACTAATATAATAACGCTGAAGAGTTCGTTTGTTTGAACGCGCTAATCTCTGGAACTACGAGTCGGTTTTAGTGAATTCTTTTTTTCCTACAGGAACGGGATATGCGCGCACGAAAACATAATAATATAGCATGATGATTAATTAGATTATGGTAATTGAAGTTTGTGTATGTAAAGCCAGCTAATGCGAGGCTGGTATTAGCAAATCATACAAATATTAATATTAGCATTGACTTACCTTCTGCTGTTGCCCCCGGCTCCTGGAAAAAAATATAGACGCGTTAAAATTTACTCAACATAAGTGACGAGATTGGTTTTCAACCAAACTCGTACGTTCAAAAGTTTGCCATATTTATTTTACTTAATTCTTCATTCATTTCATTCTAGAAAAAAGGGCTTAAATAAGATAATACTCATAGTCTCCTATTCTCTATTGTAACGTTTTACACATAAAAACATCAAAGTTGATAACATCGAAATTCTCAGAAAACTTCATTTAAAAAAGATTTTCCAGAATATAATCTCCTTGAAGAACGCTTCCAAAAACTTCGAGAACATTATATCCAAGTATATTTTTCGAAGAATTTAACTAAATAAAGGTAAAATTACCAAAGTAATCGTAACATGAGTGGCAGGGACACGAAGACTTTTAAAAAAGAACGAGCGATCGTCGGTATTGGAAAACATTCCAACTTTTGGAAAACAAAGATTCTTACTTAGAACTTTGGACCATCATTAGACGTCGCAAGATCAAAGAAGAACTTTGGAGACAACTAGGGATTAGATTTCCACTTGAACGAAGAAAAGTAAGTTTATTTTAATGCTAGAAGTGGCGCAGAATATTTTGATTGGCGAAATTGTGAACTTACAATTACCAACTTAAGTATCTTTAATGTGATTAGTTTTTTTTTATAGTTGTCCTTTTTTTAAGGATGGTAAATCATCAAATGACTTCTTCCGCTCTGGGTGGAGCGGAAGGGCGTGTCAGAGCCTTACTGACCCATCCCTTGTGTTCCTTCTAAAGCCCTTTGCGTTCCAGGGCCGCGGTGACTCTTTCGAACAAATTCCGCAACTTTTAATATAGTTGCTAGCAACCCGCCCCGGTTTCGCATGGGTAGCAGAGCCTATATTAGGTCCCAGTCGGCATGATCTTTCCGTCATTTTCAACAATTCTATCGTAATTCTTCTTCATGAATTACTCCGTTCATCAGTGCAAACCGTATGAAAATCCATTGGGTAGTTTTAGTATCCGCGACTTCGTACGCGCGCATTCCGTTTTAGTGGTCTAAAATCATTTTCGCATTATTGCCTCTCAAATGAAACCGATTTGGGGTACACCGGTCGGATGGTTTTAGTCTATAACGGACATAGGTAGAAACAATGTTGGGTACAAATATCAAATTCTATGTTTGGCCCAGCACTCAGCAACGGCAACACCGTTTGCTGACGCAAGTGGACTGGCTTGTCAGGGCCAAAGCCCTGACAAGGGCCGATTAGAGTTTCTATTTACTATCGTGGTGAAAGGATTAGCCAATCGACAGAAGTCGATTGCTCAGGGTGCGCCGGCCGTAACAGAAGGTCGAAGAATACGTCGCTCGCGGAGGCTCCTTTCATGCACGCAAATAAACTTTACAAAGTTACGTTTTAACGCCATTTTCATCATTCATCCACTAACCCGACTGTACCCACTGCTGAGCAGGTCTACCCTCTCATGTGCGAATCCCGCCGCTGCTAAGAAAATGCATCTTTAATTATATCGAATGTTCAAATCAACTACGCTCTCATGCCCCATCCAGACAAACCAAACACAGATCTTTGTCCCCAGGATAAAATATTCCGTTTGTACGTTATGTTTTAGAAATAAACTAACTTAAAGTCCCTGATAACTCTTCCTAGTTACTGTGGGGACCCTAATTGAGAACTTTGGACTTCCTTCAGTGACCTTTGAATTGGAATTCTTGAATAAATTATTGGAGCTAAAACGCCTTGAGAGAGTATCGATAAGGTAGCCAATAAGGACCACAATTTTGGTCCTGGGTTTGTACTTAGCTGAATTTTTTATATCGGTATTTGTGGGTTGGTCCTTGCTTACGATTTTGGTGGGCAGTGTTGTTTTGTTTAGGTATTTCGCAAGTGCGGTGTTTATTTTTTATTCAAAGAGGCTGTACAATGTACGTGAGTGCGTAGGGGTTGCTGGATGGTGTGCACTTTGACTTAGTCGGTAGAATACTAGTTTTTGGGGCGGCTGATACCATTTTGTATCTTATTATTGGTTTGGATAATAATATGAAAAAAGTCCTTTGATTTTCTGATGCCATTTCTTCTTAGTTTTAATAAGTAATACTTAGCCATATTAATTTACTGCAAACGAGAAAAACTTGTCGCAAACCCTTGATATTATAGTTAGGAGTCAACATTTTTTTAAAGATTTAATGGTCGGAATTGAAATCGTTCATCATGAAACACGCTCTGAGGAGATCTGAAAAAGTGACGAAGTTGCTAATCACCTTTGTTTGTTTCTGCACTTATTTTTTTTAAACCACGCATCGGATTTTGATAGGATTTCACTAACAGAAAGAGCAATAAATGAGTTAGATTCGTATTTATAATTTGTAAATATTTTGTGCACAATAGCTGAATTAACACGGTGTTATTAATTGCACCCGTGCGAAGCCGGGGCGGGTCGCTAGTTATATGAATATACAGTTTCACATAAAGTGGCAAAATTACAGCCAAACACTATTTAAGTACCTAAACATAACACAACTACTTACATAAATAATATTATTACATAAATACGAAATTACGCCGTTAATAGCAATGCGAAAATTAGTTCGCCTCTCAGAATTACCGTTCGTATTACGTAATACCTTGGAGCCTCTAACTGGCTGCTTTTACAGCTTTTCATAATAAACACACGACTTATGGATATATTTCTTTGAGTGCTTTTGTTTGTACCTACGGCTAACTCATGTTTTGTTTTAGGCGGCCACAGAGCATGGAACGTGCTGGCAGTGACTCGAGGCAAGTACAAATGAATTATAATTGATTAGTTACCTATTTATTAATAATACATTTAATTGACATTATTTACAATATGATAAAATATGACATTACCCTTTAATATAATTTACCATTGACATGCATGTAAAAAATTATAAAGTAAAAAAATAAATTATAATTAATTGATAATTTTATTAATAGTACATTTGATTGACATTATTTAATTGAACTTCACTTTGTATTGTATAGATTTAGATTATTACTAGAAATAAATAATATATTTGTAAACCAATTTAATTGGTAGGACATACTTAGAGCTCGACTAAAATGTTTACATAAGACCTTTATTGTAATACCTGTGTTCATAAATAAAGATTGATTGATTTACGCTACTACAAATATTTTTGCAGCTACGTGAGCACAAGTTCCGGCTGTTATATGCCATAGTAGGAAATGGCACGTGCCGTCAATTTCTAGGAGGAAACGATAAATGATATCTATTGTGTAAACAGGATAAAAATAGAAAACGTGTGTGTCTCGGGACGCCCGACTGAAGTGAAAACTTAAACTAATCTAAGTTGAACTATTTAATATGGGAAGCGTCTGGCGTCTGTCCGAAATACGACTAGTGCTGTGGTTTAGAGTGAGAGAGGATCAGCCAGCCTACCGCTGCCGTATGCGTGAGAGAAAGGGAAACCAGACAGACTGGCGCCGCTACGCGTTACGTTACGAAGCGGTTTACCCTCCCATAAGAAGTTATCACTTCAATAACACATTCACACGTCAGTCTTTTTTTTAATAAATCTAGTTGACTGTGTTGCCCAGGTGACTGCTTTCAGAAGAAACATCGAAACAAACTTAGAAGACAAGGTATCTGTTATGGTTCTTACAATTGATATTATAGAGGGAACAGAGAGTGAGAGTCAAGCTGAAAAATGGGAGGATCCTCCGAACCAGACGGTTATTGTGTCTGGTGGGCGACTGCTCTATAGTTGATATTCGGACTGTTGTATATGTTCAAATTGAACGGAGAACTTTGCTTGCGCGATGCAGTTGTTAGTTCTTCGTAGATGGCGCTGCGGTTCTTTTTGTTGCCGTACAAATTTCGATTCTTTGTTTTTTTTTCACGTACATCCATTGATGCCTCTACAATATAACGATGAATCATTTGAGAATCATGTAATTAGTGCCTGAGATGGTCGGTTCGATTGGATCAGTTACCGTGTAGCTTAACTCGGAACTATTTCGCAACTTAACGACTCGACGAACAATATCAAAGGAAGGAAACTTTCGGAAGGCTTCGTAAAGTACTCAGACAACCCACCAAACATTTAAATTAGTGAATTGAAAATATAATCCATTGATAATGATAGGCTCGTCGAGTCGAAGCTCCAAAGTCTTGAGCCTGTCGGTTTTCTATCAGTTGCATTTTGGGGACTGTGCGACGGAATTGCATAGTTTAACTCCGCCAAGCCAGTTCCATCATCGGACCACAAGACGTACGGCGATGCGTTTCCGGTATATGGTGGACTTCCCTGGAGGAGGAGTGGAATTCCCTGCCAGAGTCTGTGTTTCCTGATAGCGACAACCTGTGGTCAAGAGTGAATTCTAGGTTCTAAGCGTGCTCCAACTTCGACTAGATCATCGCTTACCATCAGGTGAGATAGTGGCCAAACGCGTGCCTATCAATAGTAAAAAACAAAATAAAATATAATAATATAGTCTTCAGATCCACAATTAAAATAAATGTAATAATTAAAATAAATTTAATCATTAAATAAATTCAATCATTAAAATAAATTTAATGATTAAAATAAATTTAATGATTAAAATAAATTTAATAATTAAAATAAATTTAATGATTAAAATAAATTTAATAATTAAAATAAATTTAATAATTAAAATAAAAGTTACATATTTTACTCTACAATTTTATTGTAGTAAAATCCAAGCTTGTTAGTAATTATTCCGCCTTTGGTTTGTATATAACTCTTTTACAATCCCGTCTCTAGACTGCTAGAGATGGTATTCCCGCGGCATTCGACGGTCCGCTGAGGCATCTTTGTGTTCTGTAGGCAGAGCTAAGTAATGATCGGTTCTATGACGCAGGGCTTAGGTTTTCTTCTACTGGTTAAGTAAAGGAGCTTTCTGTGACTGACCTGTAGGTTTATCTATACTATACATATCCATACTCCATACTTTTATTATAAACTAGTGGACCGGCCCGGCTTCGCCCGCATATAAATGTTTAAAAAAAAAAATATTTCATAATAACCTTCTCCTGACAATAACAAATACAACAAAAAAATAATTAGCGAAATTGGTCCAGTCGTTCTCGAGTTTTGCGCTTAGCAACACATTTAGCGATTCATTTTTATATATAGATTATAAACTAGTGGACAGGCCCGGCTTCGCCCGCATATAAATGTTTAAAAAAAAATATTTCATAATAATCTTCTCCTGACAATAACAAACACAACAAAAAAAGAATTAGCGAAATTTGTCCAGCCGTTTTCGAGTTTTGCGCTTAGCAACACATTTAGCGATTCATTTTTATATATAGATGCGCAAGTAACTCTGTCTGTCTGTCTGTTACGCTTTCACGACTGAACCGCCGCACCAGAAAAAGACGCCCCGGGCTTCGGGTGCGACTTTCGAAGCCTGGAGCGATTCTCAGACACCCCTCAAATTAAAATGTATAAAAATCTAGTAAAGTGAGATATTGTTAGGTTTATGTCAATCCCAAAGCAAGGTAGATGTTTAGGTAACTATGAGCTGGTCTGGACTTGGACTGCGAAGTAACTCCTTATCGGGAAATAGCGCAACCCCTTGTCATGGAAATAATGTCCATTTAGTTGTCAGGTTTAACCACTAAAAAGTGATAAGTATAAAAAAAAACTTAAAAAAAAACAATCGACCGAAATTAAAGTTATTTTAACTTTGCAGTGTTTTTTATTTATAAGTCGGTTGTATTTTATACTTTTATATTTTTTAACTGTAAATTTTGATGTTCAAAAGTTATTTTTATTAATCTAAACTAAATAAATGAATTGACTTACATTTAAAAACCTACATTTTCATTCTTAAGGAAAGTTCACACAAACATTAGACTTCCTTCAAGACACTAATGAACCTGCGAAATCAAGTTAGAAATACGATAACACAGAAATCAAGCCAACTCCTACATTAGGGGTACGAAATTCATCATAATTCGCCCCACTAATACCGACTTGAATATTTAATGGAACTGCATTTCTGCAAACGTCTGACTAAGCTTAATTTTAGGTTCGAACCGAATGTAAGCCGGCAAAATTCAGTACGCAACGCTAGACAGTGCAAGATTATTCAAATTCTCGACATCACGATTCGGTCGCGTTACTTGTGTCGGTTTGGAAACTGGCTTACGTACGGCCGAAGTGAATTGCAACGAATTCCGGTATTTAATGTGAAACGGCAGTAATTATCTGTATTTTAATAAGTTTAGCTAATTAGTCTTGTGGTTTTATAGTAGCTTTTTTCTCGTCTGGAGCCAAATAAAAGGAGGGTTAATATTTTTGAATTTATAGCTGCTTATTTAATTAGAGACTCGGTGACTTTTTTGAGAATTGTTTTACCGTAGAAAATTACGAACATCGTCTGTGGTCAAAATATCAGTAAAAGCTGGCTTTTGATTTCAGAATCAACAGAATCAGTCCTGTCTCTCATCGTCATTGCTTGAACTACTCTGTTTATTGCGTAATCTATCTAATACCTTTAAACGAGCAATTCTTGTATATGTGTAAGTATATATATACAATCTGAATCTCGGAAACGGCTCCAACGATTTTCATGAAATTTAGTATGCAGGGGGTTTCGGGGGCGATAAATCGATCCAGCTGGGTTTCATTTTAAGAAAACGTTTACCAATAAAAAAAATAGAGCAAAGCTCGGTCATCCAGGTTCTTGTATTTATGGGAGAAAATAACTGACTGGCCTGTTGGTCGAGTGGTTAGTGACCCTGACTGCTAAACCGGAGGTCGTGGGTCCGATTCCCACCCAGGACAAATCTTTGTGTGATGAGCAAGATCATTTGTTCTGTGTCTGGGTGTAATTTGTCTATAATATGTATGTATTTAGAAATATATAAGTATGTTTATCAGTTGTCTGGTTGCCATAGCACAGGCTCTGCCTAGTTTGGGATCAGATGACCGTGTGTGAGTTGTCCCAAGATATTATAAAATAAATAATTATTTGATTCAATTGAATATGCAAACTGTGTTGATCAGCTGAAGATCAAAGTGTTAGCACCAAATTGCGGTTGATTGATATTTGAGATTCAATTATTTATTATTTCTTTATTTGTTCTCACGCACACAAAAAAATAATCTCACAAACACCGTTATAATTTAATGATTGTAGAGTTGGCATATAAACCCTGTTAGGGCACCGCAATCAAACGAACGATGGCTCGCTGCTAAATATATGAAACATCAGAATAATAAATATAAATTAATTAAATCATGCACAATGTTTACAATTTTGCGAAATGTTAAAATGGTATCAAAATAACATAATATAAACAAGCATAATCCAAATAATGATGATGATGAACCCAGAAACTGAATAAACGATTTCCTTTAGCAAAACTTAACGTAGCGATTGTGAAAGTTCTACAAATTACTGCATGAATACTTGGAACATGACTATGCTTGGAACTTTATAACTGTCTTTTCTAAATTGTTTAATTGTTTTTAGGGTAGCGTACCCAAAGGGTATCACTATCTATATCACTAAGACTCCGCTGTCCGTCCGTCTGTCTGTCTGTCACTCTGTCACTAGGCTGTATCTGAAATGTAATGTAATGTAATGTAAATTTCACAGATGATTTATTTCTGTTGCCGCTATAACAACAAATACTAAAAAACAGAATAAAATAAATATTTAAGGGGCTCCCGTACAACAGACATCATTTTTAGCCGTTTTTATAGATAATGGTACGGAACCCTTCGTGCGCAAGTCCGACTCGCACATGGCCGTTTTTGTTTTCCATAAACAAATACATACTTTTTTCGTTTTTAAATTATTCAATTCTAAGTTATAGATTGCGTTACTGCAATATTGGTAAACTAAATTCTGAGCCAGACCATTCATTTAACAGTCAATTGTTTCCAAGCATTCCTCATCCATTCGTCGTCCTCCATGTTTTATCTTTTACTGTAATCAATCCATTTTTTCGTCAGACAATCTCCAGGTTACCTTTGTTCTCCTGAATGATTGAATTAATTTCAGTTCTGAAGTTCAGAGCCAAACAGAATAAAGTTGTGTCACGAAAAATTGATTTATTTATTCCTATTCTTAGAATTTTATCAAGAGACCTAGTGTTTTTCTGGGAAATACTATTTATTCTTAGGAAGGTAGCGTTTTTATCAGACTGCAAATGAGGTAAATGATGGCAAGGTGCTTATCGGCCTATATATGTATGTTTGTTCCTTTCTGGTGCTCTAAAAACCTAACGCGTGTGCCAATTTTGATTATTCTTTCGTCAATCGATTTGTCGTAATCTTGCGAGTGTCACTAAAGGCATGACAGTACTTAAATATGTCGACAATCACATGCCATATTGTGACCAACCGTTGCCGACTTTTACGTCAAGGGCGAGGCCAAACGAGCGTAATTTTGTGAGATGCGAGTCGCGTATTTTGAGATGCGCAATTTACGTTCAACTGAAATCCGGTTAGGATGCCAGACGGACGGACGTAACTTCAGTTACTATACAACGTTTGTACTTAATGTTTGTTTCGTATAATGAATCCATTAAAAATATTGTGCAATCACGAAGCATTACAAGAAGATGTCAGAAAGAGAAAAAGACCCAGGTTCTCTTCCTCTTTCTGACATCTTAAATCTACTAAATAGGGAAAGACTGATGTGCGACAGTTCCACACCTAATCCGGACGACTCACCCCGAACGTAATTCGGTTGATATAATGCGCGTGAGTCAGCACACAACTCATTTTGCGTCGCCGTGTAGCACAAACAGGGCTTTTGTATGAAACCGAATGTAACGTAAATTCCACGACTTATTTTACGCGACTCACGTCTCACAAAATTGCGCTCGTTTGGCCTCGCCCTAAGCACAAACTGCATCAAACTACTTGTTTAAAACTTTCATTTAGACGTTCTTTTTTATTCAAATACAAATAAAAATGAAGTTCTTTTTCATGTGGCATTGAAATGAATTATATTAAGTGTCCTTGACATGAGAAATGTAATTTCCTGCTGACTTAAACAAACAATTTCACGGTATTTTCCAGCGACCTTTTAATAGAACATTAAACATTCATAATAAAATATATTACTCTCATATCGAATAACGAGGTTTGTGGTTTTAATAATAACATATTCACAAACTATGATTAAAAACACATTTTAACAGTTATTTTATAAATTATATGTTTTAATTATCTTTATCATTCCATCCGAAATAATACTATAATTATTATACTAATATAGAGATACATATTGTAGAGCCTCGACCAACATCTGAGGAGGCTCTCGTTGGGCAGCTGGATCAAGGGCTTGTCCAGAAAGCACTACTTCTGGATACGGCACGCATAGTTAGGAGGTTCCTTTCTCAGAAGCCCTGACCACTATTTTGGGCTACTATTTTTTTAATATTTTAAATGCTTTTTTTTGTTTTTTATGGAAATATTTTAAAATGTAAATAATATGTATATAAACTAAATAAATGGAATAATTCTAATATTTTTTTTATGGGTTTGCTCTTGTCTCTAGTCTAGGTCAGAGATGACAGAGATAAAGTCGACGATGGAGCGAGCTTACTCAGAAGAAGCCTGTTCCTTCTAATTTTGAAGAGATTATGATGATGATTATTTTGATTATTATTTTTATATTTTAGCGAAAGACGTCCACAACCAGACACAAACAAGGCAAGCGTCGCCAAATAAACCGGTCATATGTTTGTCGCAAGCAGCATACTCCCGAGGCGCTCACCAGGTCATAAGTCCATTTTGTGGGAGAGAGCAGAAACTTTTATTACTTTTATTATTGAGTCTTATTTACCTCACTGCTCATCCTTTTTTAAGGATGGGAAATCATCAAATGACTTCTTCCGCTCTGGGTGGAGTGGAAGGGCGTGTCAGACTCTTACTGACTAAAAACCCATCCGTGTTCCTTCTAAAGCCCTTTGCATTCCAAGGTCGCGGTGACTCTTTCGAACAAATTCCGCAACCCTGGCAGGATTCCGCAACCCTGGCTGTGTTCCGCAACCCTGGCAGGGTTCCGCAACCCTGGTTATCCTACTTCTCCGTTTGGTCCGGGGTACCAAACGCAAGCGATGAATCTTTTTGACAACACGGTTGGTGCAGTGTTTGAGCGATTGACTGCTGCACTGCGTGTCGTGGGTTCGATTCCCACACGGAATACATGGCCACATGGAATGTATGGCCTACAGATAATTGTTCCGGGTCTGGCTGTTTGTGTATGTGAGTTTGAATGTTTGTAAACGCACCCACGATACAGGAGTTATTTTTATTAAATAAAAAAAACAATATACTACGTGTAACAGCAGAATAAACGTAATGAGAAATGAAAAACTGAAAAGGGGTTGTTTTGTTTCGCGATTTATAGTTGGTCGAGTGGTTAGTGACCCTGACTGCTAAACCGGAGGTCGTGGGTTCGATTCCCACCCAGGACAAATCTTTGTGTGATGAGCATGATCATTTGTTCTGTGTCTGGGTGTAATTTGTCTATAATATGTATGTATTTAGAAATATATAAGTATGTTTATCAGTTGTCTGGTTGCCATAGCACAGGCTCTGCCTAGTTTGGGATCGGATGACCGTGTGTGAGTTGTCCCAAGATAT
>NDFZ01005471.1:1019817-1116621 GCA_002192655.3 Mamestra configurata
TGTTGGGTCGCGGTGAAACACTAGATTGTATTTGTACCGCGGCCGGTGGTGAAGCAGCTGAGACGCGGCCATTCCGTGATTCCAGACGCAGTCTATCAAGTACGGCGTCATCCAACATACGGTTACGCTGGATGACCCGCACCTGATCCGATAGTCGTTGGGCTGATACGTTGACAGCTGGCTCAAGCACCTGAAACAGAGAGAGCATCCGACCACGGTACGCAGTCAAGTTAGTTCCCCCCTCTGTAGCCCCATAGTATGAGCGCATGACGTTTTCATTAATGGTTTGCGTCCATCGCATGCGCTGCACACTTCCACCGGGAGCTGGGACCCTATCAGAGGCCGGTGGGCCTCGAGGTCCTAAGCCGTCCGGCGGCCGGCGTCCTCTTCGTCGACGTGCAGGTGGTGGCGACGTGGGCGGCGAGAAGTACTCATCACTTGAGCTCGACGCAACTGCTACGGCCGGTATCACAGCACTCACGGTGGGGCTGGGTTCCGGCGGCGGCGAGGCGGAGCTGAGCGATGAGGCCGGAGGTGGTAGGCGTGCTCGTTGAGCTGCGGCTCTTGTCAACATAATTTTTTCATATTAAATCAGTTTTCTTCATTTTATATCAGTTTTATTACACTATTGCAGTCTTATTGCTTTTTTTTTCCATCTTATTGTCATTTTGTTATGATTTATTAACGGATTTATTGGTATTAAATTTATTAAAATTGTACGTGAAAAAATTCGTGTCACTTGGTTGACAGTCGAGCCACAGATTATTATTATTATTATTATTGTTTATATAGAAAGAAAGAAAAGAAAGAAAGAAAATCAATTTATTCTGCCGGAAAAAACGCACAGAACACTAAAAACTAAAAAACTTATCAACTACAATAATTATAACTAAAATAAATAAAAACTGAAAAATAACACATCAGCCCATGTCTGGACCGGACATTAACCTAAACACACACAGACAAAACAGAACAAAGTTCAGCAGTTGTCCATGGCATGACGCCCGACTGACTGACAGCGACAACAAGAAAACAAAACAACAATAAACATTTTAGACAGAAAGTAATTTGTAGAAAATATACATAAATTCAAGTTGTGCGTCGCATCCGAGCAAGAATCGGTCATTTGCTCAGCATAATTGCCATGATTTGATGTGTAAGTATATGATTTATAGTTTATGATTTCATAGAAGAAAAATGAGTTTGTGTTTAACGAACTTAGTTTCGCTAACGAAAAAGTGTATACTTAAAGTATACACTTTTTCGTTAGCGAAACTAAGTTCATTAACATCATTGGTACGTGCTGTTTGAGAAGCATGGTTTGCACAAACTCATTTTTGATAATAACACAACATTTTGTAAGAGTTCATTAAATAATGATAGAAAAACACAAAAGGACAGAATAAATAAATAATTGACATGGAAAAAGGAATGAGATGGCTTGTCTCCATTATAATCCGAAAGCTATTTTAACCTACGAAATTGTTGTTTTATCAAACCTAATACCATTTACCAGGCAACAGTTCAGACTGCCAGCTGCTGGATTTTCCTATCAAAAAAGCCCGCCGCTAAAATTATTTATGATATGGCAATTTGTCGATGACTCCACTGTTTGTAGTATGCTAAATCTTGCATGTAATTCGTTTGTAATGTTGATTAAACCTAGATTAGGTTATGATGGGGCTGACATGCCTTATAAGGATAAAAGTCCCTAAAAATAAAGAGAAAAAAAAAAAGGCCAATAACCTAGATGCTGCCCTTTCCGGTATTCAAATTAAACAGCTAATAAAACATGCTTCAATTTCATTATCAATTCAGCATCTAATAGATATCATCACAGACATTTAAAACAAAACAATATCTCAAGAATGTCAGTAACTTCAGAAGTCCTTAATTTTTTATTGTTTCATAAAAATAACAAAAGAGGTTTTGAGATATCTCATTGTCTTCTTTTATTAATCTCTGGCTGTTGTTTTGTTTATATATTATATTTCGTTTTGTATCAAGGCTGGTGTATTAGACGATTTTCAACCCTATGTCTTATCACATTAACTTTATTGTTCGGTGTGTTGTGTATTTTTTTTTGTGGTTGAGATGGGCTAATAAAATAGGTTTTATATAGGAGTAGCTTTTGCTTGAGCATTCTTCGTGACCTTCTTAAAAACAGACTATTGAAATGGCTGAAACAGCATATGTTTTATGACATTAAAGATCTTTTTAACGTTAAACTATACATTTCTGGACTTTTGTCATTGCGGATAATGCTGAAATAAAGTAACATATTTGATTATTGTATTGACCTTAAATATCTGTGACATTGAATAACAATAAAATTAACTCAACTATTTTGCATGCAATTGATACATTCTGTATAGCTAAACATGTGGACTTTAGATTAATACCTGACTATAACAACTATACATATACCATGTTTAAGGCAAATAAAGACTAACCTTATCTTATCTTATCATCGAAGGTAACAATGAAACGATTTCGGGAACTGTTAAGGAATCATCACATGACATAATATTAGTTGATATGTATATATTTGTAGTATGTAGGTATATGTATGTATATTATTTGTACACGGGTTCCTACCCTCAATGCTGATCTATCTCTATCACTCAAAGGTTTGCAGGTAGAAAACTCAACTTTGAGTTAAGCTCGCCTTTGTACATGAACTTTAATATGACTGTTTTTATAATATAAATTGTTTTGGTGTACAATAAAGAATTAAGAACATATAATGTAAGGTTATTTTGTGATTGTACTGCGTTGTTGCTAATTATTATGTTGTGACGGAGAAATAACTTCTTTTAAGGTTAATTTATTTTAATATTTTAATTGCTGTAGCTTCTGTTTTTCGTCTAAGTTGAAATTGAACCTTTGGGTCGCTCTTGCTGTTTTAATTTACCTACATAATCGCTGTAAATGTATTAATTAAGTCTTTTTCATTACTAACTACGTCAGAGTCGCCTTCAAGTCTAACAGAATGCAACAGAGTCATCATCTGCCTAGCCTTTTTCCTAATTATATTGTGGTCGGCTTCCAGTCTAACCGGATTCAGCTAAATAGTCGGTCGCTCCACTTAAAATCAGTACTTTAAGTGGAGCGGCTGCTTACCAGACCACCACAACCCATTAACGGGTACGGTAGTTCTTGACAAGACTGGAATCAGATTTACTGGCTTCTGACAATCCGTTAAGACTGCCAAAGATCTTCAAATGACAGCCGAGACCAATGGCTTAACGTACTTTCCGAAGTTGGCCAGAATCTCGATATGTAAGTAAATATTTTTTCAACACATTTGCTCAAAAAATGCATTTACGAAGCCTTTACATATTGTTCGAAAGTTAAAAATTACGAACCATAAAATGGAACGTGAGGTACTCCTATCTAAGTACCTATTTTACCACACTCCTCTTTATATAGAGCCGTGCGTATCCTTTACCTACGGTTTTATTTATAATTACAATTAAAAAATATAAGTATTCTACCAAGGAGTTTCACATTACTGGGAAAAATAAGCTGAATGATCAAACCTCCTTGGAAGCGCTTTTGCTCAATACATTTGTCTCATTTTAATACTAAAGAGAACATGAGGCGAAAGATGTAGATCTAATTTTCACCACACGCCTGTGACGCCATTTGCAAATTCGCGCCATTTTCATATTAGGAACGTCAAAGATTGTTGCGACTTTCCGACTGATATCTAAAAACTTAAAGTTTGTTTCATTAACATGTACAAATGTGTTGTTGTTTCTACTAGTAAAGCTGATTTTGCAAATAGTTTTAATTTCTTTTCTAAGAAAACCTTTGTTTTCATAACCAGAAGTACTTGAAGCTCTGACGTCTTAAAAGTACTTCCCACGCACCTAAATAAGCTCTCGTTAATAGTCTTATTTAAATAAACACTTAAAGGTTTTGACGAGGTCAATGCTTCTTTCTCCGAAACCTAGATTAATAGTATAATAATATCTTCTTAATAATATCTTCGGAACAGACCAAAGTCTTCAAGAATCGGTTAGTTGAAACGGTTATAATTCATTCGAGGCCATGGTCTGTCTAGAAGCGGCCTGGCCCTCCATCAATCACAAGCAGCAGTTTTTTAGACCTGTTGAGGGTGGTTTTATTATGGCTGGTTTATATTGGTTTTTGAACGCAGGGTTATTAAACAGTTGTATGCTCGATGGCAGACGACCAGCGCGATGTAACAGTATGACTGCGAGTGTCGCATAGTGTCTCTCTGCAGGACCCTTTAGCGTGATAGATAGATATGTCACCGGAAAATTGCAAAGGCCGTAAGATTGTAAAATATCGCGTGAAATGGTTAACTATTTTTTCTTAATAAGACACGGATATATTGCAGACTATTGAATTTCGTTGGGATTTATAGTTTACAAAACGTGTTTTTCATAATGTATCGAGATATTTTAATCTAATAAAGATTTATTACAATCTTTCGGAGTCAATAATTTTCCGGTGACAGATACACAGTACAGAATACACTCTATTGTACCGACGCCAGTACATCAACCTACACCAATCTGTCGATCTTTTTGATAGATTTTCAACTGTATCGCTAAAGCGTTAAGTTCAAGGTTGATTGGGAAAATTTGACAGTTTCGGGTAGCTTGACGTGCTGGCGTCTCGCGCGTGTCGCCACAACAACCGGTCCTGTGCGTCTTGCATCCATCGGCTACCCGCGACTCTCTGCTGCTGCTGGCGGCTGTACACCAGAAATAGTGATGGTATGTGACTCCGACTCGTATTGGCGGTGTTGGTGGGTTTTGGGTACCTAGCTGCGCTTGGGTTCGCGGATTCTATCCCCACTCGAAACTAGTAGTGCTTGTAGGATGGTATCAAAATTAAGCATGCTACGGAGGTTATGGTCATACTCTTACGCCTCTTTTCATCATCATCATCATCATATCACCCGAAAGACGTCCGACGTAGTGCCATAATCACCACGCTTGGCAGGCAGGTTGGCGATCGCAGTGTAGCCGTTGCAATGCACAGAGAATACTGCTGCCAATTCTCTTGTGAGTCCCACACGACACCTACGGGAAGTGATGGGATGGTGCTATTCTTTTACGTCGGACACCATACAGAAACTCCTGCCTCTTTTATGAACATAATAAAGCAAAGAGAATGCGGATGCAAAGGAGACAGGTGCAGAGTTTTAAATAAGTAAAAGAACACCAAACAGCACTAACACAATTAAAACATCATGAGTTTTTACTAAAATAAATAAAATAAAATAAAAAATAAAATGAGTTTTTACTAACAAAAACCACCTTGCAAACTGCAGCAACGCTGTGTTATTTTGTAGTAGATAATTAAACACCTATCAGCCATATTAGCGAACGTTATTCACGTGTTAAGCTTGTGTGAGCACAGTGCAGTGGGGTTGTCGGTAGAGGAGTGACGGGTTATCGTGTAACTAGCGATTGCTAATAGCAACTGGTTGCTTTCTGGCTTCTAGGCTACATCATCGCTTTCCATCAGGTGGGATTATGGTCCCCAGCAACCGTTACGTAGAACACTGCCCCAACACTGGCGGACTAATATTTTACATATTTTATTGGAATATTTAAATATGTCGTCTATTTGCATTGGTCAATAAAGAAAATATTAATGAAAAAAAAAATGCTTTCTTCTAGTAGGTTAGCTACGAGTAGGTTAATTGCAATTGGTATGGATCACAATACAATTGATATCCAGTATTTCTAGTTGATGACATGGTTGGCGCAGTGGTTGAGCCATTGGCTGCTGTGCTGCGTGCCGCCAATTCGATTCCCGCACGGAACAAATATTTGTATGGCCTACAGATAGTGGTTCGGGGTCTGGCTGTTTGTGTATGTGAGTTTATATGTTTGTAAACGCATCCACGATACAGGAGAAATTCCTAGTCTGGCGCAACATTAAAAACGTTTTTTCTTAATAACTTTGTTTAAGTGTATGTATGTATCTATGTATTTATAATTTTATTTTATTTTTCTTCTCTCTATTTCTAGTTTTTTTTTTTTAAATTGCACCTGCCATGTTGTCTCTGCACCACCCTAAGGTCGACTGGTAGAAAATGCCTAAGGCATTAAGTCCGCCTTTGTACAGTGATTTTACTTGTGCATAAAGTTTTAATAAATAAATAAATAAATAAAAAAAAAGTAGTTTAGAAAGTATTCTTAAACACTGACATTGCATGTGAAGTCAAAGTCAAAGTCAAAGTAAAAATGTTTATTTCAATTAGGCCATTAAACGGCACTTTTGAACGTCATCGTTTACAGTTCAGTAAAATAATAATATTACATTAATGAAGTGACTCTACTGTCCATTCGGAAAGGTAGATTCTTATGGAGAAGAACGGACAAGAAACTCCATAGTTACTCTTTTCAAATAATGATTTTACAAAATTTGGTATTCAAAAATTAATTTAATATTATGTGAGAACGATACACCCAGAGTATGCTACTTATAAGAACAAAGTATTACCAGCAGAGGTAAACTTATTCATTTTCTAAAGAAATTTAGGTAAATGGTACTCACATATTTACAAATAATCTTAATAACCATTAATTAAACAGAAAATAAAAACACAAAAAAGAAACAGTATACCTATCTATAAAGTTAATTCATAAATCAACCAGTTTGATTTTGACTACACCCTTGATTGTCCTATGGAGCAGGACCAGCATGTTTCCAAGCATTCTTATCCTGAATGTAATCTTCTAATTTGTAATATGCTTGTTTACAAAGTGTACTTTTAACATAAGTTTTAAATTTTCTTTTATTAAGTTCTAATATGTCAGAAGGTATTTTGTTGTAACATTTAACATGAAAGAAGTGTGGACTTTAGCTAATCTAAAAAATGGTTGATCTAATTTGTCTTTATTTCTAGTATTAAAATTATGTCTATCACTAAATAATGATGGTGAATAATTAAATTATTTTATTATTCCTTGCAATAGCCACCAGGCTTGATTGTACCCGTGTTTACCAAGCAACCAACTTCTGTATCCCGGTCCACAATAGCCCCACACGACATGGGGATACAGTCGATTCATGTCAACGTGACCCGCGGGACAGCCGGCCGCTTTATTGATTATCCCAACTGTAGGCTACTGATTTTAATGTTTTTTTTTTGTATAGTGACCTGGGTGTTTTACTTTGTTTTTCAAGCTTATAATGAAGCAGGTGGAGGATGGGTGAACATCACAAGTCTCGATATGATAAGATGGTCACCCATCCACAGACCGACCTCGGCAAGCGTTGCTTGACCTTGAAGATCGATCCTGCGTTTAATTTAGTGCGGGTCTAAATTTTTTTTTTAAAATCGTGGGTTATCGTGGTACCCAGTTATTGTAGAGGTCACGTCACACAGCGGTATGAGTTGCATCTGACCCCAACTTGCTTGGCAAAAGGCTAGGAAATATTGGATAAAATCGCCTAGCGTTCCAGAACGGGAATAATAGACGCGGGTAAGAAGGCTGCCAGGCTCAAATGGGATTGGGCGGGTCACGTGAGCCGCATGTGCATGGAGTTGTCATAAGAGGCTGTGACCAGGCAAAAGTCTGCACTCATTGGGTGCCCGAAGATGAACGGCGACGCCGAGGCCGGCCCAGAAAGTGGTGACGAGACGACCTGGACGCGGGCTGGCGCGAGGTGTCACAGGAAAAGAATGCTTGAAAGGACTTAGGGAAGGCCTTTGCCCAGCAGTGGGACAGTAAAGGCTATTTAAAAAAATACTCGAACGTGGTAACCTTGCTTACCATTTTGCTGGATAGTAAATATTTCAGCATCACAAAAACTACCTATGATCAAATAATTCGTCCCAATACAAACTAGTTAATCATCACGACAAGAACTATTTTCAAATAATAATTCGTTTATAGAGAAGATAAGAAGACGTAACAATTTAATTAAAATTATCGAAGCATCTTATAACGGACTCTCCAAAAGTCTCGAATGAAATAGCCGAGTGGCCGTCTTATCCGATTAATATAAATCAAAAGCTATTCCAAAATCGATTGCTATTGTTATTAAGGTCAGCTCACACCGAGACATGAAGCTACATGACGCTGTGCGCTTTTTAAAGTTCCGTACCCAAACGGTTACTAATGAAACCCTATTACTAAGCCTCTGCTGTCCATCCTTCCGTCTGTCCGCCCATCCGTCTGTCCGCCTGCTCACCCGCCCGTCCGTCCGTCCGTCTGTCTGTCACCGGGCTATATCTTAAGAACCGTAATAGGTAGACAGTTGAAATTTTCACAGAGTGTGTATTTCTACTGCCAATATAATAACAAATAATAAAAAAAATATATATAATTAAACAAATAATAAGTGGTTCAATAACTGGTCGGTTTCCAGTCTTACCGGATGCAGCGGTATTCTACACGGAGCGACTGCCTATCTGACTTCTAAAATCCAGTAAATGGGTGGGCATGATACCCCATGGCAAGACTGCTTTAAATTTTTTTGGCTTTTATTATAGAATCAAAGCCAATAATTTAAAGCAGTTCGAAAAACAGCACTGCGCTCCAAAACGCAAATCGTTGATGTAGCTCAAAAGGCTGCCCAACTAAAAACGGCACTGGGCAGGACATGTCTGCCGCAGGACAAGCTGGTGGCCCGCAAAACACAGAATTGGCACCCTGAAACAGCAACACGGGGTCGCGGTAGACCGCGAAGAAGATGGCGGGACGATCTGGATGGCTTCCTTAAGAATTGGAAGGAGGAAACACAAAATCGAGAACGCTGGAAGGAATGGAGGGAGGCCTTGCCCAGCAGTGGTACAGTGTAGGCTAGTGATCAAATAATAAATAATAATACCCGTAACGACTGCCAAAGATCTACAAATGACAGCCAAGACAAACAGTTTAACGTCCGTTCCGAAGCAAAGCTAAAAAGTACGCGCAGAATTGCGTATCTACATATGTGAGTTGACCCTAAGTATCGAGTTATATCAGGGCTCGTTGGCGTGATTCCAGCCCTTCGCGTAATTTGGCGCAACCAGATCTTATCTAGCGGAGTTGCGCTTTGTTCAAGTGTGTGGTGCGGGCATGGGTTACTGAGTCAGGCAATAGAGGTGGGATATCCTTGAGCAGTGTCTTGAATTGTGACTTGGAATCAAGACAAGACGTACGTAAGTAAAGAATAATTCAGAGGGAAATGTAATTGTTAAAAATGTGTGGTTTGCGAATTCATTATTCGTTTACTGAGGTAACCCATCGATTCGCTAAAGCATATATTGCCTTTGAATCGAAATCATAGGATTTACGTGCACATAGGATTGCGCTGGGGCGAAACTTTACTGCCGCCGCAAATCGCAGCACGGCGGACAGAGCTCCGGTACGCCACATGAGGAGTGGCTAGAGAGCCACGGCGTCCTCATCTTCCGCCTAACGCAGGTACTCGCTGCATGGCACTGTTATTTCAGGAGGTACCTGTTTCGGATCCGGCGGGAGGACACGTCCGGGTGTCACCATAGTGTGGATCGTCCGGATGAGCATACGATAGTGCTGCCTTATTTGGGTACAGCACCGCCGTGACAGCCGGGTCCGAAGGATTAACGTGCTATCTGAGGCCCGGAGGAATCTCTAAAACTAAAGATTTTTTT
Source organism: Mamestra configurata (assembly GCA_002192655.3). NCBI lineage: Eukaryota > Metazoa > Arthropoda > Insecta > Lepidoptera > Noctuidae > Mamestra > Mamestra configurata. Next base: position 1,029,434 of record NDFZ01005471.1, read on the forward strand.
GTTCCGTGTCGCCCATCTACGTTATCGAAATCAGCAAGCGCTGCTTAAACTAGAAGATCGACCCGTACGACAGTTGTTTTGTCAAAGAAAATTTACCAGAAGGTTGTATGACTGACAAGTTCAGTCATCTCACATACATTTCTGATGAAGATACCCTATCCTACTCGTACATCTCATATTAGCACACACAACCCATCAATCTACATAACACATAGAAAGCAATAAAATTACTTGAAGCCTACAAATCTGCCTACTCCGCTGCTGTAGCGGCATATTTCACTGACCTTATCGCGCACACGTAGGCAACCTTAGTGCTGATACCATCTAGAACTCTGCATAAAGACTATTTTGTACACGAATGTACTGGTACCGTTCGTGGATGGGTTTGAGGCGGTAATTTGTGACTGTTTGTGGTTGTCCGAGGTCGTTTGATGGATCGGTGGTTGTATGGTGGGTGTGGTGGTGGATGGGGTGGTGTTTGTTATATAAGCAGTGTTTTTTTTTAGTTGTAGTTAGACGAGTAAGCAAAATGCTCATAAAATAAAAACTGCTGGGCCAAACTGAATTAGAATGGGATCAAATGTCAAGTATACTGCATCGAACGAAAAAAGAATTACATAAATAGGATCTGAAACCTCGGAGTTATCGGTGTACATACATAAAAATAAAAAACAAAAAATATAACTTTTTAAAAGTTTGATTTTTATGGCAGTTCCTAAATTGTGGTTGGCCTATTAAATGCTTGAGACAGCATGAACTAACAATCCAACTCTTAGTACATATTTACTGTAGTAGTCAACGATACATAAAAGTTTTAGTCTTAGAAGTTATTGCTAGGAATTTAGAAAATGTTCAGTGCAATTAATTTAAGTCAAGCGATTAGTTTTAGAGTAAATTTGTTATTTAAGATAATTCAAATCCAATTTATTTCTATATTGCAATAAAACCAATCCAGAATACATACCAAAAATGTAACCATTTAATATAGGTAGTCTATCTTTTTTTGCAATAATATAATATATTTAATAAAAATAAAATTTATTTTAAACCACTTACCTAACTATAATACCTAATTATTTATTTTTCAAACATTACTTCAATTCTATCTGTATATTAACTAGCATAGCCTTTTTTTTTTTCTAAAGCTGAGTACTGACCGGTGTTACGGCTCGTGATGTAACATTCGCAACGAGCATGTTATGTTACGCCGAGTCCTAAAATCCGTGTAAAACAAAACACATACGCATCGTGTTCGTGCGCGTTTCCACTCACTGACTGCACGAATGCTCGCTTTGTAACATGTTACTGATACGCCTCGTAACGCCGGTCAATCCCCATCTTAACAAATATGGACAACACAGGCCGAAAAGTTCTGTAGTGGCGACCACGTACCGGAAGACGCAGCGTTGGAAGGCCTCCCACAAGGTGGACCGATGACCTGGTGAGGGTCGCGGACAGCCGATGGATGCGAGACTCACAGGACCGGTTGTTGTGGCGACACTTGGGGGAGGACCATGTCCAGCAGTGGACGTCTTTCGGCTGATATGATGACGATGATGAATATATTACTTATACATACACACTACACTTATAATGTACCTGTACCTATATTAGTACATATATCCGTCCCTAGCAGACAAACCAAATCAATATCAGCAAATAAACCATCCTAAAAATAGGTTCTACATAACACTTAGCTGTCTGCAAGCCTCAGAATGGGCAAAGTCGTAAAGATAAACGCCTCCATCCATTTTTAGTTTACGAGCGAGATGATACTTATCTGTGAGCTCCTAATCTCATCTTAGCTCATCTAAACGGTTCTGAGTAAAGCCCTTCATAAGTGGCTACATGTGATAGGTGCACTCTAACATGATTTATTTTTATTTATTTTTTATTTTTTTCAATTTTATAAACTAGAATATAAATAAGCATTTATGAATAACTAGTAACCAATCATTTGCTGTTTGTTTGTGGCTGGGTTATGGAAGGCCTCCCACAAGCTGGACCGATGACCTGGTGAGGGTCGCGGGTAGCCGGTGGGTGCGAGACACACAGGACCAGTTGTTGTGGCGACACTTGGGGGAGACCTATGTCCAGCAGTGGGTCTTTCGGCTGATATGATGATGATGGTAATGATGATGAAATAACTAGTTTCTGCCAACGGTCTCGCCGCATGATCGTCGGAAACTATCCCAAGGGAACATACTCCCGGCACAAAAGTTATTCCAGACTATAATCTATCTTAGTGCCAAATTTCATCCAGATCTGTTCAGCCGTTCCAGAGTGATTGAGTAACAGACATAATAATATATCTATCCATCCAAACTTTCGTAATTGTAATAGTAGTGAAATAGTAAGACTAGCTTTAGCTGCTGGCTTTGCTCGCTTCTAAGTTTAATTTTCTAAAAAATAGCTTATTACAGTCTTCAGGGTCTTATCTATCTCTGTATCAAAATTAATCAAAATCGGTTCAGCAATATAGGCGTGAAAGCGTGACAAACAAACTCACTTTCTCATTATAATATTTGTTCCTCCCAGGGCCCTGGAACGCAAAGGGCTTTAGAAGGAACACGGATGGGTTTTAGTTAGTCAGTCAAGAGTCTGACACGCCCTTCCGCTCCACCCAGAGCGGAAGAAGTCATTTGATGAATTCCCATCGTCGTTCCAGGGCCGCGGTGATTCTTTCGAACAAATTCCGCAATTTAAATCGCTCTCAAATTCGCATTTCAAAAGTAGCAGTTACACCAACGATTTTCCAAATGCCTTACAAAAACCTCATTCATAACATTTCTTTGCTAAATAAATCTATTCAGCTGGATAGTACAATAGCCAGGCATTACTAGAGTAAGCCTCTTTTCTTTGTGTCTATTGTCTAGTCTAGTTTCTACCGATCTAGATCTTTGCAGACCCAAGCGATTGTTCCAGGCCAATAAATCGAGAAATGCTCCTAGGATAGTTTTAAAGGTTGCCTATCAAGATTTTGACGGCTTTCAACTTTGCTATTTTTATTCAGATTGGATTGATAAAACGAGTGACAGAATGGAGGGAAATGGCTCTCCATTTCCCTCCATTCTGTCACTCGTTTTATCAATCCCTTCCTCTATGGAGAGGTCATCATAAATAAATAAAAAAAGAAATATAAAATTATTTGTTATTAATTGACTAAAAATAATCTAAAATTTTAATTTATACATAAAAAATTGCATGCTCATAAATCCTAATATAATTCTTGTAAACTGAATTTTATTAAGGTAATAAAAGATCTTTATTCATTATATTATACATAAAAATGTATCTTTTAAAATATTTCTTAAATAAAATAAAAATCATCCCAAGGGCCCCTTCTACCATCGGACATCTAGACGCACTGCGAGTTACCATCCCTACCTTGTTGCTATTCCACCAATTCGACTAAACGTTTCCAAACTTTTATAATGCGCACAGCAAAGGAGTGAAACTCTCTGCCTGCGTCTGTGTTTTCGAACGCATACAAGCCTGATCTCTTCAAAATTAGAGTGAACAGGCTTCTTCATAGAATAACCTCGCTCCATTGTCGACTTTGTCTCTGTCATCTATGACCTAGACTAGAGTCAAGAGCAAACTGGTATAAAAAAAGTTAAATAAAAGAAAAAAAAATACATTATCTTTGGCTTATAACGTAATGTTACTTCTTAAATACTACAAGAGACAATGTTGTCTTGGTAAGATAAGATGATTCGTTATGGGGCTCTCATCAGACCTATCAGCAATAACTTTCAGAAGGCCTTTGCTGCTCCCACGCAATCTGGCGAGAAGAGACGCACTCTTCAGAGTGAGCATCTCTGACACACTGCAAAACCGTGACAGACCCATAAGTGCACCGAAAGCATGAATAAGGTCATGCCAGTTTACTAACGATGGTTTCTCGTAGTATAGTTTCTTTCTCAGACTTAAACGCTTCTGTTAGACCTTCAAAGAAACCACAAACCTCAACACAGAAATTGGGTTGTTATAACTGAAACTGGTCTACTGCTCCTGTCTTATCTTTTCAATAATAAAAAAAAATAAGTTGGGTAGCATAAAACTTATTCACCACCAGGCCCGGGTCGATGGCGCGTTGTGTTTCACACGCGCCTCAAAAAGATGTCTGTCCCTGGAAAGCAAAAGGCTTTAGAAGGAACACGGATGGGTTCTAGTCAGTAAGAGTCTGACACGCCCTTCCGCTCCACCCAGAGCGGAAGAAGTCATTTGATGATTTCCCACCGTTAAAAAAAAAAAAATGCATAAAACTTATAAGAATTATAAATAAAATTGCTATAAATCGAAAACTAAAATCGATATTATAGTTTGGGCCATATTTAATTAATGTCTGGTCCTGACATGGGCTGACAGTGATGCGGTTTTTTTTTAAGTTTTATTTATTTTTGTTAAAATTATTGTAGTTGATAAGTTTTCAGTGTTTCTGTGCGTTTTTTCCAGCAGAATAAATTGATTTTCTTTCTTTCTTTCTTTTTCTTTCTATTTACAAAAAAAGTAGGTATCATCCTCATCATTCAATATCATATCACAAAAGCGAACTAAAAGCTTTCACTTGTGCCCTATTTTCCGTTGAAAACCCTTCGTTTGGAAACCTTTTTAAGGTCAGATCTGTTTTACCGTGCGTCGCGTTATATTATCGTTGGCCGACGTTCTCAAAAACTTTCATTCCGCCATTATCCGGCAAACTCTTTCCACATTGGCGTGTGGTCTAAGTTATGGGCGGAGCGATTTAAGATTTAAAATGATACTCAATTGTGTTTTTATTTGATCTTGACTTGAACTACAGAAAGGCAAATATAATTGGTGATCCCAACACTTTGAAATCTCTGCGTAGAAAATCCCTTGGTTCAAATACTTGGTTACGGTATACGTTGGTATACGTGAACCTTAGATACAAAAGTTTTCTAAAAATAAAATTTGACATCACGTCTGTTTATTTTGACCCCGAAGGGCATCGCAGAAAAAGGCCAATTATGTCAAGTCGTAATATAGTCTAGGAGGTAGTATAGTCTAGGAATTTCTCCTGTATCCTGGGTGCGTTTACAAACGTACAAAAAGCCAGACCCTGAACAACTAATCCGTAGGCCATACAGTATTTGTTCCGTGCAGCAGTCAATCGCTCAAACACAAAGTTGACCGTGCTGTCTACGTCAATAAAGTCTAAAATCATCAACAGGGCTACGGTCTTCATAGTGGGTCCACACGATATAGACTTCCATAAACTTCTATAGAATTTTGTTTGTGCAACGAAGCAATGCAGACAAAAAAATTTTGATGTGATAGATTTTTTTGTTCAAGGTCTGTACACACAAAAGTCTACATCGTGTGGACCCGGGTGTTACCACACAAATCGATCGACCGTCGATCGATGCCACCGATCGACATTGATCGATTGGCGTGGTAGCTTTGGCTCATCGAAGGAAACCAGGCGATAAACAAGCCATCGGCCGACGTTGACTAATTCATCGGTTTAAATAATTCATTCTCATAAGAACAATACATAGGTTCACTTACAATGAGATACAAAGTAATTGATTATATCTAAATAAATACATTTTGCCTCCGATGCGTGTTGGTGAAGTTATACAAAACAAATATAGGAAGTATGTAATTGCTAACATTTAATATGCGGTATGACAACATTTCATAAACGTAATTTCTCAGCTTTAGTTTAAATCTGTTAATATTATCACAATCTTTTACGTCATTTGGTAGGTCGTTAAACAGCTGTGCTCCTTCGAACAATATGGTTTTTTTTCCGTAGTTTGTCCGAGCTTGTCTTCGTTGTAATTTAATTTTGTTTCTTAGGTTGTGTGATATTGTTTTTTTATGTAATTTTAGCTTTGATTGTACGCTGTTTGTGGTGATTTTTTGTATTAGAATGCAGGTACCGTATGTGTATAGTTGTTTGAGATTTAATAATTTGGTTTTTTCAAATAGTTTTTTGGTTTTTTATAATTTCATTCCACCATCGATCGACGATCGATCGATTGGTCTATACCTAAACCTTGTAAATAAACTACAGTACAAAGGTCAATGATCACATAATTGGTTGGTATTAATAGTGAGGTCCATTGCTTTGAGGTCATTCTAAACCGCACCTCACTCGAACCAACGTTTACAGAGAATACATTTGATTTACAATAGACATACCACATTATTGCTATAAGGAAGCTAACTGCCATAACACATCAATTGAGATAGGCTTAGGCCACACATTGAAACTTAATGCCTTAATAGGCCAATAACTATTATTGCTCGATAATCCCTTCATCTAGGTATTTGAGATAATTATGTCATTTGATTTATTAGACGGGTTAGGCTTGTGGTTGATATTGTGACATTATGAAGAGGTTTGCTTCAGATTAACTAGCATGGGTAAAGGTTGAATAAAAATCAAAATAATAAAATAAATACTTTTAATTTTCAGAATTAAAAGTATTTTTTTTTGTTAATGTGAGTGAATGTTTTGGGTAATTTATTGTAGAATAGAATGTAAATAGGTAAGCCAAAAAATAGGCTACTAATTGAGTTGCGGTGACATTACATGGGCCGGTTTCTGAATGTATATAATAATATATTAATAAAAATACATAATAATTATTAATTTAATTAATTAATTGGACACGGCGCGCATAGTTAGAAGGTTCTTCTCTCAGGGGCCTTGACCACCGGTAGCTTTTGGACCCGGTTTCCGATACCGGTGGGCTACGATTTTTATTTTTAAATATTTTTATATCTTTGTCTTTTAATATTTAAACATGTAATTGATATGTTTATACAATGAACAAAGGAAATAATAAAAATATAGGTATTTGGACTCAAAATTGTGAAACCCCACTTTAATGCCAATGTTTGACTGGTTTTTTTCAAGTTTGACATACATACATAAAGTTCAAATTCATAATTCAGAAATAGAAGGTGCAACGGTGCAAAGGTGAAGGAATAACTTTTATATAATACAACGTTTATTTAACACGTCATATATTTTTTTAGAGCGAAAACCGCTTTGTGTCACATTTATGTGTGTACAGTGAGCTCAAATCGGTAGGTGATTCTCTTGTAACTTGTACCACAACAAAAAACGCTCTCTCCGCCTGCCCGAACATATTGGAACTTCTGTAAAATGTTCTTACGTTTACGTTATATTCTATACAGCTAGTTTTTATTGGAATAGACTTGTTGAACTTTTGTTATAGTCCCACTACGTTGTTTTTGTTGTCCGTACTGTTTTGTTTTAGATCCTTTTAATAGTTTAAGAACGTTTTTGTGAATGAGTTTCCCCTTTTATTGTTTTTTTTTTGTGATTACGAACTTTTTGTGGCAATGGTGTCCCTATACGATGGGCTAATACTTCTTGGTCTGCTGTTGATGTGGTATCCATAAGTTTTTCTAATATAATTCGAAGTATTTTTTGTAGGTAATGACATTAAAATTAAGGTCGACTGCTGTAAATGCGAACATTCCTTAAAAATCCGAGAAAAACCCTTCAGAATGATTGTTGAGTAATATTTTGTTTTTCTACATTGCCCACACTAGGAATTTCTCTTGTATCGTGGGTGCGTTTACAAACATACAAATTACACAAAACCCAAACAAACAATCAATCAATCAATTTTATTTGCATAAAACATGGTGTACAAAGTTGTTTTATATACATTATTAGAGCATACATGTTTTGCCTATATCACAGCATGCAAATATATATTAAATGTAACATTACAAAGTATTGATTGTCCATAATTTTTTCGAAACATAGGTAATTCGAAATATTTTTGTAGATCGCTTGCGAATAGAAGGCCATTTCTCGGACTTAATGATATTCAAATTAAGGTTTGACTTGAACATTCCTTAAAAATCCGAGAAAAACCCTTCAGAATTATTGTTAAGTAATATATATATATATTTTTAAAACGTTGCCCCCGTTTTTATATTTCTATGGTTGCCCCACACTAGGAATTTCTCCTGTATCGTGGGTGCGCTTACAAACATACGAACTCATATACACAAACAGCCAGACTCGGAACAACTATCTGTAGTCCATACAAATATTTTTTCCGTGCGGGAATCGAACCCGTGACACGCAGCGCAGCAGCCAATCACTCAACCACTGCGCCAATCATGTCGTCTATAATATACAAGGTGGGGACGACGATACCACAATACATCAAAATACTGGCAGTACTAGTTCATACGAATATGTTGTCTTTTATCATAGATTTGATTCCACTAACTGCAACTGACTGCTTGGAATATTTCGTCAGAATAGTAGTCACTATCCTTGACTAGTTTGAGTTTCTTGACGTTTTATGCAATTGAAAGTTTCAAAATATTCCTATGAACCAGTATTGCCAGTGTTTTCATTTATTGTCGTATCGAAGTCTCCACATTGTATTTTTGAATGATGTTATTCCAACATCATGAACCGGTGCGGGCCTGCGGACGGCGAGCGTTGGGAGGCTCGCTGTTCGATCACCACCAGGCCCGGGTCGATGGCGCATTGTGTTCCACGCGCGCCTCAAAGAGATGTCAGCATAGGAGACGGGGCCCGGTAGGGCCAGAGCCTGCCAGGGTTGCGGAATTTGCTCGAAAGAGTCACCGCGGCCCAGGAACGTAAAGGGCTTTAGAAGGAACACGGAAGGGTTTTAGTCAGTAAGAGTCTGACACGACCTCCCGCTCCACCCAGAGCGGAAGAAGTCATTTGATGATTTCACATCCTTAAAAAAAAAAAAGAATATCATGAACCGGTATCGCATTATCATAAACCAGAAATAAATAGCCACTGTTGGCAATGGCAATTTTTCAGGATAATATTTTGTTGTGAGAACTAGTAAAATTGCTGATAAAACTCTGTTATTTTGGTATATTAATTTATTTTGTTCACAAATAATAATAATATAATAATAATAATAATATATCTTGGGACAACTCACACACGGTAATCCGATCCCAAACTAGGCAGAGCCTGTGCTATGGCAACCAGACAACTGATAAACATACTTATATATTTCTAAATACATACATATTATAGACAAATTACATTCAGACACAGAACAAATGATCATGCTCATCATACAAAGATTTGTCCTGGGTAGGAATCGAACCCACGACCTCCGGTTTAGCAGTCAGGGTCACTAACCACTCGACTAACAGGCCAGTCAAATAAACATATTTTACTTCTATCGTACGAAAAATCTAGATTTAAAATAGAACTCAAACCTCATTTCATATTGTCTAGCTATTTTTCCCAGATTTAGCAATGCATTGTAATAATATCAGTGTCCAAATGACTCGTGTTTGTAAGTGGTGCCTTCAAAAAACCTAATTTTTGCGATAAGGCACCAAGAAAATTGGCTTCCGACCTACCAGTATCATTTTATTCGCTGTTTCCTTACTTTTTGTTTACGAATTTAACTCACTTATGAGAATACTAGACCTTGACCGCGACTTCGTACACTCATATCCTGTTCCCGTAGGAATTTCAGGAAATCCGCTCTTAGTGCTCCCCTACGGAGTGTAGGGAAGTTACATGCCAAGTTTCAGGTTTCAATGACCAGTACTTTCGGATATGCGTTGTCTGTCAGTTACTCACTCAGTAACTGAAGAATTTGATTTATATTTTGATAAAGAGTAGTACAAAATGATCACTTATCGAAACTACCGGTAGACACGGCTTTCAACAGAATTTTACTACAATTTAGATAGATACTAATCAACAACTAGACAAATAAAAATTACACTTAAATTAAGCTGTGTACCGATGGCTTTCATCGGGAGCTCGTGGCTAAAGAATGACAGCCGCACGGGTTGATCTTCAAAGTTAAGCAAAGCTTATCACGGTCGGTCTGTGGATGGGTGACCATCTTAATATACCGAGATGCCTCCGTGCCATTGGTCGCTGTCATTTGTAAACCTTTGGCAGTCGTTACGGATTGTCAGCAACCAGAAAATCTGATGCTAGTCCTGCCAAGAAGTACCGTGTTACCCAGTTAATGGGTTGTGAAGGTCAGGCAGGCAGCCGCTACACGTAAAATACTGGTATTGAGCTGAATCTGGTTTGACTGGAAGCCGACCCCAACATAGTTAGGAAAAGCCTAGACTGATGATGACTGATGGCTTTCATAACAGTATGTTGTGCCTGTACCTATTTCCCAAAGAATTTGACAGACGTGAACTAATAAACCCATAATATCGATTCCAAAAGTATCAGTTTAACGTAAGGGACATTTAGCCAAAGTTCCAAAATGTCATCATCATCATCATCATCCATAGCCCTACTTCGCCCACTGCTGAGCATAGGCCTCTCTTCTCTTGTGTCAATCCCCACGTTTCTGTGCCAGCCTCATCCAGGTTCTAGCCGCGATGGCAACAATGTCGTCCGCCCATCTCGCCATCAGCCGACCGACACTTTTTCTTCCAGGCCTCGGGCGCCACTCGGTCACTGTCTTACTCCACCTATCATCACCGCGCCTTGCTAGGTGTCCTGCCCAGCCCCATTTTAAATCCGCAATTCCAAAATTTATTGGTTGCAGAATTTGTTCGAAAGAGTCACCGCGGCTGGCACGCTAATGGCATTAGGAGGAACACGGATGAGTTTTAGTCAGTAAGAGTCTGACACTCCCTTGGTATGGTCATGTGAAGAGGAGGGATGAAATGCACGTAACTGAAAGAGTTATGAATATAAATGTGGATGGATGGACATGGACAGGAAAGCCAAAGAAAAGAGGGATGGATTGTGTTAGAAGTGATATGAAAGAAAAGGGAGTTAGTGATAGCGTGACGGCTGATTGGACAGAATGGAAGAAAAAAACGTGTTGCGCCGACCCCAAGTAACATCGGATAAGGGCAGAAAGATGATTATGATGAGTCTGACACTCCCTTTTGCTCCGCCCAGAGCCGTAGAAAGAAATAATATTTATTTAGCACTTACATGAAACATGCACGGTACATAGAAATAAAAAATAAAACAAGAAATGGATGTAGGTATGCTAAGAACCAAGTGTGTGTCTCACGGCTGCACTAAAAAGGTCCATGTCAGCGATATGTCAGACAGACAGATGCTGTCTGACGCTGGTTTTCTAATGAACCTTTCAATGGACGAAACCCGCCGCAGCCGCCGCTGGAGCTGGCCGTAGGAGTCATTTGATGATTTACCATCCATAAAAAAGGCCCGCTGAGTTGCGATCGAGAACACCTAGTAGTCACACGAGCCCTGATCGGCGATTCCCTACACAGATTATGACTACCTGTAACGGGGAGAGCAAATTCTGCGAATTCGACCCAGGCGTAAGAAAATAATTGTCTATTCCGTGAGAGAGAAAAAACGGTTTGTCTACTAACCGTTTCAGGTAATTGATACCGCTGACAAAAAATAAAAGCTGTTTTTATATATTATATATATTTTTTTTTTGTTACGTACTTAATATTTGGGATCTGAGAACGTTTGCTGGTATTGGGTTCGTTGTGACCTAGTTTTTAGTATTCTTTAGATAGAATGAGAGGATTTTTTTACAAATACCTGCGGTTTGTTTTTTTTGTGTCTGTCTGTACTCAAATGAATATATATTTCTGTTCAGAATTAATTAAAGCTTGCGAAAAAAAAACACAAAAGCAGAAAACACTTGGGACACGGTATTTTAGCAGTTAAAAATAGTATAACTTCTCGACTCGACAACCCAAGGTTAAATTGTATAGAGGTAGATTTGTTATGTTGATAAAAGGAGATTTTATTTCTGAGACAACTATTAGAATGCTTAAATAACAGGTATATTGAAATACCTGTTTATTATATAGTTCACATTCTGATTTGACCTCTCCTTTTCTCACCTTTTGGTGGTTCCAGAAGGTTGGAACTAATCTACATCGTCATCATCATATCAGCCGAAAGACGTCCACTGCTGGACATAGGTCTCCCCCAAGTGTCGCCACAGCAACCGGTCCTGTGCGTTTCGCATCCATCGGCTACCCGCGACCCACACCAGGTCATCGGTCCATCTTGTGGGAGGCCTTCCAATGCTGCGTCTTCCGGTACGCGTTCGTCACTCCAGAACTTTTCGGCTCCATCGACCATCTGTTCTACGAGCAATGTGCCCTGCCCACTGCCACTTCAGTTTGGCGATCCTTCGGGCTATGTCGGTAAACTTAGTTCTCTTTCTCTTTCTCTAATCTACATACCCACAAAAAATGTTCCGTAAACAGCAAAAGACAGTAAAAAATCCTAATATTTACCTAAAAAGAGACCCTGAACAACAAACAAACCTAAATCCATAATGAAATTAAAGATATATCTGTGAGAAAACCGTCGTGAAATTCTCAAGAAACCTTGCTCCTATCTTTGTCCAATTACTTGGGATAGAAAAAACTTCGGTCTTCTTCGTAAAACGGTTTAATCATGTAATACGTCAAAGGGTTTCTTCGGTCCTGCCGTAATTTGGTAGCTAAAGCGATGGGCATCGTGAAACGAATAAAAAGAGAGATAATTTCAGAAAAAAACTAGAGGTTATTTTTTACCTTGATTATCGCAGGAAGTAGGTTCGTTGCTGAAAATTGCAGAAGAAATATTTATTACAAGCTACCTACCGCCCGCGGCTCCGCCCGCGTTTATGTCGAACATTATCCCAAGGTAACATATTCCCGGGATGAAAAGTATCCTATGTGTTATTCCAGACTATAATCTACCTCTGTGCCAAATTTCATCGAGATTCGTTCAGCCGTTCTGACGTGAAAGAGTAACAAACATCCATTCATCCATCCATCCCTACTTACAAACTTTCGCGTTTATAATATTAGTAGGCTAATACTCTCAAAGTAACTTATTACATTTACTTTAGACCGTGTGACTATTATTTTTTTGTAGAAGTAGATATTTTTCCGTTACGGATTGTCAGAAGTCAATAAATCTGATTCCAGTCTAGCCAAGAACTACCGTGTTACTCAGTTAGTGGGTTGTGGAGGTCTGGTTGGCAGCCGCTCCACCCTCCAGGGTTGCGGCATTTGTTCGAAAGAGTCACCGCGGCCCTGGAACGCAAAGGGCTTTAGAAGGAACACGGATGGGTTTTAGTCAGTAAAAGTCTGACACGCCCTTCCGCTCCACCCAGAGCGGAAGAAGTCATTTGATGATTTCCTATCCTTAAAAAAAGGCAGCCGCTCCACGTAAAATACTGGTATTCAGCTGAATCCGGTTTGACTGGAAGCCGACCCCCATATTGTTGGTAAAAGGCTCGGCAGATGATGAAGTAGATATATTTTCAGTGACAAATGAAAGATATCTTCCCTTTGTCGCATGAATATTCAAAGGAAACTTGTAATTCATTAAAATGGCAAAATATGATGATAGTATAAACTCGCATTATTTCTGCAAAAATTCCAAGGAATCATAGTCAATGTCATTGTCACTAAATAGTCAAGCGTGAAAAACTGCCGTAATTGGCTGTTGATATTCATTTAGGTAACGTTTGACATTGTCATATTAGAAAGAAAAGAAAGAAAATCAGTTTATTCTGCCGAAAAAAATGGTCAGAAACACTAAAAAATAAAATACTTATCAACTACAATTATAACAAAAATAAATAAAAACTAAAAAAACCACATCACCGTCAGCCCATGTCAGGACCGGACATTAATTAAAACGTGTCTCTGGTCACACCACAGACAAAACAGAACACAGCTCAGCAGTTGTCTATGGCATGACGCCCGACTGACTGACAGCGACAACATGGAAATAAAACAATAATAAACATTTTAACAATGAAAATAATGTATAAAATAGACATAAATTTAAGTTGTGCGTCGTATCCGAGCAAGAATCGGTCATTTGCTCAGCATAAATGCCGTGACTATGGGCAAATCCAAAAATCAACGGCGCTGATTTTCAGCAAGTACCGTTTGTTAACATTATACATTTTGCGATAGCTTTAGTTTCAGATATAGAGGATTCGGTTTAATTATCTAATCACAAATTTAAATTTGACTTTGTTTCCAAAATATAAAATATATTAAAAAGAATAACGCCTTCTGCTATCCTTTGACCGGGTCCCCGAAGAGACATTATCAAGACACGTCCTTTATTCTATTTATTGTTCAAGAACACATTATGCCTGTTCCGAAGGTCGGGGCCGGTCAACCTGCCGTGATGTGGCGGCCAGAATTAAGTACCCATCTGAGTTATATTGCCAGAAAATGTCACAAAAATATGTACGGTTTCAAGCCCTCATATCCCTATGAGGGAGATAAATTGTTTAAGTGTTCAGGTCGATTTTGGTCTAGGTATTTTGGATATGAATTGGGTGACGGTTTTGTAAGGTACGTTTTAATAGTTTTATAGATCTTTACGATCAATCTATACCCGATCGCCCCACAATAAAGTTTATGTTTTTCGAGAGTACACTATTTATGTATATTTGTAAGTCGCAGTAGACCGACCGACCGATTCTTGCTCGGATACGACGCACAACTTGAATTTATGTATATTTTCTACATTACTTTCATTGTCTAAAATGTTTATTTTTGTTTTTGTTTCCATGTTGTCTGTCAGTCAGTCGGGCGTCATGCCATAGACAACTGCTGAACTGTGTTCTGTTTTGTCTGTAGTGTGACCAGAGACTCCGGTCCTGACATGGGCTGATAGTGATGCGTTTTTGTTTTTTCATTTATTTTTGTTATAATTATAGTTGATAAGTTTTTTATTTGTATATACGTGTTTCTGTGCGTTTTTTCCGGCAGAATAAACTGATTTTCTTTTTTTTCTTTCTTTCTTTCCTTAACAGTCGGATAGATTTTAATAAACGAGGTTAAATTAAATTCGTCTCAACTGACAAAATGACATGGCACATGTCCCTGTGGTGAATTCGCAAAAATAGTATTGTTTACACTTTGTTACAAAAAACTAACTTAATAGGTATTGTATTAGTATTTTGTGGTTTAATTTTAAGTTTGGGTGTGTGACTTAGCTATCGCATTAGGTTAAAACCTGTGATGGTAGTGTTAAGGCAGTTAAATAAATAAATGTTGACTCTAGTCTAGGTCATAGATGACAGAGACAAAGTCGACGATGGAGCGATTATTTTGTACAGAAGGAGATGGTATTATTTATTTATTTATAAAATTCTTCTTTATTCCTATTAGTGGTTTATTTATCGAAAGCAATTCCAATGAATGGTTTCAAACGCTCTAAAATAGGGCTGTTAAGGAATCTTGGAATCTTACTCGTTACTTGTTGTTAGTTGCTGCTTAATAATATAGAGATACCAACTCAAAGGTTGGTTGGCACCTTAATAGGTTCCATAAGTATTTTTATTTCTGAAAACAAGAAAGTAGCCCAACAGATAGAATAGAATAGAATAGAATAGAATATTTATTTGCGTAAAACATGGTATACAAGGGTGTTATATACAAATTGAGGCACAAGCATGTTTAGCTAGGATAAAACATAGCATGCAAAATTTTAAAAAACAAGTTAAGCAACAACAACCTTTTTTTTTTTTTTAAAAAAAAACATCAACATTTTTTATCTATAAATTCTTTTAAACTATAAAAACTACACTCGATTAACCACTTATGAAATTTTATTGTAAATAATTTTGTGTTTAAAGCTTTGAAATGCCTTGGTATTTTATTATAAATGCTCACACACATTGCCAAGCAGTTACTATTGTATTTAGACAGTCTAGGCAAATCATTTAACACTAGTTTATATGGATCTCGTCGATTCCGAGGATTTACATCATTTGCAGTCTTAAATAGTTGCTTATTTTTCATAACAAAAACACATATTTCGTAAATGTAAAGCGACGGTAACGGTAACAAACCAAGTTTTTTAAATATTGGTCGACATGAGTCGTCGGGCTTAAGTCCACAAATTGCTCTCATGCACTTTTTTTGAGCGATGAATGCTCTTTGGAAGTCAGTGCTGTTACCCCACATTATTAGTCCATAACGTAACAACGATTCGACGTATGCGTGGTATGACATTACAGCAGTTTTTATATTAGTTATATTTTTTACTTTTTTTAATGCATAAACAAATTTATTAATTTTAGTGCTAACATTGTCTATGTGCTCTTTCCAGTTTATGTCTTTATCTATTATTACACCTAAAAATCTGGTACGCGTTACTTCATTGATTTTATTAATATTGAGTTTAATGTCATTTTTGGAATTATTTGATCGATTAAATTGGATGTAAACGGATTTATCTAAATTTATCATCAAATGGTTAATGTCAAGCCAATGCAATAATTTGTCAATTGTATTATTAATGTCAAGTTCATGTTCTGAAATGGTATTTAGTTTTTTATTAGATGTCACTATAATAGAAATATCGTCAGCAAATAATACGCATTTATGGTTAGTTATTTTTATGATGTCATTTATATAAATGAGGAATAATATTGGGCCTAGCACACTTCCCTGTGGAACGCCATATTTATTATGTTTATATTCCGATGAATAGGATATTATTACATTATTTTCATTTTTTTTATTGATAATAACACATTGTTTTCTATTGCTTAAATAGGACGACAGCCACTGAAGTGCCGGTCCTCTAATACCAACAGCTTCCAATTTTTGTAGCAATATGTCATGAGACACCAGATCGAAGGCTTTCGATAGATCAAAAAAGAGGCCTGTAGTTATATAATTATTATTTATATTTGAAAGTATGGCTTGCATGAGGGAAAAAATAGCTAACGATGTGGACTTGTTCTTTTGGAATCCAAACTGCTGGTCACTTATAATATGAAATTTATTGCAAAAGTCAGTTAACCTTTTTAGCATACATTTTTCAAAAATTTTAGACAATATGGGTATAAGAGTTATAGGTCGGTAATTGTTGATGTCACATTTATCTCCCTTCTTGAATAAGGGCTTTATTAAAGATAGTTTTAATTTTTCAGGAAAGGTGCCTTGTGTAAATGACATGTTTATTAAATGCGTCAGAATACCAGTCAGTTCGTTGCAACAGGCTTTGACGATTTTTGTATTGATCTCATCATAGCCCTCCGACCTAGTGTTGGACAGAGACATTATTTCCTGTCTTACCTCGTTAGCTTCCATTGGTCTAAGAAACATAGAGTTGACACTCGTACTTTTGAAGCGGTTTTGATTTGTGCTTCTTTCCCCTTGCACGTGCGTTAAATTAACATAATTGTTATTAAATATAGTAGCCATTTGTACAGGGTCTGTAGTTATTGTTTCATTGAATTTAATACTTTCTATGTTGTCTTTGTGAGTGTTACTGTTTATTTCGGTTTTAATGACATTCCATGTGGCTTTACACTTGTTATCATGATTATGAATATATTTTATATTTGCACTCTTTTTTGAATTATAAATGCATTTATTTAGTAGACTGGAGTAGTTTTTATATTTAGTTTTATTAATTAAATTTTTATTTTTATAATATCCGTACCGTAGCATCCGTTTAGTTTTATAACTTTGTCTCAAACCTTTGCTTATCCACTTTTGTTTGTTTTCCTTATTACTATTGAATTTAACTCTTACTTAAGGAAAACAGAGACCATACAACAGACACAATAGCTCATGAAAATCATTGAATGCACAGTTAGTGTCAGTTTTGAGATATATATCGGACCAAGAAAGATTCTCCAGACATTCTTTAAATTTTCGGATGTTGTCGACGTTATAGTCTCTTTTATAAATATAGTATATTGTTGATTTCTGTGGTTTCTTTTTGATTGGAAAGCTTAACATTTGTGCTGTGTCGTGATCAGACAGATACAGGGGCAGTACAGTGGCAGTTGCGTTGGCAATGTTGCTTAAAATATGGTCAATACAAGTCAATTTGCGCGTAGGTACATTGATGTGGATTTTTAAATTATGATTGTTAGATAAATCTTGCAATCCATTTGTGATGTTACCTTTTTTAAGAGTATTTATGTTGAAATCACCGGCCACAACTATATTTATTTTGGACTTGTATTTATTTGACAAATCGTGCAAAAGATTGTGTAATTTTCTCAAAAACAGATTAGGATCAGATTGTGGTGTTCTATAAACACATATTACTATTAATTTATTATTTATAATTTCTATGCCACAAACTTCAAAGGTGTTTTGAGTTGCATAGTTTTTCACAAATGACAGCTCTTTATAAAGTAAACCCATTTTCACCAATATGCATGTGCCACCTCTTTGCTTCTCTCTACAGTAGTTGGTAGCCAACTGATAGTTGCAGATTTTCACATAATTTTCATAACCTTTTTTTACAAAGGTTTCCGATAGACATATAACATCTGGATCATTATTCGCTTCTTTTAACTCCTGAATTGTAATTTCTAGTAGTTCTTGTTTAGATAATAAACTCGCTATATTTTGATGTAGTATTCTAAACTGGTGTGTTTTATTAGTTTGAGATACGAAAAAAAGAGTCACGCTTGCTTAACACAGGAAAGTAATAAGGTATAGTCCCTATTTGACCTTTTGAGTTGTGTTGCAAAGAGGAACTATGTTCGTAGGGCGTTGTACACTCAATACGACCAAAGTAGTAAGGGATTGTCCCTTTTTTGGGTTTATCAGTAGGAACGTTTAATTTGGAACTTGATTTGTTACTCGCTATTATTTTTCGTATTTCGCTCGGATTTAAATACTTATCACTATAATCGCAACAATCTATAAGATAATTTATCGACTTACAAATACTGGATAGATCCGTGGATGTTTGATTTACGAAGTGACAATTTTTATAACTATTACAAACATTTTTTATAGAGTAGTTTAACTTACGTACATTGAGGTGTATGTTATTGACGACATTTAACACAATAATAGTGTTATTTATAAATGTATTTAAAACAATTTGCAATTGAGACAACAAAAGGTTAGGGTTATTGTCATTTTCACCTATGCATATTACAAGTTTGTCTTCAGTGGTCAATTTAGTGTTTCTGCAGTTTGCTATAATTTCGTTGCTAGGCGCATTTGGCTTTGTTTCAGCAACGAGCCTGTATTTTTCATACTGCGTATTAGTCCTTGAGTGTGAGATGGCTGCTGCTAATCCGACGCAACGCTGAGTACCGAAGATAAATATCTTCCTTTCTGGGATATTATTCCCGTCTATAGCAACGTATGTCTGAGCGCTGGCGGTGGCCACAGTCTCTTGCTTCTGTTCTTGACTTACGGCAGGTTCACAGACATTGCAACTACTTTGCATTATGATTGCCATGCCATGCCGATAGACATTGCCACAAATTAAGCTATGAATACTTCCACATTAATTCCGAGTATGTTCCACACCAGGGGGGCTACTCTCTTAACCCGAAGTCCGTAGTTTCTGGCTTACTTGCGGACGTATTCTACTCCGTATCACCTACGGACTTACGATTAGTTCCGAACCCGAACTAAGAATCAATGAAAATGTGTTGTCATTAATTCTTAGTGGTTAGGTGATACTTAGTAGAATACGCCCACAACTAATCCCGAAACTACGGACTTCGGGCTTAGAGAGTAGCCCCCCAGATTCAAAACTTCTAGAGGAGAGGCATACTTCTAGGCTGAGGGACCATAATAATCAATGGTACTTGATTGATGTGTCGATTGACGACTCTGATCCTCAACGGTTGATTGGTTTCAGCTTTTGGTGATATATTAGATCATCAATCAATAAGTGTTGCAGTCCTCGGGAAAGTCGATGACCCATCGAACATTTCTCCATGGACCACGTCTGCTTAACCACAAGAGTGTCCGGCTAGCAAGATCAGTGTTAAAAACTGTAGACTTCGGGGAGAGTGTCCAGGAACTTCACGATCTCATCCCACCGGCACCCTTCTACCATCGGACATCCAGACGCACTGCAAGTTACCATCCTTACCGTGTTGCTATTATTCCACCAATTTGCACTAAACGTTTCCAAACGTCTTTTATAATGCGCACAGCAAAGGAGTGGAACTCTCTGCCTGCGTCCGTGTTTCCGAACGCATACAACCCTAATCTCTTCAAAAGTAGAGTGAACTCTTCTGGGTAAGCTCGCTCCGTCGTCGACTTTGTCTCTGTCATCTATGACCTAACCTAGAGTCAAGAGCAAACCCATATTAAATAAAAAAAACGACTGATCCACTCATTATCGATCGACGATCGTTCCATCGATTTATGTTCACCTACACTGTGGTCATGAATCTTGGTCAATGCACAATTTAACTTCATAAAAAGATCAATAAAAACAAGTAATGCGATAGCAATTCCAAATTGAAATTAAAAATTTATTTTCTTTCACGAAACCTTTAAAAATCGTTTTATTATTAAACACAGTTGTTTCTATAAATTGATAATTACATCTTCGAAGCACGCGATTATTTGCTTTTCAGTACTTCAACACGCGATTGCTATTTACAATCAGAAAACAAATTGAATTCTTTAAATTCTATTATTACGTGTTTAACAATGTTTTAAGATATTTTTTTTAAGTGAAAAAGGGTGGAAAAAGGGCTTTGAACTTTCCTTTAAAGGAAGCTGATAGAGTAATCTCATCGCCACTTTGTTTTTTTTTGTTCAACGTATGAGAAACTATCTGCCGCCCGCGGCCCCGCCTGCGTGAATGTCGAAAGTTACCCCAAGGGAACATATTCCCGGAATGAAAAGTATCCTTCCGTGGTGTGCTTGTGGTGTACTTGTGGTGTGCTTGTGGTGTGCTTGTGGTGTGCTTGTGGTGTGATTGTGGTGTGCTTGTGGTGTGCTTGTGGTGTGCTTGTGGTGTGGTTGTGGTGTGCTTGTGGTGTGCTTGTGGTGTGCTTGTGGTGTGCTTGTGGTGTGCTTGTGGTGTGCATGTGGTGTGCTTGTGGTGTGGTTGTAGTGTGCTTGTGGTGTGCTTGTGGTGTGCTTGTGGTGTGCTTGTGGTGTGCTTGTGGTGTGCTTGTGGTGTGCTTGTAGTGTGCTTGTGGTGTGGTTGTGGTGTGCTTTTAGTGTGGTTGTGGTACGTGTGAGTAAAGCCTTTCTGTAACTCAGGTAGTAGGTATGTATTTTGTTAATACAGTACATTATTGTGCACCACAACTTTAAAAAACAAATTAGTACCTATCGCCCATTGCCATTTTTTCTTGCAATTCTCTTGGCGTTTATACGTGGGTTTTTTCTCAGTTCGAAGCCTAATCCTAGATTTTTAAAGAGGTAAGTGGGTAGTTATCGTAAAAAAGTTTTACGATCTCCTATCTCCAGCAAAAGATTGCAGGATTAAAATCTAGAATACACTAAAATAATAAGTATTTTTAGGCATCACTATATTATTTTTACAGCACCGAAGGTACTGTGTATAAAGACATTAATAATTAAATTACCTCGTAACGTAACTCTGTCCAACTTGTTAAAGGTTGATTTCCACACATCAGGGCCATGCCCGTGACGTGGTTCGTCAAGAGCTCATGAAATATCGTTGCATATATTTTATATGAACTCGTTCACACGTGTCAGTGCCCGGACAGGCGACGGAGCTTCCGTGCCCGGGCCGACGCACGGACGTGCGGATACGTCTACGGCTTTTGTTATGTATGGCCACGCCGAAGTTTATAACATAGACGAGTGTCATAGGCAATTAGTCAGTAAACGGTTCCAAATGTAAGTCCGCCTTTTATTTCAACATTGACACGTCGACTTTGTCTCTGTCATCTATGACCTAGACTAGAGTCGAGAGCAAACCCATATTAAATAAAAAAAGGGAAATTTAAAAAATAGTTAAGTGCACTGATTTCTTTGTTTTAAAACGTCACGTCTATTTCGATTGGGCGATTCTATTCAATGCACTAACTATTTCCATGCATCAGTTTCATCTCTGGCTAGTTGTGTTTTGCCATGTCAAGTTGACGACTTAGTTTGAGAAGAAAGCCTATTTTACTATAGTATACAGAGTAGTGCAGAGACAGATGTAACACCGAAGTACCATAGGTGTTTTTATTTATTTAATACATTAATTCATTAAGTCTTCCTCTAAATAATAAAAAGATTACGATGGAATCGTCGACAAAAAAAACTAGAAATACACGCGGGGTGATCACGGGGTTTATTTATTTCAAGAAAATAAGATTTTTTGTCAGGGTGCCATTATTTATCTCTGCTTCACCCGAAGGTTGACTGGTAGAAAATGCTTAAGACATTCGATCATCCTAATCTCATGTTAATTAGAACAAAATAACATCGAAAAAAATAAGTCTGGACAGTTTGTTTTAACGAAATTCTTTCTAAGCTTAGCGAAACTATTTTAGGGTTGACCTCAAAAGTTTATAGGTTCATGTTAATTACAGTTTTTACTACGGAACGTGTCTAGAAATCGAAATCAAAAATCAAAAGTCATTTTTTGACTGGCCTGTTGGTCGAGTGGTTAGTGACCCTAACTGCTAAACCAGAGGTCGTGGGTTCGATTCCCACCCGGGACAAATCTTTGTGTGATGATCATGATCACTTGTTCTGTGTCTGGGTGTAATTTGTCTATAATATGTATGTATTTAGAAATATTATTTTATTATTATTTATTCAAATTAGGCTGAGTGCCAGCACTTTTTGAACGTCAAAGTTCTACATAAAGACAGTCCCCCAAAACGCTCGTCACCACTTCTAAGTGTTTTAGCTGGGAAGAAGAAGTGGCGCAACAAACTCCTAGAAAAAAATTGTTTGTTGGTGATATTCCAGGAATTATTTTTATACACTATTATTTAAGCTTTAAATGTTCCCGTTATTGAAGTAAGGTACCTAATTAAAGTAGTATTAGGCATGTATCTTATTTCTGCACTAATATAATAAAGCTGAAGAGTTTGTTTGTTTGTTTGAACGCGCTTATCTCTGGAACTACCAGTCGGATTTGGAAAATTATTTTTGTATAAATGGTAGCCACATTCATGAGGAAGGCTATACGGGAACGGGAAAAATAGGATATGCGCGTACAAAGTCGCTGGAAAATCTAGCTGCAAAGGTCTATTTATGTTTGGATGTCCAAGTGAACGGAGCCACTAACAAAAACTAGTTTATTTGACATTTCACAAGGGAGCGAGTAGTACTATCAATTCAAGTAGGTCAAAAATAACACTTACATATCAGTTTTGTTTTTTTTTTCAAATGAAATTCAATGGTACCGGTTTTACCATTGCTCCCTATAGCACATCTAGGCATTTACTGACCCTCTTTTAAACTCTGTCATACAATAATCACATAACTTATTCGCTAGTTTTATAGCAAAAACACATTAAGTTAGTTTCATAAAAAGTTTATAAAAGAAAATAATAAAGTAAACACTTTTCTTAGCACGACAGTATATCACTTCACAAAAAAGGTTGTATGTACATTCATATTATATCGATAAAAACAAATTAGTACAAGCCATTATGTTTTGGGTAGCCATTGTTGAGACCCTTGACCCGATGGGTCTCTAAGGCTGCGTTTTCACCAGAGATGTACGAGGTAGCTAGGCGGTGTCAGGATGTGTAGTAGCGTTGTGAAGATGTGTGTGTTTCTGCCAAAGCTGTCCGGGGAGCTTACGCGGTGCGCGGATGCGTTGCGATTTTGCGAAGCTGTGAAACGGTGTTTAACTGTGAGGTGCGGGATGTGCACGCCCTGATTACTCAGGAATCGGAGGTCGACATATTTTTGTGCAGTTTTATACATCTGTGATCAAAATATCTATTAATTTTTTTAGTTATAAATGTTTATAAGATGAATACTATGTTGTTGGCTTACTGTACGCTTTGGTGCAAACTGTAAGTATAGTAAGCAATTGTTACGAAATAAATAAATGTGTAGCGGACTCGTTCCAGATGTGTGAGTCCCTCGCTCACATTACATACAACAACAAAATTAAAGTACTTCTAATACTATCATTAAGGAATTTAAGTTTAAGTTTATAACTTTGTATGCATGACAGTTCTGTTACAAAAAAGCTTTTTAATTTTTCCACATTGAGTGTCCTCACAGACTCTTCTCGCTCACGCCCTTCGTATATACGTGTCGCTGATTTGTATGTTCAAATACGAGTACCTAGCTCCACTAGCCCTTTGCAACCAGACTTGCGCTAAACCTGGCTAGGAAAATGAACTGATCCCATTAGTGGATTTTCCTCATGCACCGCCTAGATACCTCGCACATCTTTGTTGGAAAAGCACCCTAAATACGACGGAAGGTCGAGATTTTTTTCTCATTTTTTGGGGAATATCGATAAGAAAGTAATTTGCTAAAAAGTTTGTCGAGAATTTTAAAGGAAAGCTAATGTTTACGCGTTATTTAGCCTTAAAAGTTGGGGTAGGTTCGAATAATGGGGCTCATAACATTTCATTGTAAGCTAGCTCTACTAGCGTCTTTACCCGCGTGAAATTAGAAATTTATCCCAAAGGAGCATGCTCCCGGGACTAAAAATATCGAACATATTTTTCTATCCTAATCCTGGTGTGCCAAGTTTCAACAAAATCCGTTCAGCTTTTAAGACGTGAATAAACCAGAAGAAAACGTCCCGGGTGTCGCAGAGCGAACCCCGGCCACCATAAGCGCGGGCCTGGACGACGAGCGTTGGGTGGATCGCTGTCCGATCACCACCAGGCCCGGGTCGATGGCGCGTTGTGTTCCACGCGCGCCGCAAAGAGATGTCAGCATAAGAGACGGGGCCCGCTAGGGTCAGAGCCTGCCAGGGTTGCGGAATTTGTTCGAAAGAGTCACCGCGGCCCTGGAACGCTTTACAAGGAACACGGATGGGTTTTAGTCTGTAAGAGTTTAACACGCCCCCCAAGAAGTCATTAAATAACTTCTCAATTTTGATAATTTCCCACCCTTTAAAAAAAGACGTGAACAAACAGCCCGATAGAGTGACTTTGACATTTTATAATATTTGTAAAGATTTATGTAACGAGTAAATTCTGTATTTCATTATATTTTTCACACTTAACTATAAAATCTATGATTGCTAAGAACTGAGTTAAATAAAAAAACGCACAGTGAACGCAATGACTAGCCAGAGTAAGGCCGCTATCCCACTGGCGTTTTACGAGCGTTGGCGTTTCTCCGACGTCGCGAGAATGCGCCAGTCAGATAGTGGCCTAAGATGCAGTCATTGCATTAAATGATATGGAAAATACCAATAAATTCATAAATTCCGACATCAGTATTGAAATATCACAAATCGAAAACTTATCGTAGTTTCAAACTCAATAAACAACGCTACGCCATCTCATAAACAATTTCTAAGACCAAGCTCCCAATAAGGTACCACAGCCTAAAATATATTTCAGGAACAGTAGAACCACATACGGGCGACAAGTAAGTTCTAGTAATTTGGTTAATTTGTGCCTATGTTATCGCGGGACAAATGGCCCAACGTGAGATACTGTCGGATTTTAAGCCGTTGGCATCATGCCAGCCTGTGGCGTGTAGTTAAAGAATTAGAATTATAGAAGTGCTTCTGTTTTTCCGTTTTGGTTCGTAAACTTTTATTATAGTTTGGCATCTGAGTTGTGGTTCCGTATGTGGTGGTGGTCTTTCTTGTTTTTCTTTATGCTGTTGGATTGGGAGTTCGGAAATCGACGATAGGTACTTTATTTCTATTTGGTTTTGAATATCTTTGTGGGCGTTTTGACTCGCACTGTAAATTATTTACAAACCCTGATTTGTTAAACTGATAGTCTTCCCATTGCGGGGACACAGGCCGCTTTGTGAAAGGGTCAAAGTCAAAGTCAAAAGTCATTTATTCAAATTAGGCTGAGTGCCAGCATTTTTTGAACGTCAAAGTTCTACCTAAAGACAGTCCCCCAAAACGCTTGCCCGTCACCAGTTCCTAGTGTTTTAACACTAGGAACTGACGGGCAGCTAAAGCTGGGAAGAAAATGTGGTGCAACAAACTCCCCAGTATTGTAGTGTTGGCCGTATCCATCCATCACGTGGGCCCAGTGCCGACAGGCAGATGCAACATGTTCACGAATTTTTATTCCTTTTTTTTTACAGTCACTGTCACTGGTCTATGACCAGTGTATGTTGCCAGTAATGACTTAGGAAACCGAAACGTGGTCGCTTACAATGGGCCTCATCAGAAGGCTTAAAAGCACATTGCTCGCAGAACAGATGGTCGATGGAGCCGAAAGATCTGGAGTGGCGACCGCGTACTGCAAGACGTAGCGTTGGAAGGCCCCTCAAAAGGTGGACCGATGACCTGATGAGGGTCGCGGGTAGCCGGTGGATGCGAGACGCACAGAAGTGGTTGTTGTGGCGACACTGCCTATGTCCAGCAGTGGACGTCTTTCGGCTGATATGATGATGATGAATACAGTCACTGCACAAGTGCACAATCACTTATCAGGCATATTTTCGTCAACCCATTCCGAATGAATTCCGCCAATAAATTGCCAGTTACTTCCAGTCATTTACACTGCCGTGTCAGAGTTATAGGGCAGTGTAGTCCACACTTCGTGGCCCAGCATACAGTACATAGCATCGCAAATAGTTGAGTTTTTTCCTGAACCGAGAATTTTACCGGAAAATCGCAACCAAAAGCCGCCATATTGGGAGGACTTTGTAATTCGATTGCGAGAATTTAATAATGAGGTGATGTGTTCGTAATATATTGTAGGTGGAGAATAAAGGACGCGGTTTTTACGTGTTTATTAAAGGAATATTTAAGCATAATTTATCAGGTTTATAATTAAGGTTTTTTTCACAGCAACAGATTTACAAAAAAACTGTATTCGAGATACAAAACGGGGTTTCCATATTCGCCACGCATGGCCGGCGGGTTGGCGATCGCAGTGTAGCAGTTGCAATGCACAGAGAATTCTGCTGCTCATTCTCTGGTGACTCCCTTAGTCGCTTCTTACGACACCCACGGGAAGTGATGGAATGGTGCTTTAATTAATATGGACTTCATTATGACACATAGCATAGCAACACTGCCACACGATTAGTATCTACCGGGCAGCGTTCATCAAAGCTGAACTTTTCTTGAACCCACAAAGTAAGTTCATTATGTTTCATAAATTAATTAATTGGTCACGTTTATGAAACAAAGCCGTGTCACGTAAGCCGGCGTGAGGCGTAAATAAAGAAAGTGTGCGTTCGACTAAATAACGCGAAAGTGCGCGCTGGCTCAACTTTCAAATTGATTCGCCAACTTCTTCGGGCGAATATTTGTTTTGGTCGTACTAGTGGTTCCCGATAAAGCGGGCGAATAAGATGTGACCACTTAATTTTTTTATTTTTTTTTATTTAGAATTCGAGATGATTGTGATCAAATATGATTCTGATTTTGATTGATAGATCTTGATATGTTGTACTCGTAAAATAAATAATTGAGTTTTGTACATTTTAACTGTTTCCGAATATATTGATGGTACTTAGACATTTTCATGTTTGTATCCAAATAATAAAATTATATTTTGACATTTTTAATTGGATTTGACCATTTTAATTTTATTTAGTGTTTAATTTTAATTTTGCATTCCCACTTGGGCAGAATGTATGGCTCTAATTACAATAAGATGGAATGTTGTAACATTCCATCTTATTGTAATTCTTAACTACATTCTGGCAAATAAAGAATTTGATTTGAAAACAAAGAACGAAACCAAACAAAGTTTCAAATTCCATTGTAATGAATTATTTTAATATGTATATAAATTAATTTGACATTTTATCAATTTTAAATAATATTACGTGCAAACTTCACTATGGACCTTGTCTGAAATAAATGTTTTTTTTTTGCAATGCATTATTTTTGATTTTAAATTTTTAAGTGACTATTTTTGTTAAAAAGGTCAATTCTTAATGAACTCAAAATAAACAATGCTAATGTCAAAACTTGAGTTGGTGGCGATGGATTCAAATGTTTTCTATTCTATTCTAAACTAGCTATTGCCCGCGACTTCGTACGCGCATATCCCGTTTTCTCCCGTTCCCGCAAGAATTTCGGGAAATCTACACTTAGTGCTAAATTTCATCGTTCTACGACCAGTACTTTCGGCTGTGCGTTGTCTGTGATTCACTCAGTCAGTCACTCATTCAATCACTCAATCGCTATGTCACCAGTAACAGAAGAATTTTGTAAATATTGAGATTAATGATCTTGAATAAAAAATTCAAGCATTATGTTTGTGTATTATATAGTGGTTACATTTGGATTAAATATAAAATTCTAGGAAGCAAGTAATGAATGGAAACAGCGTTAAAATAATTTATTTTTTAAAATGCAAGCTTCATTTTATGCGCTTGGTTATTAACTCAGATTCCTGATTTTTACGAAATGTTGCAACCGCTGCGAGAGTTTAATTAATTTCGCGGTATGTACATTTTTACCAATCATAATAATATGAAATGAAAATACGTGTTTTATTATCCTGAAGACATTAATTAGCACCTTCAGGTACTTGTACCACCTGTAACAACCTATTAACTCCCCACAAAGTAAACTGAAATAACCCGCGCATCAAAATGGAATGACAGCTCACTTCGTGATCACGTGACATCTTGATTATATGGATTGACAGCTCACCCCGTGATCACTTCACCCAAGCCTTCACTTCGACATGTTTACAGAATCGACGGGCTGGTGAAGGTTGCGGGATTCCGCTAGATGCTTCAGGTGTCAGGCCGCTCCGATTTGGCGACGTTTATGTCCAGCAGTGGACAGTCTTTGGTCTGAAATGATGGCTTTTGAACACCATAGCAACAACGTTTCGGCGTGCCCCCGACGCCAAGCCACAAATTCGCCTTATTTTTTGTCACATATCTGTAACGTTTGGCTTACAGTGCGCTTGTTTGTCACGTATATGTGACAATGACGTTCAAAAATTTTTACTGAAACTGGTAACTGACTGTATTATGAAAATAAATTAGCATGTTTTTATAATACGAGAACTGGAACAAAAGTAAGTAAATGTAATCAGGGTTATTTTAACTAATATTTAAAGAACGAGTGAGAGTGTGTTTGTAACGCTATCACGCCTAAATCTCCGCACGGTTTTTCATAAATTATGGTTCAGAGATGAAACTCTGAGGACTGTTTAAGGCAAATTTTAAGGGTTACACAAAGGGTAAAACAGGACCCTATTACTAAGACTCCGCTGTCCGTCCGTCTCTCTGTCTGTCCGTCCGTCACCAGGCTGTACCTCATGAACCGAGATAGATAGAGAATTGAATTTTTCACAGATGATGTATTTCTATTGCCGCTATGACAAAAAATACAAGAAAACAGAACAAAATAAATATTTAAGGGGGCTCCCATACAACAAACTTGTTTTTTTTGCTCCTTTTTGCTCCATATTAATAACGGCAACAGGTAGACGCTTGAAATATTCACAGAAAATTTAATTATATATTCACTTTAAAAATAAATAGTTAAATTAAAATAAAACAAATATTTAAGGGGGTATCCCATTCAACAAACGCGATTTTTTTTGCCGATTTATAAATAATGGTACGGAACCCTTCGCGCGCGAGTCCGACTGGCACTTGGCCGGTTTGTTCTTCCGTATATTCTTCCCGACTCTAGGTTAGTGTGGACTAATCCTGTCGATGGGCGTCAGGCTCGTCCCGCCATCTCCACCTGGGTCTGCCGCGATGCTGCCGGACATTTTCTGGGACCCACATTGTGGTTGCTCATGAATCGTTCGCCACGCGGCAGAAGTCCCAGCCCCATTTTAGCTTGGCTGCATTTTGAGTGATTTCGGAGCGTAGCACTGTTTCTAACATCATATCAGCCGAAAGACGTCCACTACTGGACATAGGCCTCCCCCAAGTGTCGCCACAACAACCGATCCTGTGCGTCTCGCATCCATCGGCTACCCGCGACCCTCACCAGATCCGGTACCCGGACTCCAGAACCAATGTGCCCTGCCCACTGCCACTTCAGTTTGGCAATCCTTCGGGCTATGTCGGTAACCTTGGTTCTCTTGCGGATATCGTCATTCCTGATTCGATCACGCAAGGAAACTCCGAACATTTCCCGTCCATTGCTCTTTTTGTGACTTTAAGCCTTCTGATGAGGCCTGTTTCTAACGCGGTCCGTTAATCTGGCTCCCGGTATGCTGCGCTCCATTATTCACTGGTAAACCTTGAGACTGAGCCTCTGCTGAGCTGTCAAAGACCAGGTTTGGGCACCGTATGTAAGAATAGGGAGAATGTCAATTTCCATAAATTTGCGTTTGTGGCTAATTCGAAGGTCTCCTTTCATGGGTGCCTTCATCGACCAATAATCCCAGAGGTGTCCCCTTTTTTTCTCTCTCTCATATGATTTGGATACGGGCAGGAGGATGGTGCAATAATGAATTGTCAACTAACAAGAAGTTTTTTTAAGGATGGGAAATCATCAAATGACTTCTTCCGCTCTGGGTGGAGCGGAAGGGCGTGTTAGACTCTTACTGACTAAAACCCATCCGTGTTCCTTCTAAAGCCCTTTGAAGAGAAGCCGTTCCAGGGCCGCAGTGACTCTTTCGAACAAAATCCGCAACCCTGGGAGAGGTGTCCCCTGCACATGTCAAGGCGACAATCAAGTGAGATCCCCAAACCCTTAGTAGTACCCCAGACCCCAATATCCCATATGTATGTAAGACTACTTGATTATTTGCTGAGAAAATAGGTCGCGTTAATTAATATCACTTACAATACAAACAAGTTGGGCGGGATGGAGGAATTTAACTAAGATTTGCCTGTTACGCAACTGAGTTTGTTTAACTACATGTTTTGTTTTTTTTCTTGTAGGAAATTGAGAAATGTAGGCTGTAGTTGTGATTGGTTCATCTACTTGTTGTTTTAATGGCTACCGGTAACCATGGCAACCAAACCAATGATACAACTCTGTAACATCGTTTGTCAGAAAAATCTTGATGCAAGATTTTATTATTATCATTTAAAAGCGGTAATTGTACAAAAATAAGTGAAATCTAGTGCTTATGCTTTCAGTTGTGTCACTGTATGTACAATAGTGGTACACGGGCGGACTTAATGCATCAAGGCCTTCTCTACCAGTCAACCTTTGGGTTATAAAGACTACACTCAGTGTAGTCTTTTTAACTTTTAGGTTTACAACAAATTAAAATATAATTTTGTTTCGGAAAGAATACACAAATAATATATATATTACTAATAAAATACATATATTCCACATTTTCATTTCCATTGATTTCCTATCACTAACACATTCCACATTCAATCAACCAAAACAAATATTGGGGTAAACTCGCCACTTAACAGACTCTGTAGAGAGATGAATTCAATTGTAAAATGTGTACCAGAAGTTGACATTTACCACGATTCTGTGAAAGCCTTTAAAGCCAAAATACTTGAGTACCGAAGAACGCAACCAAATAGTTTCATGGATATAATAAACTTTTATATATAAAGTTTGGATAAATAAAGTTTTTTTTATATTTCCATGGTTAATTCAAATTCATATACCTATAAACATATATTTTGATTATTAATTTATTTCGTTCATCATTATTACAATATTGTTATTCTCTGATTATTCTGATAAATGTGTTTTTTTTTTCCATTGATTAATTTATATTATTATGTTATTTTAATTTTTAAATCTCGATCTCATTGAAGTTAATTGCAATTTGTGTTTTTGTGTCTTTTTAATTTTATTATGATTTTCTAATTATGTTATGATTTTACTTTATCTGCCTTAATTTTTGAACTAAGCAATTTTTATACAAGTGTGCGTAACTTATTTGTAAATGCTGGTTGACCTGTCATTGGCGACTGCATGAGGCCTGTATAAAATATCATAAGAAACGCTTTATGCAGAAGCTGTTGGAAAACCTTTTTTAATAAATAAATAAATTGTGACGAGGATATCCTTAGCTCCAGGTCTCTGGCAGACAAGGTAGCCTTTGGAAGCGTCTGGCAAAAAGTAAAAGAGAATTTGAAATAGAAATATAAAAATATGTTTTGTTTTCTTTTGTGACTCCGGTGCCAGCCCTCGTTGAAGGCTGACGTAAAATATATTATGAAAGTTTAAATCTAAAATATAGTTTCATTTTATAATAATATCACAAGTAGTACTAGCGTGAGTCCCGCTGGTGTTAAGTATAATATAAATATGCTAAAATAATAAACTAATTAATATGATATACAATAATCTTTAGGATTAATTTTTTCAACGTTAACAAGTAATTGATATAATTTTTGTTTTATTGCCTACACTTCCCTCTACCAAACAAATTCTTAATGAGATGTTTATTTACCAACAAAATACAATGTCAACTGATTTACTAACCTAAACAACAAATCAGACATGTAAATAAATACGTTTGATCTGTTTAAACAAACATACAAACACGAAACAATAAATTACTAGAAGCAGACGTGGAACTATTCGACAATAGGTTTGAAAATACAAACTAACTCCAACCTTAAATTTTCCTGAAATAGAGTTCAATTTCAAACCGAGATTTTTGTGAAAATAGTTTCAGAAGTAAACGATTGAAAGTCGACTCTATTTTTTTCGTGAAACAGTTTGATTTTGCATGGCAATGGTTTGTAAAGGTTTTTTCACGCGAGTTGGTCTAATGAAGTCTTGTTCGCGTTAAGTATTTTTGACTTCAGCTTTTGAAGTCTAAAAAACTATTATTCGTTTGAAAAGTTTTAATTGATGTTAGATTTGAGAACGAATAAAATAATGTTCTCACTGGTTTCCTGACTGACTGAAAAAAAAAACCAAGGGCAAGTTGGATTTGCACACGAAGGGTTCCGTACCATAAGTCGAAAACAACATATTTCTTTTATTTTTAATTTAATTGAATTTTTATATGTAGTTTGTTGTTATAGCGGCAACAGAAATACATCATCTGTGAAAATTTAAATTGTCTAGAAATCACTGTTCATGAGATACAGCCTGGTGACAGACAGACAGACAGCGGAGTCTTAGTTATAGGATCCCGTTTTACCCTTTGGGTACGGAACCCTAAAAAACGAATTAAAACCGATAAGTAATATATTATAATACGAATGCGACCGACTTCCAAATTCGCGACGGGTTTCGAAAATCCAAGGAATCCATTTTTGAAAATTGCTTGTTTTGTCAAATTATAATGGCGATCGCAGACAGAAGCGATGCAATAATGCAATAGCGATGGGTTTTTCAAAGAAAACAGTGCTTTAATTGCTCTACAGCTGACAATTTTTATGAAAAAGCGTTGTCGCGTTGTGCCTGTCTGCGGTAACTATAAAAAAGTTTTATTTACTTTCAGTCTATTTACCTAAAAACTTCATGTTTGTTTTTTTATTTATTTTGTTTTATTAAACTTAATGCATCAAGGCATTGCAAGGCACATGAAGTCCGCTCATGTACTCATTACAAAAAAAACTATTTTTTTTATATTCTATTATAATAAATATCTAAACAAGGTCTGAACTCCTTAAGACTTCTTTAAAGAGTACGGCTTTGAAATTAACAAACAGCAAAAAATAAACTCAGAGGAACAAAAACAATATTTTCGCGACCATTTTCAAAAACAGCGTACCCAACTCTGTGGGTATAAATATTGGGAGGTGCAGATAAAATAAATCATCTTACTCTGAATGGGAATAACACTCCCCTAGCGACCACCAAAGAAACGCCTTGATTGATAAATAGGTATTTGTGCAGTGGAAGCTACGCGATGGGAAGCGACGCTGAATTTTTATGATTTACTAGCGTTAACCCCTAAGCCGTAGACTGTTTACCTAAATACCCGAAAAATTTTACATAATCACGTGAATACGTCAAACAATGATGAATTTGTGGTGCGCCATTAACACACTACGTTATACCGTGTTAGCTTCGTAATATCATCATCTGCCTAGCCTTTTCCCAACTATATTGGGGTCGGCTTCCAGTCAAACCGGATTCAGCTGAATACCAGTATTTTACGTGGAACGGCTGCCTACCAGACCTCCACAACCCATAAACTGGGTAACACGGTACTTCTTGGCAAGACTGGAGTCAGATTATCTGGCTTCTGACTATCCGTAACGACTGCCAAAGGTCTACAAATGACAGCCAGGACCAACGGTTTAACGTGCTTTCCGAGGCACGAAGGAGTCTCGGTATGTTAAGATGGTCACCCATCCACAGACCAACCTGGGCAAGCGTTGCTTAACCTTGAAGATCGACCCGTGCGGCTGTTATTATTAAGCCACGAGCTCCTAGCTTCCTAGCGTCCTAGCTTCGTAATAAAATTGTCTAAAAACTAAAAAAATATTTGTTTGCGACAAGCATGACGCTGCATATGAACAAAAAACAAAATTTATGCAAGGATGATATGCGTCACATTCGCGCAAAACGGCCATCGCTCAGCGTAATGGTGAGACTCGTGTGTGCAAATTTGGTGTCTTCACTCCTCCAAGGGGTAGCAGACCTGAGTATTTGATGATGACGGGAAATGTGGGAGTACTGTGTACCTAAACTACTTTTATTTATTTTTTCTCTCACGAGATCTACGCTTTGGAACGTGCAAATAGCTTCATCTCTTTTGACTGACCAACCTTGACAATTCAAAAGTGCCTGTAAATGGTTTAATTGAAATATAGAGTTTGACTAAGAAAAAGGTCTTGACAGACGGAGATACAGATAGACGTACAACAAGGTGATCCTATAAGAGTTTCGTTTTTGCCGACTGCGGTACGGAACTCTAAAAAACAAACGTTGTCCATCCATCGCTCTGCTACCACTGTACCACAAACCTATAGATTACGCAACATTCAATAACTTATAGGAAATTGTAGCACATATCTTTGCGAGCATTTTCATCACAGGTCCATTGACCCAGCATAATACACCAACTGTTAGACCAAAGAGAATCTAGTCTATCGGAGGTGTTTCTCTATGGCAGTAAAGGAGTTTTGTGAAGTGACGGACCTAGTTTCATATTATCTATGTTTTTTTAATGATTGTCACTTGTTACTTTATTGAATGTGTTTCGCAAGGTAGGAATATTTCTTCTTTCTTTTACAAATACCTAAATTGCGTTTACTGGACAAACAAAACAAAGTACAGGGTTTTTCATAAGTGCGTGGTCATATGTGAGGATGATTTTGGGTGGAAATTTAAGGAAAAATTATCGAAAAATTAAAAATGTGTTTTTTTTTTCAAAACAATTGACCATAATAAACGACAAAAAATTCCGAAGAATGACTTTTGAAGCAGTCTGATGCAGTTGATGACATCAAATCTGTGATTGAACTAAAGTGAATGCCACAAACTGTAAAAAAATTGCTTGAAAAGTCAATTTTCTGGTCAATTTCTATTTTTAAGTTCTTTTTTGTTTTACAATTTTTTCTTTAATGTACATCAGCTACCCAAAAACACTCTTAAATATTACCACGCTCTTCTAGAACACCTTGTATAAAAGTGGTCGCTATTTCGACAGCCTGCATGGCTCTGGGTTTAGAAATTCTTAATCGTAGTCAAAGTCTGAATTTGTGTTGATTAGTACTCAAGACTTCTATTGCATTCGTAAACGTATTGGATCCGTACCTCGAAAAGCACGTTAAGCCGTTGGTCCCGGCTATCATTTGTAGATCTTTGGCAGTCGTTACGTGTGGAGGTCTGGTAAGCAGCCGCTCCACGTAAAAATACTGGTATTCAGCTGAATCCGGTTTGACTGGAAGCCGACCCCAATATATGTAGTTGGGAAAAGACTAGGCAGATGATGACTTTTATTGTATTCCTCATGTATTCTCATGTGGTAAAACAACAATTAGTTCATATGGATCCTGTTGGGCACAGCAAGATAAGTACCTAAGTTAGGAGAGAGGAAGCATATTATGATACGTAATTTATTATTTCTTTTTTTTAAATTAGGCTGAGTGCCAGCACGTTTTGAACGTCAAAGTTCTACATAAAGACAGTCCCCCAAAACGCCCGCCCGTCACCACATATAGCTGGGAAGAAGTGGCGCAACAAACTTCCCACAATTACTTAGGAAACTCTTAATTATAGTTATCTATTGAGAGAGAATTAGAATTAACAAATCATGAATCATGAGTAGGTACATAAGTTATGACTTTATAAGTCTATTACTTAGAAATTCGTTTGTCGAGAAGTAGCTTTCATTTAGTAAATAATGTTTAAGTTTTTCTTTTATATTAATTTTCTCTTTTTTTACGGTTATTTCATTTAATGGACATTACATAGGGTCTTTTAGAGTGCATTTTTATTCGATAACTTGGTAAGTTTAGCCTAGATTGGTGCCAGAGTATGTTATATGACAATGAACAGTAAGGTTACAATCTTGGTAAAAAGGACTTAAGTTACAAAATTAGTTCAGAATCAGACAGTACAGCTCAATTATTGTACCACATCCTCGATTGCCAGCGCGTGCAGTAGGCTACAGTAAGAGTAGGCCAGCCCATACATAAGACCAAAAAAAAATATTTCTTCCACTTTCAATGTGCACGAAAATTCGCATCATCAGTATCGTGATTTCAACCCTGAATAATAAAAACTTCAGGAGCTAGGAGGTTAAATAAAGCGCAGTGTACTTTCCAATGCTTCGTTATATTTTTCATAATAAGTACTTCATTCAATAAATTTATTAACCAAAACATGTTGAACATTTCATGGAGGGAACAATCACGAATGCCACAGATTAAAAATTCCC
This sequence comes from Mamestra configurata, assembly GCA_002192655.3. Taxonomy (NCBI): domain Eukaryota; kingdom Metazoa; phylum Arthropoda; class Insecta; order Lepidoptera; family Noctuidae; genus Mamestra; species Mamestra configurata. Next base: position 1,066,003 of record NDFZ01005471.1, read on the forward strand.
GTCACATAAAACTAATGCTCATTCACTTTAAGTACTCTAAATTAAACTATATAATAAATGGAACATCCGAAATAACTACTTAATGCTTGTTCAATTTAAGTAGTTTGGATGTTCAGATTTAAAAATAGAATATCAGCAAAATAATAAAAGATAACAATAATATGGTGACTTTTTTTTTGGGCATTATTGATTGTCTGGTCTAACCTTACTGTAGCCTACTGCACGCCCAAGTCGATTGTACCTATCCTTTTTGGAGTACAGGCGTGATGTTATGGCGTGAATAGGTAAAAAAATATTATCATCTTCCCCAAACCATCGCGTGCAAAGCAAAATAAAGCACATTGAGGGGCTCTGATAAGATAAATCATTTTATTTTCAATGGGGATCTCTGCCCCAGAGTTACCGACACCTAGTAAATTCAACTATGGATACAAAAAATCTAACTATTGGGATATTTTTGGATAGGGAAAGACATATCATATTATTTATTTGTTGATGTAAACCACAGTGTGAACTTTCAAAGACTTGATTGGTAGAGAATGCCTTGTTCCATTAAGTCTCCTTATGTACAGTCAACAAAGCTATTTGGTATGCAGGCTGCTAACTTGCAACTACTTTTAAACAATGTTGTGAGTGTGCTGAGTAGACAATTATTGTACACCACACTCGTAAGTATGACATAAGCCTACATAGTTAAAATGCACACATTAGATATAAATATTGGCGGTGCAGTTGAAAAGTTTATATTTTTGCCTGTAGGAGGACTTAATAGGGCGATAGGGGTATTTTTTAGAATAACAATCATTAGAATTTAATAATTCTTTAATATTTTTATCATTTCAGCAAAGCGAATAAAATATAAAAGAACTATAAAATTATATCGATTCGTATTCTAAAAAATCTCAACCGTTTATGCAAAGGTGGGTCAGCTAACTGTGGTATCTGTACATATGGCTGGCCTGTTGGTCGAGTGGTTAGTGACCCTGACTGCTTAACCGGAGGTCGTGGGTTCGATTCCCACCCAAGACAAATCTTTGTGTGATGAGCATGATCATTTGTTCTGTGTCTGGGTGTAATTTGTCTATAGTATGTATGTATTTAGAAATATATAAGTATGTTTATCAGTTGTCTGGTTGCCATAGTACAGGCTCTGTCTAGTTTGGGATCGGATGACCGTGTGTGAGTTGTCCCAGGATATATTATATTATTATATATTATTATTATATTATATAGTTTAAATAAATATTGCTTTATAGCAATATTTATTACCTTTTTCTGAATTTTATAATTCAGAAAAAGGTAATTTACTTCAGGTCAATCAACTCAGGAAAAAAAGGAAAATAATGGCTAAATATTATGTAGGCTAGCTTTTGCCCGCGACTTCGTACGCGCATATCCCTTTTTTTTTTCATTCCCGTATATTTTTATAAATGTAGCTATCATTTATAAAAAAAGAATATTCCAAATTCGACTGGTAGTTCCAGATATTAGCGCGTTCAAACAAACAAACTCTTCAGCTTAATTATTTTAAGCCTTTTAGTCTGCACTAATGTACTAATAAACGTATATTTGAAGAACAAACATTATATCTCCGAGTGCAAACCCACATTACCAGAAGTAATCTTGAAGTTTTTCCTATCACATTGAAATCTCTGCCAACCTAAAACAAAATTTCAATCGTCTCAAAAACACGTTACACTGCAAAAACCTTAAGCCGTTACACCATACAATATACAGCATCCTTTAAAAAAGAAAAAAAAGCACCAAAGCGGTTGCTTGCCGCGTAATTTTAGGTCTTTCAACATGTCGCCGACGGTCGCGAGGTAAAATGAACCGCTCTGAAAGGCGACCGTCTGGACTCTTTTGAGAGGCAACTATAAAGGACCTCGGCGGCCATTTTGCACCGAGGCTGTTAGTAGTTAATTTCTTGGGCACAAGAGAGCGTAAGTTATTGTGGACAGTGGGTTAAGATTCTATTGAAAGTTGGTTTTTAGCGTCTTTGTGTGGGATTGGTGTTTTAAATCATTGTTTATTGGATGCAGTTTTCCTCTAGTCTTTTAAGCTTTTGGGTCCGTAGCCAAATGGAAAAAATGAAACACTTATGAATGGGTTTTGTCTGTTTGTTAGGATCCTGTTCTGAGCCATTTTATTCGGAAGCTATTGACACTTTTTTTATATATTTCTGAAATATATATCAACGTATGTGGTTCCCATTTCAAAAAATGTTTCTGAGAGGCGTTGTAGTAAATATTTGTTGAGATGATTTAATAAAAAACGCTTGCAAAGTTAGAATAAATTTGTTTTTTAAATCTTTTTGGCGAATTACTTACAATGATATACAAAACTAATTGTTTCAGTCGATAAAATCAATAATGTGCACTCATTCCGACAATGGAACCCTTTTCTATACGAGGTTCAACACAAATTTGCCCAGATTTCATTAAAAACTGTTGTGTTAAAATACAGTTGCAGTATTTATGTTTGTAGAAAATTGGATTGGGCATACAACTGAATGAAATGGAATAGAGTACCTGTCACAGTTGGACTAGGTAAAACAAGATTATTCCGTTATGTCACGATTGGCAGACGGAATTGTGATTGGAATTTCTTGGACTGAGGAAGATGAGCTCTACTGCCGGTGACAAACAAGATATAGGAATCTAGTTTGAGTGGCTTTGATTTAAACTTGTGACATTTTCTGAACCAAGAAATGCCAAATTAAATTAATAAGGAAACGGGCTGGCTTTTACCTTGGACAAAGGATAAGCATTGCCATACAACGTGGCCATGCTGCCAGCCTTTTGGGTACATTACCAGTGGCCAGCGATGCGGAGGAATTTTTCGACGCCATATTTTAGACTATTTTTAGCTGGTTATTTTTTTTTATTTAAGTGTAAATATAGCAATAGGTAGTTGTTCATAAATAGATAATAAAAAAATATTTTTAACTGTAAATAAATATTGACTTGACTGGTCTGTTGTTCGAGTGGTTAGTGACCCTGACTGCTAAACCGGAGTTCGCGGGTCTGATTCCCACCCAGGACAAATCTTTGTGTGATGAGCATGATCATTTGTTCTGTGTCTGGGTGTAATTTGTCTATTATATGTATGGATTTAGAAATACATTACTATGTTTATCAGTTGTCTGGTTGCCATAGCACAGGCTCTGCCTAGTTTGAGATCGGATGACCGTGTGTGAGTTGTCCCAAGATATTATAAAAAAAAAAATATATATATATATATAAGGAAACTCCGCAGATATTAATACATTTACTACGCGGAGGTTGACAGAAAGTACAGAACGTTAGGTACTTCGATCTAGAAGTACATATTTATTTTGCAGTCATATGTAAGTAATGATTATCAAATCTAACGACAATAGAAGAAAAACCGGCCAAGTGCGAGTCGCACTCTCACACGAAGGGTTTCGTATCATAATCCGAAAAACACACGTTTCTGGTATGGGAGCCCCCTTTTATTATTGAATTTTATTATTTATTTAATAAAAAATTTATTTTATTCATTTTACAAAATTTTATAAATTTTATTATTATTTCTTATTATAGCGGCAATAAAAATACACACTCTGTGAAATTTTCAACTGTCTACCTATTATGGTTCTTGAGAGCCCGCTGACAGACAGACGGACGGACGAACGAACAGCGGAGTCTTAGCAATAGGGTTGCGTTGGTTACCATTCAGGTACGGAACCCTAAAAAGAAAAGAGGAAAACTAAACCTAAATTTCAAGTTAATAAACTCCGAAGTAATTGATCCCGTAGTCAGTAGTACCTGAAATTATAAGTTTTGATTACCGAGACGTATTTATTATATCTTTGATATTTATTGTATTCCATTACGGGTTGACTGCGTTAATCTCTGACATCACTTGCTTATGAAACTGAAAAATGTGTATTCTAATTTTGTAGAACACTGTGAATTGCGCATTCACCTAACATCAAATGATTTTATATGAACTACTAGCTGCCGCCGGCGGCTCTGCCCGCGTGAATGTCGAAAATTATCCCAAGGGAACATGCTCCCGGGATAAAAAGTATCCCATGTGTTATTCCAAACTATAATCTACCTCCAAAATTTCATCAAGGTCCGTTCAGCCGTTCGAACGTTTATTGTCATTATTATATAGAGGGTATGCAGTACAGAGAGTAAAGTCCCGCATACCTCCACTGAAAAGGGGAGGATCCTCCGATCCAGACGGTTGTTGTGTCTGGTGGGTAACTGCCCGATAGTTGATATTCGGACTGTTGTATATGTTCAAATTGGTGCATCGTCCTCACATAATATTAAATTAATTTTTGTATACCAAATTTTGTAAAATCATTATTTGAAAAGAGTAACTATGGAGTTTCTTGTCCGTTCTTCTCCATAAGAATCTACCTTTCCGAATGGACAGTAGAGTCACTTGATTAATGTAACATTATTATTTTACTGAACTGTAAACGATGACGTTCAAAAGTGCCGTTAAATGGCCTAATTGAAATAAACGTTTTGACTTTGACTTTGACTTTGAATTGCACGGAGAACTTTACTTGCGCGATGCAGGATTTCAATGTTAGTTCGTCGTAGATGGTGCTGCGGTACTTTTTTGTTACCGTTCGCTTTCGCTTTCTTAGTTTTTCATGTGGCGGCATTGATGCCACTACAATTACATACCAATCACTAGACGAAGTTTAATAAAGTTTTTGTTTAGTTTTATTCTTTTGAATAACATTTGTTTTATATTCTTTCAACACTGCAACATCTAATGCGCTTCTTGTAAAGAAACGGGCTCAGATCCGTTAGTTATTGTTAACCGAACTCCTCGGGGACGCGAGTGAGTTGCACAACATACACGAACTATATTTATCTGCATGCCTAGGGAAATAAACTGCTTGGATTAAATCTTTAAAGCTGTGTAAGCTACCTAGTACGTTACGAGTACATAGCTTATCACTCTCAGCAAAAGTAAATAAATCGGCTGTCCTTTCAAGGATTATTTATTGTTAATGTAAGTTTCTCAAAGATGATAAGAATTTTTCTTCACCTTTCCCAACTATATATGTATTTGATATTTATTAGATAGTATATTATTTAGTATTGTGTGTTTTTATATTATTATATCTAATTAATATTGTTTGTGATGTTTGTACACTGATCATCCTAAATCTTTCGTTCAGTCCATCCAAAGGTTGTTTGTAAGAGTTTGCCTTGTGCGATAAGACCGCCCATTGAACACTTGTTTTTTAAACGTTTTTACTGTGTTTGCTATGTGGTGTACAATAAAGTATATAATAAATAATATTAATAATATGTTTCAAATGATAAATTGTAGAAATGATAGTTTTAGATGAATAAATAGTTCTGTATGTTGTCGGACGTAAAATAATAACACCATCCCATCACTTCCCGTGGGTGTTGTAAGAGGCGACTAAGGGACTCACCAGAGAATGGGCAGCAGCATTTGTGCATTGTAACAGCTACACTGCGATCGCAACTCGCCTGCCAAGCGTGGCGATTATGGCTAACCCCCTTCCTTTGTGGGAGGCCTATGTCCAGCAGTGGATGTTTTTCGGCTGATATGATGATGATGAGATTAAAAAAAATATGATTAAACTTTGGCAATATACAGAAAAACACTCGAATATAAAAGGTCAAACCCAAACAGCATATTCATTAGTTAGTCAACTTAAATTTATTTTGACACGAAAACAGTAAAAGCCAGACAATATTATAAAAACACCTTTTTATAACAGATTTAAAGACAAGCGACCGCGTTAACTATAGTTTTTAATTAGTGGCAAAGGACCCAAAACGGAAAATTAAAACTTTTTCGTTTGCCAGACAGCTTTTTTTTTTCAAATAAAAATAGCGAGACAACGGTTCGTTTGAAATTCACTATGAAGTTTTATGATCATTAAATGTGCTTCTTCAGATATTTTATTTAGTTAGTTTTCTTCTTGTTTTGTGGAAATAACGGGGCTTTTTATTTTGTATTTTGGCTGTAGATTCTTAATTACGTTAATAACTAGGGAATAATTTAATTCAGTAGGTAGTTGGTACCTAGCGTATTTAACATAAGCATGTACCAAAACTTCGATAAAATCTATGTATATCTATAAACTCTATCTATATCTTAATATATATTTATTTCTTGTGTACGTGTGTATGTCACTGAACTCCTCCTAAACGGCTGGACTGATGTTGATGATTTTTTTTGTGTGTGTTCAAGGGGATTCGAGAATGGTTTAGATTCACAATTGGACCCGGTGGTACTGCAATCGATTTCTATATTTTTTCGTCATACACAAAGCAAACGTTCGGACAGGACAACGTCTGTCGGGACCGCTAGTTTATCTATATTTATATAAAAATGAACCCCTATTTTTTTTTTTTAATTTAATATTGGTTTGCTCTTGACTCTAGTCTAGGTCATAAATGACACAGACAAAGTCACTGTTCACTCTAATTTTGAAGAGATTAGGGTTGTATGCGTTCGGAAACACATACGCAGGCAGAGAGTTCCACTCCTTTGCTGTGCGCATTATAAAAGACGTTTGGAAACGTTTAGTGCGAATTGGTGGAATAGCAACAAGGTAGGGATGGTAACTTGCAGTGCGTCTAGATGTCCAATTGAATGGCTGGACCGGTTGAGAACGGCTTGAACGATTTGGCTAATTTTTTTTTTGATTTGTTTGCCAGATTACAGGGAAGGTTTAAAAACAAAAAAAAAGGAAGGTAGGTAGGGTAGGGTAAGAAAGGTATGTAGGGTAGGTATATAGGGTAGGTTACGGTTGACGGGAGGTGACGGGAGCGAAGCCACGGGCACAGCTTTTAATTTTATAAATGCAAAAGTTTCGATGCTTGGAAGTTTGTTACTCAATCACGTCAGAACGGCTGAACAGATCTTGATGAAATTTGGCACAGAGGTAGATAATAGTCCGGAATAACACATAGGATACTTTCTATCTCGGGAGTATGTTCCCTTGAGATAATTTTCGACATTCACGCGGGCGGAGCCGTGGGCAGCAGCTAGTATCTCATAATTATATCAATCGACACAACCTATCAGCCATGGACATAGTTCCCTTCCAATGTAACTCACAACACCCTGTCCTGTCTTTAAACCTTAAAGCTACGAATATATCAATGTCATCGGTCCTTCTCAGGATAATCTCATGCATGTGTCAAACATTATATAAATGGTCTAACCAAAGATCCATTTATACTCATTTTAAACAACGTAAAAATTAGCAGAATTGGCTCTCAGAGTGGAGAGTTTCTTACTTACACTGAAAAGGTTGAAAAGCAAGAAAGACAATGGAAAATTAACTGTGTTTGTTACTTTTTAGTGTTCCGAACCTTGAGGAAAAACGGAACCCTTATAGGATCACTCGGTTGTCTGTCTGTCCGTCTGTCATAGCCGATTTCCTCTAAATCTAATAGACCGATTTAGTTGAAATTTCGTACACATATAATCTCCTGTGATCCAAACACGAACGTAAAATAAAAATAAAATGAAAATGACCCCAGTCACTTCATGGAGGCAAAACATGATAACTAAAAAAAATCCATCTGAACCGGATGACATGTCAAAAGAAGGGCGTATTGTGAGGGTTCCGAATATATTTTTAAATAAATGGTTTTGAAATTATTCAAGAAGTTAGATGAAAAATGAGTATTCCCCTTGTCTCCGAAATAACTCAGTCCAAAATTTTGAAAAACATACAAATAGTTCTTTGCATAAATAGATTACCGGAAAAAGATATAAGAAGTCTAGGTATGAAAGCAACATGTTAAAAAATGAGATTCGTTCGGAACCCATTGCATGCGAGTCCGTCTCGCACTTGACCGGTTGTTTTATGCCATTAAGATACGGACGTTGCTTAAAACCAAAGAAATTTAAAAATTTAATTGAATGTCTTTGCTTAGAAAATATTGGAATTGGCACTAAGAATGAAGTGATTCTATTTTTACAATTTTTGTTTTTTATTTTTTTATTTCTTTACAAATTAAATTAATACTTAATTTATTGAAGAACAGCGCCAATCATCTATCTCCTTTCTTTCGATCATCTCAGCTGTTATATTTTGACTGTTGATTTTAAGTACCTACGGAACATAATATTTACGACATCGTTTCTTTTACGAGTCGGTTTAGAGAAGTGCTGACATACACTCGTTGTACAGACGCCAGCACATCAAGTTACACCAATCTGTCTAATTTCTTTAATAGATTTTCAACTTTATCGCTGAAGCTTTAGGTTCAAGGTTGTTTGGGTAAATTTGACAGTTTCGTACAAGAGGTATTGGAAACACGATGATCATAAGATTGGGACATTTTATGGGAAAATTGGAAATACGTGATAAAGGGCTGTGAATTTTTTATTTTTAACATCGACAGTGACGTTTAGGATCGTATCCTGAAATGATTCAAAATTCATTTCAGGGCTTATTTTTACATTTAAGATGGAGAGATGAACTTGACTCTTATCAGAAGGACTGGCCCGCAATGGCGGAGAACAGACGTGTGTGGAAAGGGAGAGGGGGGCCTTTGCCCAACTGTGGGACATAACGAGCAAACTTAGATTGGATAAGATAACTTTTACTTGAAGAATACACATGACTGCTCGAAAGGTTTTGTATAGAAAATATTCCAATTTATCGTAATATTATTTACCCTTTCCATAAAAGTTATGAGACTGTTAAAAATCAACCCTAAGTTGATATTTGTCTGATAGAAAATGTCTAAGATATTAAGTGCGTAAAGTTAAATTAATACATAATAAATAAATATTTATTGATAAAATTAATGTGTTAGGATCACTCTTAAATTTCAAATAACATGCTGAAATTATTTTCCTTATTTATGGGACATAAAATTATGTCGTATCTGGCAAAACGTGGGTAATATTTTGTAACATGTTTAGTATGCACATTTTAAATTTTCAGGAATCCTCATCGTATCAGTCGAAAGACGTCCACTTCTGGACATAGGCCTCTCCCAAAAGGGGGATTTTGACATACTGGCCGTGCTTGGCAGGCGGGTTGACGATCGCAGTGTCGCTGTTGCAATGTATGTGTGTAGAGGATGCTGCTACCCATTCTCTGGTGAGTCCCTTAGTCACCTCTTACGACACCCACGGGAAGTGATGGGATGGTGCTATTCTTTTACGTCCGACACCATAAACGGATTCTAGTTTCTATTTAATAGAATTCAACACAGGTACAAAATTTTCCATATTATATCTTCCAGGCATCCTAAAACGAATTTAGAATTGAAATTGGAAAACACATCGGTATTGCAAATATATAAATTTTGTGTCAAAATAAAATATTTACGTTTACGAACCGAAACAAACAAATCAGAATATTTCTTCCGTAACTTTTCAAGGAACAAGGCACCTATAACCGTTTCGATAAATTTTCCACGTTTTTTGGCCCAAGTTATACGATATTGGCGATTTTTACTCTCAAGGTGGCATGAGATGACGAGATGCTTGCAAGAATACTGTTTGTTATGAAGATCTCAGCAATGTTTTTAATTTGATAGGAATATATTTACTTAAGTTATAAGTTAGTTATTTAGTAAGTATAATAGCTTTTTTGAATTATTCTGTTCTTGTGTGCATGTCTTTTACATCGTTCTCACATATATGTATAATTTCAACAAGAATGATGTAACCATAATTTGAAGCAGTAATGCTAGCGAAGGAGGAGGCAGGCCGCGCGAGGGAAAGGCAAGGCCTTCGCCCCAACCGCCGCTACAGGAGAAGACGCCCCGGGCGTCGGGAGTCGCAGGGCGATCCCCGGCCATCGTAGGCGCGGGCCTGCGGACGGCGAGCGTTAGGTGGCTCGCCGTCCGATCACAAGCGCCTCAAAGCTGTGTCAGCATAGAAGACGGGGCCCGCTAGCGCAGCTAGCTCGCATAACTTCGTAAAAAATATTATTTTTAAAAGAGTGTCCTTGGAGTATCTTGCACGTTCTTCTCCATAGAGATCTACGCTTTGGAACGTGCAAAGAGCTTCATCTTTTTGATCAACCGACCTTGACAATTCAAAAGTGCCTGTAAATGGTTAAATTGAAATAAATGCTTTGAGTCTTTGAGTGAGGGCAAAGTTTAAGAAGAATAAAAGTACTACTAAATCTTGATGAACTGATGTATGGAGATACATCAGTTCATCAAGATTTGTAAGACATAAGACATTTATTTATTTGTAGAAACATGAGTATATATAGAAGGAATGCAGGTTATTTAGCTTGAGCTTGTTTATGAGTAGTTTGAGAGTGGAGAGTTTTGTAGAGGTTTTTACTCTATTTATTTGTCTTTTAATTATTATTCCGTGGAGTTTCTTGCACGTTCTTCTCCATAGAGAGTTTTTTTTTTAAGGATGGGAAATCATTAAATGACTTCTTCCGCTCTGGGTGGAGCGGAAGGGCGTGTCAAACTCTTACTGACTAAAACCCATCCGTGTTCCTTCTAAAGCCCTTTGCGTTTCGGGCCGCGGTGACTCTTTCGAACAAATTCCGCAACCCTGGCAGACTCATCCATCCCTACATCGTTTAATTGTAGTTGGATACGATAAGACTTTACCACCTTAAAGGTGTAAGTGTTAGGATGTGCAAGGGATATGTTTGTTAAGAATCGATAGAATCACTTCATTTACTTAGCCTCGCTCTCCGCAACTCCGGTGGAAGTGGCGCGAGGTTTTTTTACGTACAAAGCAAGCAAAGGATGGGGGCGAGGGATGTTTGCGAGGAATGTGTGGAGGAACGAGGGATAGACGCGAGCTGGAAACTAAAAAGAGTCCGCTACACCTCGCACATCTCTGGTGGGAACGCTCACATCCTTTCACAGCTTCGTTACGCATCCTCGCGCCACTCATTTTCCTCGCACATCTCAGGTGGAAACGCAACCTAAGATATCCGTAATGAAATTCAAACCTCAAGTACACCACAAACTAAGTCCAAGTAAACACTTCAAGCCCAATAAATAGCGTACACTCATAACTTACACTCCAGTTAGGTAATAGTTGCCATCCAGTTATGAAATGAGGTACTCTGTATGCGAAACTTTGACGTCTTATATCGAACAATAATCATAAATAACTGAGACAAACGGTTGCAGCTGAGATGGGAATTGCCCTCATGTGTTTTACTTTTAGAAAAGTGTGTTTTTAGAAAAATCATTATCGGTGTTGTGTTCAATGCACAGGTAGCAGTTTTATATTGTGCAATGCAATGGATATTGCAAATTGCATACATTCATACTACTTTCATGATAAACCATTATAACGTGCATCGGAATTTCACAATTTAATTCCGCTTAGCCCGTTCCATCACATGAAGATGTCGGGAGTCGTAGGGCGATCCCCGGCCACCGTAGGCGCGGGCCTTCGGACGGTGAGCGTTGGGTGGCTCGCTGTCCGATCACCACCAGGCCCGGGTCGATGGCGCGTTGTGTTCCACACGCGCTTCAAAGAGATGTCAGCATAGGAGACAGGGCCCGCCAGGGCCGGAGCCTGCCAGGGTTGTGGAATTTGTTCGAAAGAGTCACCGCGGCCCTGGAACGCAAAGGGCTTTAGAAGGAACACGGATGGGTTTCAGTCAGTAAGAGTCTGACACGCCCTTCCGCTCCACACAGAGCGGAAAAAATCATTTGATGATTTGATTTGATGAAAACACGAACTGATGTCCCCGTCGGAGTCTGTGTTTCCTGCTATATCAAGAATGAAAAGATCATTTCTAGGCAAGCATGTTACATGAAGGTATCCCGTCCATACGCTCAAAACGTTTTGGGCATACTTTTACTGTGTGTGCTGCTAAGGTGTGGAATTGCCTGCCGGAGTTAGTGTTTCCTGTATTTAATTGTATTGAATCCCGCAACGAAAAAAAAAGAAAAAAGAAAAACAGTCGAAAAACAAGAAATAGAAATGAGTGAGCTAACTAACAAATTTGGCAAACCTACTAGATATCACGCTAAAAACAACGATTCCAGTACCCAAACAAGACTCTCTCAAATTCCAATTACGCCACTCCCAATCCCAAAATCCATCCTTGATAACCGGATAGATATAGTTACATATAGCCAAAAAATTGCCGGAACTCTAATCACAATCCAAGCCGGCTAACATACGGTATACTCGGAACTTTGCGAGCTAATTCCCTGTGCCAAATTGAATTCGTGGGACTGCAACTAGGGATGTAGCTGGCCATCACAGCGGAGGTTAGCGGAGCCGGAGGAGGAAAAATAAAAGAAAAAACAATTACTTTTCTTCGGTCACTGCTGTGAGTCGTGATGTGCACAATTAAACTCTCTCACGATCTTTGGCCTGGTTTGTTGTAAAACGTCGGAAATCTTCGGAACAAGGTCTTAGATTGTTAGAATATGACCAAAGCTCTTTTAAACATACTTAATTCCAGTAGTTCAGTGTACTTAACCATGTCAGTTCATCGATAGGTACATCTATTTCGCTCATCTTCCGTCTTATCGAAAACACGATAAAGTATTATTATTAAAAAAAAAAATGTATATAGGGTCGCATAGGGTTGCCAACCGTACTCTAAAATAGAGTTTTGTAGGTACTCTATTTTGTGTAGACGTACTCTATAATCTACAAAAGCAACACTGTACGCTTTTTGAAGAGTATGAGCTTGAACTTGTTTATGAGTAGTTTGAGAGTGGAGAGTTTTGTAGAGGTTTTTACTCTATTTATTTGTCTTTTAATTATTATTCCGTGGAGTTTCTTGCACGAGATTTTTGACTTTTAAACTGAAGGAAATTCTGCCATTTTAGTATGCCACTGAAGGAGTTTTTGTCTATTTGATCATAATTCCAAATTGTTGATAAATTAAATCCATGGCTTCATTGGAATCCTCTAATTATTAAAAAAAAACAACATTTTAGTTTCGCAATAAGTAATACAATTAAAGGTACTCTTTTTTCAACGACTGTCTTCTTCATTTACCCTTCCTAAAATCAAAATACTTTATTTCTTCATAAAAAGTTGGCAACCCTAGTCGCACAGACTATCCATCACAAAAAAAAAATATGTAAAAGCTTTTTATTTTTAACTTTTTGGTAACAACACCACTGGAGAGTCACAGGAAAGCAAAATATGCAATTTCGTTTACTTGGATGTCATATTTTTCCAGCTATTTTGATGTACGGAAACCATATTCTTTCACATTAAAAATTCTTTTTCAAATCAGTTCATAACTGACGGATTTATGAGGTACTAACATACAACCGAATTGAGAACCTCCCCTTCTTTGAAGTCGGTTAAAAAAAGGGGTGATTATAAACAATACTGGTTCTACTAATCAGTTACTGAATTGTTCCTGAACTCGACTATATCAATGACATGGGAGAAAACGTATATAAGACCTTCGTTACAACTCCGCTAAAAACTTGCGGAGGCACGATTTTTTGCGTACCAACCATAGCTACAAAGACGAAGTTTCTAGTTGGCTAGTTTTTACTATGTTTGCTTAACGAAATGTTGCTACTGTTACTGTTGCACTGTTTTTATGATGAGGAAATTGGGTGGTATGACGTCTTGGTTTATCCGAACTGTTCTAGTTAGTACTGTGAAATATTTGAGACAGGATTTTCTAGAGATCTGTTAGACTTTGTAAGTGTTTGTCTGCTGCGGGTGTACGAATGTGCAGGCTTAGTGAAATGACGTACCGTAAAACAGGGTGGATAGAAATGCAGGGGGTGAATAAAAACGAAACTTTTATTGGGATTTTCACATTAATGGTTTTTCACAAAGCGTACATTTAAAAATAAAATAATTGATAAAGAAATTGGAGTTCTTCATTGCTACAAACAATACTTAAATAACGTGAAAATTCCAATCAAAGTATCGTTTTTATTCACCCCATCATTTCTATCCACCCCGTTTTACCCGGTACTGTTTTTATGTAGATTTTAGTTTGTTGTCATTGAAAGATTTAACAAGAAATTTACGTATGTATTCATTAATGAGATTTGCCTATGGATCTTTGGAGATGTCGTTTTTTTCGGGCCACATTGAACTATGATCACTTCAATAAATGTCAGCCGGTTTTTGGACTCCGAATTTTAAAAACAAACTTGTACGAGCAAATCAGAATAAAAGCGGTTCCGCACTGCATCCGATCCCAATGACGGAAGTTGGATCTAGTGCGTAAACTGCCATAGGTACCAATAGTTCTATGACTACTTCGGAACGTATTTCCACGGATTCGGATCGGATGCAGTGCGGAACTGACATTTTTGTACATCTTTGATAGTTTTGTAGTAACGGGTAGTTAAAGGCTAGCAAACATTACAGCGGTCTTGCCAGGGGTTCCCATCGTGTAACCCCGTGACTGTGTTGTGGAATTCGGATATGTAGTTGCTCTGTAGCATAAAAAACTAAGAAGCGAAATTTTTACGGCATCAAAAAAGAACCGCAACGCCATCTATCCTGTCAGCGACGAACTACCTACGAAATCCTGCATCGCGCAAGCAAAGTTCTCAGTGAAATTTAAACATATACAACAGTCCGAATATCAACTATCGGGAAGTTGTCCACCAGACACAACAACCATCTGGTTGGAGGATCCTCCCTTTCCAGTGGAAGTTTGCGGGACTTTACTCTCTGTAGTCAGCTTCATGTAGGATATTACACCGGTCTTGCCAAGGGTTCCCATCATGTTACCTAGTGACTGTTGTGGAAGTCAGATCAGTCCATGCTTCAAGTAAAATACCAGTACTAAGCTGAATATGTGTAAACTGGAAGTCAACTCAATACACATATGTAGTTGGGAAATGGCTAGGCAGGCAAGGATGTGCAGTTGCGGAATTTGTTGTTGCAGAATTTGTTCGAAAGAGTCACCGCGGCCCTGGAACGCAAAGGGCTTTAGAAGGAACACGGATGGGTTTTAGTCAGTAAGAGTCTGACACGCCCTTCCGCTCCACCCAGAGCGGAAGAAGTCATTTGATGATTTCCCATCCTTAAAAAAAAAGCAAGGATGTGCGAGTAGCTTCCACACGTTAAGGCAGCAATTTGCTTGTAATTTCGTAGAACTAAAAAATACTTACTTGAAATAAAACCCACTTTAAAACTAGCTCAAACATAACCGGTATTGAACTAATCTGCGGTTGAACTTTGATACCCGGCACACTAGGCTTACACGTAATAAACTTGATATTTTCCCCATTACGCCACTTTATGGCCGATAGTGGTGAAATGGGCCAGCTTTCTTCAAAGTTGTTCGGTAATTGAGTTTCAACGGCTAATTGCTGGCAGTTATTCGTAGTTACCGGTTTTGCAATTAACTTGGGGTTCATTTTTGCACGAAATTATAGCTGCAGTGTATCAAACTTTTTACTTGAATTTAGCACGAATCGTACATCTTTTATCAAGGATATCTAGCAGATATATTGCCTTGATTGGGAGCTATACTTATATTGAACAACGAGGTCCATCTGTGGATGGGTGACTATCTTTGTATATTGAGATTCCTCCGTGCCTCGGAAAGCATATTGAGCTGATAGTCTCGGCTGTCATTTGAATATCCTACTAATATTATAAACGCGAAAGTTTGTAAGTATGGATGGATGGATGGATGTTTGTTACTCTTTCACGTAAAAACTACTAAATGGATTTTGATTGTAAAAAATTGTAAAAAAAAATACAGCAAATTATAAACGATATAAAAAAAAATGTGTAAATTGTACCTAAGATATTTGCACGCCATGAGAAATGGCAGACATGTCGTGACCCACTCTTATTTAAGATCTTGCAAATAAAATGTTTTTTTTTTCTTTCTTTCTTTCTTTGACATACTTTACGGGCAGTCGGAATCCGAGAAATCGCGTCTGTCTACAGACATTACCTGTCAATACAATAAACTCAAAATCTCCCAAATTAGTTTTTATATAGTTTTCACCAAAGGACGGAGAGATTAATGAGGTTCAGAAGCCCTACTATGAAGTCTTAAAACGATCATGATTCCGCTCTAAGAGGGAGACGGAGCTAGACATAGCGAATAGAACTATCCCGTTTACATTTTCGGAATTGGATGGCATTAGCACGTCGTAGAGCTGCTGGTGCATTATTTATTAATTTTGTGTAAACTGACTGAAATATGACAATGATTGTTGTCGATGTCGGAAAAAAATAACATGCAAAAATCAGTAGCTTATAATCCTCTGCCACCCATCCAAAACCGGGGCGGGTTGCTAGTGATTTATAAAAATAACAACAACAATCAATCAAACAACTTTAAACCACGGAAAATGTGTTATTCTCAGTAACTGGCTGACCCAGTAAAGTATTGCGAAATTCGTAAAATATATCGCGTGATTGCGCCAATAGTGGCGAGGCAGTAATTTCTCGCGTGCCCTGCATGATTGCGCACCGCTCGGCAATTTATTGTTTTTGCTCAACGCTGGGTAGCTAGACGCTTTGAAGTTTAGCGTGTTTTGTTTCGAAGAAAAACTTGTAAAAACAAGGTTTTCAATGACAATGGGAATGTCCAGTACGTATAGCAGGATTTTGAATTTTCAGAGCAATGGAAACTTAAAGGTAAACTTGTTAAAAAAACACTGCCAAGTATAAAATGACTTTTATT
Organism: Mamestra configurata; assembly: GCA_002192655.3. NCBI lineage: Eukaryota > Metazoa > Arthropoda > Insecta > Lepidoptera > Noctuidae > Mamestra > Mamestra configurata. The sequence continues at coordinate 1,082,603 of NDFZ01005471.1, forward strand.
TCGAAAGTCGGTGGTTTTGGTTGTTTCTTCGTGTTTTAACACCGACTTCCGAAATTAAAGTTATTTTATACTTTGTAGTTTTTTTTTTATTTGGAATTCGTTTGTATTTTTTTTATTTTTCACTTTTTAGTGGTTCACATGTGCTTACCCCATCACAGCGTACCGGCGTGATGTTATGTTATGAACTGGTGTAAACAATAGACAGCCATGAGATTTCAGCAATCCCAGTCCATTTGCTATCATTTATTGAGGAGTTCCGTTGCCTATCTCCGAAGTTCTTCATCAGATCTTCACCAAATTGAAATGAGACCAATCCAAAAAAACACTCTTCTAAAAACTACCCAAATCGCTTCAAGTGTGCCTATAAAATTTGAAGAGTTCTCTCTATAAAACCCAAAATCCAAATCGGTCCAGCCATCTTCGAGTAATCGGGGAACATACATAAAAAGAAAAAAAAAGGTTCTGACGAATTGAGAACCTCCTCCTTTCTTTGAAGTTGGTTAAAAAGGATACGGTTTTCAGTGAAAATAGAAATGTCCAGTACTGGTACCAACAGCATGTTTTAAAACTTTTAGCACTATGCAGAAATGCCAATTTTTTGTAGTTTTTACCCGACTTCCACAGAAAGAAGGAAACATTCTATGTACAATACGAACGTTCAAACACTGATCTACGTGGTCCTCATATAACGTATTTTGAGTGTGAGGACCATGTAGATCGCAATAGGTTCATTTCATGTTAGTCTGACAATTTGAGTTCTTTATGCGTCCTACCCAAATGTCCTTACTTTGGTATTGTTCGTCAAATCGTTGAGCTCCTTAAAGTTCCAAGTTTGAGCTACACGATAACTGACAAAATGCTTGCACTGTCTGGACAGGTCCATTCAAATCTGTGTGGTACTTTCTCCAAAATACCACTTCAGACATTAACCTACATGGTTCTCATATGATTCGATTAGTAAAATTTGGACTTTAAAAGAGACTTTGACCTCTGAGTTTGTTTCGGTGTTTCTTCTCAGGTTAGTCAGCTAGGAAACACCGGCCTCGTCTAGTTTAAAAATTACCAAAAAAGATTGACGTGTACAAGTGTTATGTTTAACCTACTTAAAAAATAAATATCTATATCTGTTTGTATTTTTTAGGTCACCCTGCAGCCTAAAAGACTGGGTAGATATTAACAAATGAGATATCTTTAGATTTATCTTAAGTGCTGAAGTGTCGTGTTTTGTCATGACACATTCATCATCATCATCATCTGCCTAGCCTTTTCCCAACTATATTGGGGTCGACTTTCAGTCAAACCGGATTCATCTTAATACCAATATTTTACGTGGAGCGGCTGCCTAGACCTCCGCAACCAATTAACTGGGTAACACGGTAGTTCTTGGCAAGACTGCAGTCAGATTTACTGGCTTCTGACAATCCGTAACAACTGAAACGATCTACAAAAAAAACTGTCTTTTTTATGTTTTTTCTTATTTGTATCTTCCACTAATAAGATTTAGCTACTTGTGGTGACTGGTCGTCTTGCTGGTCATGGTATTTTTTATTATTATTGTTGTTATAACGTTAAACTACTGTTTATTATTAGTATTATGTTGGCTCTAGTTTATCACTTGTGACTCCAGCCACAAACCTATTGTTAGACTATACTATTGCACATGGAAGCGGGCAAACCATTTATGCCCGGAGGCATAATTAGTTTGGTTTACTTGTTTATGCTTGAGTATGTCTATTTCTGATGGCTTAATGGAGTGTGCTAGCTGCCAAGTGTTAATTAATTAAATTAAATTTGATTTACAGTTTGTATATTTTATTTTTCTGTGTCATGTATTGTAAAATACTTTGCATACTACTACATAAATTCAAGTTTTTAAAACTTAACAGACAGATGTGTTGCTGGGGAGTTTGTTGCGCCACTTCGTCTTCCCATCTATAACACTAGGAAGTGGTGACGGGCGGGCGTTTTGGGGGACTGTATTGACTTCATAAAGTGCTGGCACTAAGCCTAATTTAAATAAATGACTTTTGATTTTGATTTTATAACTTACTAAAATGTAATCTCGTGATTGCGCCAATAGTAGAGAGGCAGTCATGCCCTGCATGAATGTGCACCGCTCGGCAATTTATTGTTTTTGCTCCACGATCTCATCCCACCGGCCCCCTTCTACCATCGGACATCTAGACGCACTGCAAGTTACCATCCCTACCTTGTTGCTATTCCACCAATTCGCACTAAACGTTTCCAAACGTCTTTTATAATGCGCACAGCAAAGGAGTGGAACTCTCTGCCTGCGTCTGTGTTTCCGAACGCATACGACCCTAATCTCTTCAAAATTAGAGTGAACAGGCTTCTTCTGGGTAAGCTCGCTCCATCGTCGACTTTGTCTCTGTCATCTATGACCTAGACTAGAGTCAAGAGCAAACCCATATTAAATAAAAAAAAATAAAAAATAAAAAAAACGTGGCTACATTATGGGGCTTTAGACGCTTTGAAGTTTAGTTTTTTTTAATGTTTTATAAGGAACTTGAAAGAAAGGTTTTCAATGACAATAAATATGTCCAGTATCTCACCCCGATTGCATAAGGCATTTAAATCCATTGCTTCATTAGTGAAAATATTTTGTCTACTTGCCTACAACGTAAAAAACGCAATAAATTTTGTTGAATTGACAAAATGGAAAGCATTTTTTTTTAAACGTTACCACGCCCTAGAATTTTTTTCCTGTACCGTGGGTGCTCTTACAGACATAGAAACTCACATATACAAACAGCCAGACCCAGAATAACTATTGTAGGCCATACAAATATTTGTTCCGTGCGGGAATCGAACCCGCGACATACTGCTCAGCAGCCAATCGCTCAACCATTGCGCCAACCGTGTCGTCAAATTGTAAAAAGTTACGCAATAACTTAATAATTACACCGCTAGTATAACATGTTTTGAATTTTCAGTGAGGTATTCAAGTAATTTTTTTTTGTTTTTAAAAACACAAGGTAAAGTGCGTCCTAGAATTCTAGGTTTGATTGTATGACCTGTAGACAACCTCTGCATACTAAGATTCCGGTGAACACTAAAAACTCAAAATTATGAAATTCAAATAATGTGATTTTGGGTGTACTATATATAGCTACAACTCTTACTAACCGTTCAAGGATTTCATACGTGAAGTTATTTAAATAATATAGTTTTAATTCCACACGCTCGCAATGACAAACGCTTCTTCATTAAAGTTCACGACGCTACCACCAGGGGGCGATCAATTCGCGCTCTCCTATCAATCTCGTACGAGATTTATCTATGTTAGCTTAATTGAGTTTCTTACTCGTAACATTAATATAACTTCCCTTTGATGCATCAAAATACGATTATATTAGTTGTGCCTTCAAGGTTGTTATTTATGGGCTGGTAGGCACAGTATTAGGTTGCGTAAGGCAGGGCCCTAGTTGTCTTATAATTATTAAATTATTTGATAAAATCTTACACAGACATACACTGTCTCATGTCTTTTCCCATAAGAGAAGGCAGAAAATATAGAACGCCAATCCAATTTTTTTTTTCATTTCTAAAGAACGATGACCACTCGGCTAACAAACATGCTTGGACTAGTAAAATCTAACAAAACGTAACTTGATGAAAAATATGTCGTTTCATTCGCCTTTATAAATATAACTAAGCACAGCCTTCAATATATTTTAGAAAGCCGGAGAAACAAGTAACTAAGAAATATGTTTATATATTATTAATCTGTAGCATTTATGTTTTCTACTCTATGATAAGAATATTTCACGCCAGATAAGTCTAAATCAGGAAAATCACATAGAAAACCAAATAGTATACTTAATAATAATATGGGAGCAGAACAAAGTCGTTGCCGAAACTACAGCAACACGGTCAGTGCGTCATTTTTTTTGTTTACTTGTCAATAGGGAGAGACTCAATCGATCGTTTTATGATACTGTCGATTTTAAGATGTAAAATTATTAGTTTTTTTTCATTTAATTCATGGCTTTACTACACTGAGCAGTCTATGCCAACATAAAACATGATGCATCAAGATGTGCACAAGTTCAATTTAAAAACATCTTTTCGTTCTTTTGAGTAGGAAGATACGATGCATTGAATTCCCGTGTGGTTATTTCATTGTGGTGGATTCATCACTCGTCAGCTATAAGACGCTGTTATACGTCATATTATGTCATCGTAAGATTTTATGTGTGAAGCAGTAGGTAACTACCTAAATAACATGACAAATATTTGGATACCTACATAATTTATTGTTTATAGGTAGCCCGATTTTATTAAAAACAAACTAGTGTTACGCATAAATATTTACGTATCTAGAAGAATAATCTAAAGTCGTATCTGTATTCGGTACCAATACCACGAAGTAACATCAAATTCTATTAGTGGCTATGTTTATGAAAATGACTGGCCTGTTGGTCGAGTGGTTAGTGACCCTGACTGCTAGACCGGAGGTCGTGGGTTCGAATCCCACCCAGGACAAATCTTTGTGTGATGAGCATGATCATTTGTTCTGTGTCTGGGTGTAATTTATCTGTAATATGTATGTATTTAGAAATATATAAGTATGTTTATCAGTCGTCTGGCTGCCATAGCACAGGCTCTGCCTAGTTTGGGATCGGATAACCGTGTGTGAGTTGTCCCAAGATATTATTATTATTATTATTATTAATTAACGTGAGTTTATACGGTTTACATCACCTGGGATTTAATTCGATTAAGAAATAAAATCATCATGGACTTTAGTAAAAGTATGGACTTCTCTAGTAACGTAATTAATTAAGGATGCGTTCGAAGTTAGATATTTTATACTGCATACTGGTAAACCAAGCAGTATTTAATAAAAAAATATTTACTATATTTTCCCAGTTTTAAAAATAAACGAAGAAATCCAATAATCACTACATATTGATGACAGTTTCATCTCGGTACGAATTTCTGTTTTTTCCTAGTCCAAAGTGAACATTGTTCTTTGCATGACACTTTTAAATATAATCGACTAAAAAGTTCGTTTATCTCGTGACCTATTTATGTATCCTAACCTTTTTTATAAAATATTCAAAAGTGGGTTTGTTTGTTTGTGACGCTTTCATGCCCAAATCGTCAAACCGATTATGATGAATATTGGAACGTAGACCTGGAGATTTTTTTTTTTTCGAAAAACTGTATTAACGCGAGCGAATACGCGGGAAAATGCTGGTAAGAATGTTACATACGTCTCTGTGGTAATGTTCTCAATATGAGTTGTATTGTATTCCTATAAATATTATACACAAACGTGAAAACAGCTACAGAGAAAAAAAAAGAAACGAAACAAAAAAAGAAAGATGGACGATGAATCGCCCAATTATCACAGAATTAATATTTACTCCCATTCAAAATTAGGACTGAATGCGTAATCGCGTTGTGACAGAAAAAAATCTTTAATATTCAACCTTTGATCTTTGTAGGAAGTTAAAAAAGAGCCTATACTTAGCCTCGGGCAGGAGGGCGGGAGGTCCCGGCCAAAGATTATAGAAGAGGGAGAAACGACAATGTTTTTTTGTCCTTTATAGTTCACTGTGTAAGAGTTACAGTTATACTTGGTTGCGGAAATTGTTCGAAAGAGTCACCGCGGCTCTGGAACGCAAAGGGCTTTAGAAGGAACACGGATGGATTTTAGTCAGTAAGAGTCTGAAACGCCCTTCCGGAACGGAAGAAGTCATTTGATGATTCCCATCCTTAAAAAAAAAGGGTACACTTGGTCACGTTTTTTAATTGAATGAAAAGAAAGTTAAGAATGTGTAAATCTCTAATGGCAATACGTAACAGATTTTTATGTTCATATTTCGTTATATTTTTTAATTAAACAATAACTTTGCCCCACACTAGGAATTTCTCCTGAATCATGGGTGCGTTTACAAACTCACATACAAAAACAGTCAGACCCTATGTTAATGCTATGTTAAAATGGAGTGTGTTACCCTTATCTATATCTCATCATCATCATTTAAGCCGAAAGACGTCCACTGCTGGACATAGGCCTCCCCCAAGTGTCGCCACTACAACCGATCCTGCGCGTCTCACATCCATCGGCTACCCGCGACCCTCACCAGGTCATCGGTCCACCTTTAATCTTATATAAATATATGTATACGAATATAATAAAGCTAAAGGTATTGTGTGTGCTTGTTTGTTTAAACGCGCTAATCTCTGAAACTGCATATCGGATTTAGAAAATTCTTTTTGTATATGAGGATGGACGGCGTCGCCGAGGCCGGCCCAGAAAGCGGTGGCGATTTTTTTTTTTTTATGAGTGGCTTCTCGCAGTTCAACCTATAAGGTTGTCGACTGCTTAAACGGGCTTTCCTGTGGTGGCCTTAATATAATATTAAATCCTCCAGTCAGGGCTTATAAAAAACTTACAAACTAAGCGACTACACGCTAAGGGCGCGAGGACAGCTAGGGACGGGCTGGATCGAACTGGAAAGCGGTGGCGAGATGACTTGGATGCACACCGCGAAGGCTGGTTCGAGGTGGCACAAGAAAATAATGTCTGGAAGGATATGGGGGAGGCCTTTGCCCAGCAGTGGGACACAATAGGCTAAGGAAAAAAAATTAAAAAATATGATAGCCACATTTGGGTGCTATACGGGAACGGGAAAAAACAGGACATGCGCATACAAAGTCGCAGGCAATAGCTAGTATACTGTACTAATAATAAAGCTGAAGAGTTTGTTTGTTTGAACGCGCTTATCTCTGGAACTACCAAGTGGATTTGGAAGATTCTTTATGTATGTGATAGCCACACTTATGAGGAAGGCAATAGGTTATACGAGAACGGGAAATTCCCACGGCAACGGGAAAAAATGGGATATTCGCGTATGAAGTCGCGGGCAAAAGCAAGTTTAGAATATGAAAGAAGACAGCTATAGATCTTATACTAGCAAGTCACAATTTCTTGGCTCATCGGCCCGAATTTTAACATCAATGTAACAAACGGAACGCAAAATTTCAATTCGTGAATTTGTTATTTAAATTGGTTAACTCAGCTGGCCGTAATTACTTATTCTTTTACTTTGGAAATATCTTGAACACCGTGAGGTATATCAAAACAATTTTGTGTGAAATAAAGTTTTATAGTTTTAGATAAAATCGGATTTTGATTAACAAAGATTATTAAAATTTTATATTAAGAATATCTTCTAAAATCTATCTTAAAAAGCTTAGTTATGTCAAAAAAATCGTAAAGAGAACCTTGAGCTGGGTTGTTGATGTTACGGGCCGTAATGTAACATTCACAGCGAGCATGTTATGTTGTGCCCCTAAAATCCTCCTGTGTAAAATAAAAAACAAGTGTTCTTGCACACACGTAAGAAGTGAAACTTCTTTATGACCTTATTTTTCGAAAAATGATCTACTTTTGTTTTCATTTTTACTTTGTAAAAACAAAACACAAAACAACAACTACAAACAAACAAACAACAACAACAACAACAACAAACAACAACAACAACAACAACAACAAACAACAACAAACAACAACAAACAACAACAACAACTATCTCTAATACAAAAAACGGTCAAGTCTAGTGGTGGGAGTAAGTCCGCTTAAACGACATGCTATCCCTACTCCGCTGGAGAAAATACTCTTCGAATCAACCGTGGGAGAAACAAGAAAAAGATGGCGCGTAACGGAAAAATGTGACGCGTAACCGAGAGTTGTGACGGTAAACTTTTTCCAACGCCGACAAAAAAGTTTCACTTCAAAAACATACGCACATGTTCGTGCTCGTTTCCACGTACTGACTGCATATGCTCGCTTTGTAGCATGTTACATTACGCTCCGTAGCACTGGTCAGTACCCATCTTTACCCTTATTTTTTTCGTGTCGAATGACTGATTTAGCAGTCTGGGGCCGCCATGACATAGTTACAAAATAATAGTTAAATTTATTTTTAACTAGCTACCGCCCGCGGCTCCGCACGCGTGAATGTCGAAAGTTATCCCAAAAAACATACTCCCGGGATAAAAATGTCCTATGTCCTTTCCCGGGACTCAAACAATCTCTATACCAAATTTCATCTAAATCGGTCCAGCCGTTTGCTCGTGAAGAAGTAACAAACATACACACACACTCACAAACTTTCGCCTTTATAATATTAGTGTGATTATTATACAATGCAACGATAGTCTTACACTTATATACTCGCTCTTATATCTTAAGCAGGTGCAGTAATATTGGAAAGTCTAGTAAAGGTTTAGTACATGTTTTCAACGTTCTTATCCAGTACTGGGACGCCCACAACTACAATTTCTTGGTGAACTTATGTGTAGATTTCGAAAGGAGTAAATTATTTTATTTATTAAAATAAAAAATATTGACAGAGGCATTTTGCTTCTGCCTTTAGTTTTTTAGGGTTCTGTACCCAAAGGCTAACCATCGGAACCCTATTACTAAGCCTCCGTCCATACGTTTGTCTGTCAGCGGGCTGTATCTCAAGAACCGTAATAGGTAGATAGTTGAAATTTTCAGTGTCTATTGCCGTTACAATAGCAAACAATAAAAATTAAATTAAAAATTAAAAGGGGCTCCCATCCAAGAAACGTGTTTTTTTTTCGGTTTATGGTACGGAACCCTTCCTGTGAGAGACCGACTCGCACTTGGCCGGTTTTTTTGCATCTTCTATTTTTGAAAAACTTAAAGTTGGTAATAATTTGTGCACCAAAAATAAGGTAGGTAGGTAAAACATACGCAAAGTTTGAAAAAAATTATAAAGATGACAGCCATGTACGCTAAAGGGCATGAAATAGTTCGAAAGTAACTTTCTTTATATTTATTTCATTTTTGTTTAACAGAAGTGAGATATAAGTAAACAATTTTCTAAATAAGGAAAATGGGTCACTCGGTATAAAATTTTAACAGTTTTTCTTCCTCATTCGAGTAGGTGTCAGGGGTGTAACACTGCGGTTATATTCCTGGTGGAATGACCAGCATTCCAGGGGTACTCCACCTTGAATTTATGTTGGGTGTACACAAAGGATTTTACAGCTTTAAATAAATATATAGCGAAAGTGTTTTACTGAAATGGTTCTACGAAATTATCGTAAGAATAATGTTTGAATGAAAATTGGTGTTTTCCGATCTAAAGGCTGTCTCTAAATTAATAAATGTAAAATTCGTGTTTTACGAGGGAAACACTATGTGTTCCTCAAAATGCAAAAAAGTAACTTTTCAAACAAACAAAAAAACAGCAAACCTTTTTAAACACTCACGGAAAAGATCAAGCCAAATGCAATACAATTAATAATATTTTTTCCAGCGTCTGCCTCGAACATTTGGCTATCTATTTGCTTTTTAAAATTTTCCTCCTAACAAAATGGCGACATCTTTCGGTTCTAAAGCAAGACCGTGTGCTGCCAAAGGCAATATCATTATTTCATACAAGATGCGTTCGGAAGCGGCAGCCATTTTATTGTTTGCTTCAAAAACGGAGATTGCATTCGAAAATTTGGCAAATGTCGCCATTTCAGCTTATGTTGGACGCTTAATTTTAATCGTTAATGGCACAGATTACACTTGACTAAAAGTATTGCTAACTTTTTTAATATGCCAATAAAATAGTGATGGAAGGAGTTGAGTGTTAGTTTGGAAGATGATACATTTTTATCGAGCATTTAAACGTTATTTGAGGTCATCATCATCATCTACCACGCCATATTTTGACTGGCCTGTTGGTCGAGTGGTTAGTGACCCTGACTGCTAAACCGGAGGTCGTCGGTTCGATTCCCACCCAGGACAAATCTTTGTGTGATGAGCATGATCATTTGTTCTGTGTCTGAGTGTAATTTGTTTATAATATGTATGTATTTAGAAATATATAAGTATGTTTATCAGTTGTCTGGTTGCCATAGCACAGGCTCTGCCTAGTTTGGGATCGGATGACCGTGTGTGAGTTGTCCCAAGATATTATTATTATTATTATATCCCCACTATGTTAGGGTGGGCTTCTAGGCATATCAGCAGCTCTGCCAGGGTTGTGAAAACGCACCCTTAAGGTGGTTTTGTGTGTCTTAAGAGTTCTTTCCTATCCAACTACAACAACGATTTTGTAGCGATGGGCCTGCCAGGGTTGCGGAATTTGTTCGAAAGAGTCACCGCGGCCTTGGAAAGCAAAGGGCTTTAGAAGGAACACGGATGGGTTTTAGTCAGTAAGAGTCTGCCACGCCCATCCACTCCACCAGGAGCGGAAGAAGTCATTTGATGATTTTCCATCCTTAAAAAAAAATGCTGAACGACATAGAGTGACTATAAAACCTTATTTCCTGGTAACAGTCGCTTTTACTGTAAGTTCATTAATTTCCAGAATTACAACACACTAGCTGACGCCCGCGGCTCCATCCGCGTGAATGTCGAAAATAATCCGGGGATTATTATACTGGGGAGCAGATTGTGAGGGAGCAGTAACAGCATCCTGAAGGTGTGGAGCCTCACCCAGAGGACTAAGTCTCTCTTAGTTATTAGATATTAACATAGTTTTAAGTTCCTACAAACAATATTAAGAATGTAAATGTTATAATAATAATAATAATAATAATAATATTTTTGGGACAACTCACACACGGTCATTCGATCCCAAACTAGGCAAAGCCTGTGCTATGGCAACCAGACAACTGATAAACATACTTATATATTTCTAAATACATACATATTATAGACAATTTACACCCAGACACAGAACAAATGATCATGCTCATCACACAAAGATTTGTCCTGGGTGGGAATCGAACCCACGACCTCCGGTTTAGCAGTCAGGGTCACTAACCACTCGACCAACAGGCCAGTTATGGATCAATGGTTGTCTGAATAAAATATATTATTATTATTATATTCCCGGGTCAAAACGTATCATATGTGTGTTCTGTGCCAAATTTCATCAAGATCCATTCAGCCGTTCTGAGACGATTGAGTAATAAACATCCCTCCATCCATTCAATCTTTCGCATTTATATTATTACTAGCGGTCCCGACAGACATTGTCCTGTCCGAGCGTTTGCTTTGTGTATGACGAAAACTTATAGAAATCGATTGTAGCGCCACCTACCGGGTCCAATTGTAAATCTTAACCATTCTCGAACCCCCTTGAACACACACAAACAATTTCATCAACATCGGTCCAGCCGTTTAGGAGGAGTTCAGTGACATACACACGTACACAAGAAATATATATATATATTAAGATAGTCTAGTAAAGAAGTATAGATTGTGAGCTAGCAGACGGGCTTCGTTGCCGAGGGAAGCCTAGGAAACGCTGGCGTGCTAACTTACAAGCGTTTACTAGGCGTCATGGCCGGAGAAGTTAGCACCAAAACGATGTGTAAAACTTTTGTCCAGTAGTGGGTCAATATTTATTTATTTACTTAAAGGTTCACCCACAGCACATACATACACATACAAATAGTAAAGCATTTATTTATTTATTTATTTAAACTTTATGTACAATAGTGGTACATGGGCGGACTTAATGCATCAAGGCATTCTCTACCAGTCAACCTTTGGGTTATTAAGACTATACTGTGGTAGGTGTACAATAAATAAAATTAAGATACAAAATTGAATTTTAACATTTCGGAAAGAATATACAGATAATATATATAATACTAATAAAATACATATATATGCTAAAATAATAAACTAATAAATATGATATATAATATGTAATCATACCGATTAAGAGAATTCATAGTAATCATGACGAAGAACGACTAAGAATGACAAGCTTTTAAGTAGTGTTTACGGATTTTACGCTTAAAGGAAAATTTTGACTCCGCCTTCTTGATGTCAAGGGGAAGCATATTCCAGAGTTTAATTGTAGAAATAGCGTAGGAATTAGACAAAAACCCGGTGCGGTGAGAAGGGAGCATTCGGTAATATTCTAATATACATGCCAATTATAGGAAAACACAACATTGGCAACAAATACGCCAGATTACCGCTAGGTGTGCAATCAAATAAGTTAAAAGAAAAAAAAAAAAGTTACGAAAAAAAAATAAAAACAGTAAATGAGAGAAGAGAAATTCCGACGACGTTTCATTGGCCAAGATTCTTTATTTAAACTTCATGCTAAACCTAAAAAATAATCGTTTATAGGCCATATTATAACTACCACACAATACAATTTAAAATCACACATTAATTAAATTAATAGAATTAGATATGGCGTGTCAAATTAAACCAGCTCACAAATACATTCATTAATTAAATCATAATTATAACAGTAGTATGTCGAAAAACGTGGTGTGAGATGTCAAAGTTTTAAGATAATATATTATTATATACTTCTGGACACATCTATTGGCCCACCTTGTATTTTCAGTTTCGTTTGGTCCTAGCTAAAATTTTATATTAGGTCGAGCAAAAAGTTTTTATGCAGTTTTGAACCTGGCACATTCACAATTTTATTCAATAGTCTTTTTTTGAATTTCGAACACAGAATTTAAAGAAACAAAAGACAATTTGGAGCCTGTTTGTTGATATCAAACAATCCAATACTAAGAAAACTTGGTTTTAATCGTTTACTTGGATTTAATTCTTGAAAAAGTGATTGATATCTTTGGTTTTGCAACAAACATTACTTATTCTTAACATTAAGGTGAGGTTCTATCAATAATCTATGGATACTTCACCTGAAGTCGCCGCCCAAGCTGTGGCACTTATTCAGGCCGGACACAGCCAAAGAAACGTGAGTGCTCAACTTAATTTAAGTCGATCTGCGGTCCGAAATGTTTATCGGAGGTACCTAGAGACTGGCGGCTTTGTTCGTCGCCAAGGAAGGCCACGATCTCGGGTCACAACTGAAAGGCAGGATCGATTCATCGTGACGACCAGCTTGAGAAATCGTCACCTTACCTCCATTGAGATACAAAACCAACTTCGCGACTTCCACGGAGTATCTGTGAGCGCTCGAACTGTTCGGAGAAGGTTAAAAGAACGCGATATGGTACCACACAAGCCAGCTAATGGGCCCAAACTAACGCGAGCCCACCGAACAGCGCGCCTTCATTTCGCACGCAGTCATTTAAATTGGACACAGCAAGATTGGAGCCGTGTACTCTTTTCTGATGAGTCTAAAATTGTGTTACATGGCAATGATGGAAGGAAGAAGGTCTACCGACGTAAGGGAGAGCGTTTCGCACAATGCTGCTTTGAAGAGAGGGTTGCTTATGGCGGTGGCTCATGGACTGTCTGGGGCGGTATATCCGCGAGCGGCAAAACTCAACTTGAGGTTGTTACAGGACCACGGCTGCCAACATTAAATGCTGAAAGTTAACAGAAGTACAAAGCTTGCTGTCTCCCTTACAAGGCAAAAACCTATATCTTGGGAGGCAGTATATTAAAAAGTATGCGTTCTTTGGTTTGAAACGCCCGTTTAAAACGGCATGAACTTAAAAGAAAAAAATAAGTAAAAATGTATAATGAAAAGTAAACAAAAACAGAATAGGTTTAAAGTATAAAGACTATTTCAAATATAAAGAACACTATCCCTCTATTTTGTTCCTGTGTTGATTATTTGCTCCTCTGCGGTAGGTCGCGTTCCGTTTTACATAATGGTTTAAAGATGCTAGCCGTATGCGCCGCAACCAACCCGATGCGGAGAGTTGATTCTTATGAGTTTCCTCTAGCTACTTGTTTTGGTGTTTCCTTCGTACCGTACGAGTTTTCTTAAGAAAAACAAAGCTTATTTTCTTTGAGAAGATGTTCTAGTTAGTGTAAGAAGCTATTAAAAGAGATTTGTGTAGACTAGGTGGATGGTTATCTCAGAATTTAGAATTTGCTCAGTATTTAATTTTATTTTCGGTTGAATTGTCTAGGATAATACAAATAATTGTCTGGCAATTCTTTGCCTTGCTTTCTTCTGCTAAAGAGGATACCCTCTTAAGCAGAAGAAAACAGAAAAGCAAAACACGCTATATTTTGAGTGCCAATTCTACTAATTTTCAAGCAACCTTCGCATTTGCATCTCAGTCGCAATCTGTCAAAAAATTATGAAATATTAGGTTTTGCTTAATGCGAACGTTGCTTTAAAATGAGAAGAATTGGCCCTGTGACAAACTATTTCAGCCCTATTTATAAAAAAAAAAATGTTTCTGTTAAGCAGATTCGAAATTTAAATTCTGCATTAAAATTGAATAAAGAATCTGATTTTAACCTCTTTATTTGCCACGACCGCGACCTTCAGTGACTATCTTATGATATCTTAAAACCATTATAAGGGGATCCAATGTAAGAGCAAGATGGAACTATACCGGACGCAATACCCTTTCTCACAACGGAATCATGGTGGCTTTGGTACTACGTAGTACGGTAGCAGGTATCTTAGTATGCACACAATTAATGAGAAGTGGTACATCACCGTCATCCACCTAATCTAAACTTTATTGGGGTCTGCTCCCTGCATTAAATCAATAGAGTGACTGCCTTGCCTATCCAACCTTTAAAACCCAGATTCTAGGCAACACGAAATCCCTCAGTAACACTGGTTGGCACTAACTTCAAAGCCAATCGAAAAAAAAAAACCGTTTCAAAATTAGAAATGCTTTGTCTACAGTCATGTTTAAAACAAAAATCCCTGTTTACAAGAACGGAACAAAGTACACAACCAGGCAATTTCTCGTTGAAAAGCAGTGTTAAACATGACATGATCTAAATTAATCGTCCCTAGTTCAGTGTTCGTGGAGCCGGCCTCGTTTGTATCGCTAAGACATGCTAGGAACACATAAGCCTTTCTCTTGGCGGGTATCTTCGACAGATTAGCTGGTGGGTTAAGTTACGAGAGGTACGAGGGCAAAGACAAGGGAATATTGTTTTTTTTTTAAATAATAAATTTATAATGCAATCTATCTGGCGATATTCAGCATTAGGTTGGTATTTGCAGGTCTTGTGTGAGATTGTTCATTAACAATATCGCTTCATCATTATGCGATCTACAACTTCATAAATCTTTAAGCTCAAGCGTCATTAACGAGGTAGGGCTGGGGATGGGTGACCATCTTAATATGGTAAGATTTACACGTTAAGCCGTTGGTCCTGCGCCAGATCTCTCTCCGACCGTGTCGGGTTGCCGTCCCATCGGAATATGAGAGTGATGGAAGAGGGTGTGCACCTGTGATTGAAAATCGTCAGGTCTCAAGGAACCCATTAGTGTTCTTGATTAACATATCTCTTAACTCTACGAATAGTCGTTGACTTAGATCCTTTAAAATAGTGTTAAATAATGACCCAACACTAAAAAGTAGCTCTCTCTCCCCTCACACCAAACAACAAACGAAATTTAATATTAATTATTTCCAGCGAACAGTATTAATTGCAAGCGTTTACAACAAAATACGGCTCGCATTTCTTACAAAATAATATCTACCTACCACCGTGTACTAATAAACAAGGCTTGTTACCTTCACCCTTGAAATTCAACCTTGAGTTTTACAAGTTAAGGTTGGTTTTCTTTGAGTTTGAAAACTAAGGAGTAGATTTCGTATTGGGAAGTTCGAGTTATCCAAACACGTGCTTCTTGTCGTGATTCAATGTTTTCTGATCGTTTGATTAAATTTTGTTTTAAATCGAAGACTTTTGAAGCCCAATTTTAAGTTTGTTACTGGCAAGGTACTTTTTTTTTGTTGAGGAATGGGATTTCTCTTGACCGCAATCACGTCTGATGGAAAGCGATGGATGAGGTCTATCAATTCAATTCAATTCAATTTCAATTTATTGCAGATAATAAAAAATCCATAATAATACATAAAAAACAATATAAAAACATAAATATGAATAAATTTAAAGAAATACAATAAATTAAAAATATTATAAAAGTTAATCGTGGAATTAGCGAGCGTGCCCAGAAGATGCCTGTTCACTCTTGCTTTGTTATTGTCGTAATTGGCCGTGTGGCTTGTTTTGGTTGCAAGTATTAGTTTCTCTAAGTATTCATTAACACATTACACGTACACAAACACATTCATACACATTGTTTCAATTATATCTGTTTATTCTTTTATTTACTTTATTTAGATGCTATATGTATATGTATGTAAGAATATTACTATTTTAGATGGATTCAAATGAACCGCCACTCGTCCATTCAAAGGTTCATTAGAAAACCAGCGTCAGACAGCATTCTGACATATCGCTGAAATGGACCTGTGTTTAGTGCAGCCGTTAGACACACACTTGGTTCTTAGCATACCTACATTTCTTTTTTTAATTTTTAATTTCTATGTACCGTGCGTGTTTCATGTAAGTGCTAAATAAATATTATTCTTTCTTTCTTTCTTTGAAGGCAGACGGGTTAAATGTGGAAGAGAACACAGATGCTGGCAGAGAGTTCCACACTTTGGCTGTGCGCATAATAAATTTGGAGAAGAAGCGCTGAGTACGACTAGTCGGGACATCGACCAAGTGCGAATGGTACCCAGCAGTTTCTGGTATTACGTTAGTAAAAGAGCGATGGTGGGATCCGGTCGTGGAGTTCCAAAAAGGCAAGCAACACTACGCCGATGAGCCAGGAAGTGAAGCTTAGCCACCAACGTCTCGTCGCCTATAAGCCTTTTTGCTCTGCGTTCCACCGAGTCCAATGCAGCACGCTGGTATTTTGCTGAGCCATCCCTTAAGTTGCTGCAATACTCCATAAAGGAACTATGCATGCTTTTTACAGACTCAGAAGCTATCCAGATGTGAAGTATCGCCTCACCCTATTTAGGATGCTTAGGTTTTTGGTTGATGTCTGTGCTTTTGAGTCGATGGTTGACAATGGCCTCGCATACAAACCTACACAAAAAGATTCCCAGTTGACGGACCACGACGGAAGCCATACTGGTACGTTACGTTGGAATGATGCCGATTTAGATAGATAGATAAAACATTTATTTGGTACATGAACAGAAACACAACACACAAAAGCACACGTACATAAATCATAATAGTAGAAAATACAAATATGAAAACACATTAAGAAAAAAAGAAAAGGACAGAATTTATGGCAATCTGTGAGTGCCGAACTAACTACCGACATAAAAAATATTTGACATGAACAGAAAGAAATCCAATGAGCGGTGTGTGTGTCTCATGTAGCACCAAATGGGAGCACAACTCAGCATGTGCCAGGCATAATAGCTGACGCTGGTATTCTGCTGGATCCCAGTAGTGACATACGGACGGCCACTGTGACCGCATTCTTTCGAATCTGATAGTGGTTGCAAGCTCAAATATGCTGCTCTTTTATTTGCAATGTATGTGTGCCATGAATACCCAAATTCAAACGAAAAGAAAATCCGCGCACAGAGCGGACCAGTCAGCAGTGCGATTCTGCTGTAAACATGGCGAAAAACTTAGGTGAAGTGAAAGAAAGAAAGAAAGAAAGAAAACTAGTTTATTTGGCACACACACAGACACACATTGTAGATGCAAATAAAAGACAGCTTAATTTTAAAACAAAAATATTGTATGCCCCGCGGCTGCGCCAAATAGGTCCAGTTCAGCAAAATGCCAGACAACTAGGAGTTGCCTGACGCTGGTTTTCAACTGAACCTTCGTTGACGTGTACGGATGTAAATCAGTTTTGTAGGTGTGAAATGTAAAAGTAGATAAATCACTACATAGTATAAAACAAAGTCGCTTCCCGCTGTCTGTCTGTCCCTATGTATGCTTAGATCTTGAAAACTGCACAACGGATTTTGATGCGGTTTTTTTTAATAGATAGAGTGATTCAAGAGGAAGGTCTATATGTATAAACATGCATAATATAGTAGAGAAACACTGATAATTTTTGAGGTTTCTAATGTGATGTCGCATATAAACACATTTTATGCGCTGACATTGCAAAAGCTGGCTGAACCCTACGAGATAGATCAAAATAATGTACTATAGTATTGTACACCTTAAAAAGGTCTACAAAAACGTCCGCGATGGTATATGTCTATCTCTTAGGGATAATTCACAACCATTTTTATCCTTTACTTTTTACGAGTAATAATGGCTTATTTACGAAGCAATTTTAAGCAATACAGCATTAATCCTTATCCAATTAAGTACCTTAAATACATTGTGCATTTAATATATGTAGATAATATGTCCGACACGTGAACGGACAAGTAAGCTGTCAAACCAAACAAAAAAGATGGAATGACAGGTCACTTGAGGAGTGACATTTCAAAAGGACTTATGTCCACCTTACCCGTTTTTTCAGTAATTTAAATATTGTTGACGTGATAACGTTAAATAAATCGATGAACGCCGGCTGCACGCACGAAAAAGAGGATTATAACGTTACGCTCATTGTAACGTTACGATCATTTCATCAATGTTTTGTTATGACTTTGTCACGTTAATCTATCGTCCGTAAACCGACTTTACGGACAAAAAATTTTTTTTTAAAGAAATAAATATTATAATTTAGTAAATAATAAGTTATTGAAAATAATTGAGTATAGCGGTGCAAAGGAATGCTAGAAATGGATTACAATTATTATTGTTTTTTTCCTAAACTGGAAATAAATCATTTTGAAATGACACTCCTCAATTGTCGTTCACGTCACCTAAAGGTGGCAGCATTCGTGCAGCCAGTACGTGAAAACAAGCACTAATACATGCGTTTGTCTTTTGTTTTACACGGATTTTAGGACACGGCGTAACATTACATGCTCGCCGCGAATGTTACGTTACGGCCTGATGACACGGTGAGATGTCGACAGAATAGACCCACAGAACACCATTGATAACGTATACATGATCATCATCATCATCATATCAGCCGAAAGACGTCCACTGCTGGACATAGGCCTCCCCCAAGTGTTGCCACAACAACCGATCCTGTGCGTCTCGCATCCACCGGCTACTCGCGACCCTCACTAGGTCATCGGTCCACCTTGTGGGAGGCCTTCCAAAGTCAAAGTCAAAGTCAAAACGTTTTTATTTAAATTAGGCCATTAAACGTCACTTTTTTACAGTTCAGTAAAATAATAATATTACATTAATAAAGTGACTCTACTGTCCATCGCTGCGTCTTCCGGTACGCGGTCACCACTCCAGAACGTTTCGGCCCCATCGACTATCTATTCTGCGAGCAAAGCCCTGCCCACTGCCACTTCAGTTTGGCGATCCTTCTGGCTATGTCGGTAACGTTGGTCTCCTCTTGCGAATATCGACATTCCTGATTCGATCACGCAAAGAAACCCCAAGCATTGCCCTCTCCATTGCTCTTTGGGTGACTTTAAGCCTTCTGATGGGGTCCATTGTGAGCGACCACGTTTCAGTTCCATATGTCATCACTGGCAACACGCACATGGTAGCTGTTGGTTATCCAGTTGCTGGTCTATTTCTAATCTCCTTTTATTTTAAAAGGCCTTCACCAGCCGGAAGTTAACTATGTAGTATTCAGCTAAATCCTGTCTTGGATAATTATGAGAAAAGAATGTGTTCACGTAAAATAAGGTTGGGTTCACAACTTACTATGTGTAGAGCAATCGACCGACCGTTTATTTTTTAGGACTATTACTGAGTTTATGTGCGGGCTTGAAAATAATGTTTTCATTTGGTTTCTAACTGTCGGGAAAAAAAACTGATAAAGTATCGTGATGAGCCATTTAAAAACAAAAACCTATCGGCCGGAAAATAACTCAATTAGTGCTTTGGATCTTACTTTAATGTGTCATAATAAGCACAGGACAAACATTTATCACGACAAGCGTGCAATGGGCGATCTTATCGCACAGGGCAATCACTTACCAGAAAACATTCTGGTAGATGGATAAGCCGATATTTTGGTGATGATCACTAACTCCTCACTCCTTCATCATCATCATACCAGCCGAAAAACGTCCACTGCTGGACATAGGCCCCCAAGAGCGGGGTTTGCCATAGTCATCACGCTGGGTAGGCGGGTTGGCGATTGCAGTGTAGCTGTTGCAATGCACAGAGAATGTTGCTGCCCATTCTTTGTTTGGTGAGTCCCTTAGTCGCTTCTTAAGATACCCACGGGAAGAGATGGGATGGTGCTATTCTTTTACGTCCGACACCATACAGAACACCACACTCCTTATACTCGTCTTATTGAACAAATAACCTTCTGTTTATCTCTTCCGTTTATCTTAATAACCACGCCTGAAGCCGTGCAACGTGCAAGTCATTCATTGAACATTGACGGATATGTATTGTTCTGGTTTAGCGAAGGCAAAGGAGAAGGGTCGAGAACATTTTGCAAAGATATTAACAAACGTACCTTCAAGACAACCGTCCACTGGTACATAGACACCGTGCCTGGAAATAAAGAAATAAATATTAAGAGACAAATGTTTGAAAGAAAGATATAAATTAAACTAGTTTATGTGGCACACACAGATACACACAATATATGTATAAATAAAAGGAAGCTTAATTATAAAACAATAATATTGTGAGCCTCACGGCTTGGCCAAATAGGATGGAGTGTCGTACTGGAGACACTCCATCAAGTACACACAATAAAATAAAAAAGTGAATGAAAAGAAAAAAACACGTTAAGACGTTGGGCCGGTTGTCATTTGTAGATTTTTGGCAATCGTTACGGGCAATTAGGCCAAAGTCTGACAACCAGGCCAGGTATCCTACCTAGGTAGGATAATGAAGTGTGATAGGATGATACCGAGCTTCTGGGTTGTGGAGGTCAGGCTGTAAGCATAGTTGGGAAAAGGCCAGGCACAACAGTTGAACCGTCTTTCCGAGACTCGTTAAGCTTCATTAGCTCTACATATTCTGGTGATCACCACTATTGATTCTGTTGTTTTTTTTTTGGGACAAGCCCACCACACGTTCCTATCCACTGCAACTCCTGAAAGCCAGAATCAACAGTGGCGACCACCAGGAAAACCCCGAGTCAATGGAGCCCGACGAGTCCCGGAGAAACGATTCAACTGTCTTGGATCCCGCAACGAAATTAATCAGAAAAATATAGCGGAAGAGTAGGAAAAAATATAATTTCCACTATTGATTCTGACTGTCGGGAGTTACAGAGGCTGGAAACTTAACAGACAGATGTGTTGCTGGGGAGTTTGTTGCGCCACTTCTTCTTCCCAGCTATAACACTAGGAAGTGGTGAAGGGCGGACGTTTTGGGGGACTGTCTTTATGTAGAACTTTGACGTTCAAAAAGTGCTGGCACTCAGCCTAATTTGAATAAATGACCTTTGATTTTGATTTTGAAATTGTGTGAGCTTGACGCGTGGCGTTTTCTGCTTGGTCAATTGTATGCTAGTGGACAATCCACTGTACATCTTCATAGAAATTAAAGCTAAGGATACGTCGGTAGCTTGCTGTGGAGCGGCGTCTTTATTACCACGAGTTCTAGGCAAGGGGTAAGAAACTAACCAATTCACTGACGAGGCATTTGACCCTATTCTTGGTTGTATTGCCTACAGCGTTCGCTATTTAGTTTCTAACCATAAAATAAAAATAATCAAATTATTTAAGGCTAGGTCTCCTTTATTTGAGACATTAAAATGACTATTTATTGAATTTTGTAGAAGACTGAAACTATCCAAATCATTCATATTTGAGTTGATATTGCGTCTTGAATTTAAAATCTTCTAAAGTACGAGAACTAAACTTCTGATATTCAAGAAGCCAGTTGGTAAAATCTGGCTTTTAACATCAAATAAATCAATCACCAAAACGTTTATGATTATTATACGGAACCCCTATTATTACTACTAAACATCATACCATAAACAACATACTCAAAAAGCGGGCGAAACTCGAAGCTTGGCAATAGTCAAGAACAATTTCCTTATAGACCGCCCAAGCCGTGGCCGAACAGAAATAATAAATTAGTATGATAAGAACCACAGAATAGAGAGATACAGAAGGTCTGTTCCAAGCAACGAGCGAGAACGCAAGCACACGTAAACGTTCAAACAAGTGACAGTTGCAAGTGTGGTTGCACTCGCTATACGTATACAATTATACATGTCTGCGTCATCATAAAACTGGTTTTCAGCATTTGGATGCTTAAAGTTTCAACTGTCTGCCTATTACTGTTCATGAGATACAGCAGATGACAGACGGACGGACAGATGGATGGACAGACGGACGGACGAATGGATGAACCAACCGACGGAATCCTTTTAGTTGGTTACTCTTCGGGTTCGGAACCCTAAAAAGGATGGATGAATTGTGTGAAAGTTGATAAATAGATAGAAAGGATTTGTTATTTTGTGATGACAGAAAATAAACATGAACAAGAAAACATGTTGTGCCAACGTATAAACTTGAAGAAGCTTCAAGCTTCGAGCAACCCATAACGACTGTCGAAGACCTGCGAATGTCAGCTGCGATATCACGTGTCTGTGAGTGCGTGCGCCTATTTTCGGTCGTTGTTTGTAGTATCTTCTAGAGGAGCTCGTGGTTAAAGAATATCAGCTGCACAGGTCGATCAAGGTTAAGCAACGCTTGCCAAGGTTGGTCTGTGGATGGGCGACCATCTTAACTTACCGAGTTTCCTCCATGCCTCGGAAAGCACGTTAAGCCGTTAGTCCCGGTTGTCATATGTAGATCTTTGGCAGTCGTTACGGCTTGACAGAAGCCAGTAAATCTGACATCAGTCTTGCCAAGGAGTACCGTGTTACCCAGTTAATGGATTGTGGAGGTCTGGTAGGCAGCTGCTCCACGTAAAATACTGGTATTCAGTTGAATCCGGTTTGACTGGAAGCCGACCCCAAGATGGTTGGGAAAAAAGGCTAGGCAGATGATGATATGTAGTTAGTCTTCTGCATTTATCTACTCTGTGTGACCACAGCATACCGGCTACTATCAGATAATTGTTTCCGGGAATCGAATGCGGGACCGCTGAGCTTATTAGAATAATTTTATGGTCTTCTGTATTTGTAAATATGATGGTGTTTTCTTAGGAAATAGTAATAGAGAGGTTTTTGTGAAAAGTTTAGTGAGGATTTACTTCGGGAACAACTGAAAACGTACGTGGTTTATTTTGGTACCGGCTAAATCCAGTGTGCCTGTTGTAAGAATTTAATTACGAAAAGATTAATTAACACTTCAACTTTCTATGTTCCAGCCCAAGATCCTACTTTCTACTAATTATTATCGCTCGCACTTAACTTTTGTCACACATTTTATTTTGTTATTTCTTCGTACCATGTGTGGTTCATGTATGTGACTACATATAATAATGTCTAGTTTACACAGTGCGAGCTAGCTTGCGAGACAGCCTGCCGAGTAGCTGCAGTGCAGTGACTCGTATTGTATGGACATATCTTACGAGTTACTGCCACGTGCGAGTTGAATCCGAGTGTTTTCAACATTTTTTGTTTTCACACGCCTGCCCGCCGACAGTAACTCGCACATGGCAGCAGCACGGACATCACTCGCATCATTTGGACGCGTTTGGCAGTAGCTTGCCAGTGTCAGCCAGGCAGTTGCGAGTGGAACATGTTTTTTTGTGTGCTGCGACACGTAAGAGAGTGAGAAGCTAAGTACTAGCATCGTGAAGATAGCTGAGGCGAGCTGAGCTACTGGCATACGAGTAGACAATCCGAGTAACTGTCTACTATCTAGCAGCAGCTCGCACTGTGCCTAGCCATAAAAAAAATCTTTATTAATTAAGAATTTGTCTAAATTGGCTTAACTCTGACGATGATTTTTGAAGATATCGCAAAAATATCATGCTGACTGAGAGTTTGCTCTGCTACCCATACGAAGCCAAGGCGAGTTACTAGCGCTGAATTAAGTTTATTCTTTCTTCCATCATAATAATATAAAATTATGTGTGTATAAATCTCCCTATTATTATTAAAATACCATAAATATGGGTACTTTTATTTACATAGATATTTACAACTGTTTTAATAAATACTTTACTAACTATATACACTTAAAATAAAAACAATACTATGGCGTCAAAAAATTCGTCCGTATCGCTATCGACTGGAAGTGAGCCCAAAAAAGATAAAAGCCGTTTCCAAACGTCTTTTATAATGCGCACAGCAAAGGAGTGGAACTCTCTGCCTGCGTCTGTGTTTCCAAACGCATACAACCCTAATCTCTTCAAAATTAGAATGAACAGGCTTCTTCTGGGTAAGCTCGCTCCATCGTCGACTTTGTCTCTGGTATCTATGACCTAGACTAGAGTCAAGAGCAAACCCATATTAAATAAAAAAAAAAAAATTAAAAAGCCAGCCCTCGGGTCACGCGTGTCAACTAAGCGTTTAGCAAGTAAATATAAATATCAGATAATACTAACAAATCTCATAAAATAACCATCGTGACCCAGATTAACTATCATAATGCTATAAAGATATGCATTCCGTAGCGTAGCACCCATGATCGTTCACCCACTGCGCCAATCGAGATATCAAAACAAAGTATTGCTTGATCTTGCTGAATCATGTAGCTGGAATTCTTTTGTTATTACAATGATAAAAGAATTATGATTTTGATAACAAACTGCTGAATTTTATTTACAACAAATGTACCTAATTCTGTTCCGCTCATATCATCTATGTACGGTGCACGTACATGGGTTTTAAAATATATTTATTACAATAAGTTAGCCAGTAGGCTCGCGTATTTGCACTTTGGACGAGACCTACATTTGGCAGTGCATTGACACTGACATATTGCATTGTTCTATGCATTTTATGTATATTACATTTTTAGTGTTCAATTAGACGTGGTTTGAGTCGGACAACTTGCATTTTTATTTAGATTCATCCCGTTGAGCATTCACTGACATTTCTGCATTTAAATTTAAGTTTGACATTTTACACCTGCATTGACATTACTGATGTTAGGGATGCACCCTACAATCGATAAACACAGTTATATAAACATTTTTATATGAAAATTATAAACTTAAAGAATGAACCATTGAGTTTCTTGCCAAATTATCTCTATAGACACAATTGGAACACATTTTATGAAAGTAAGAATGAACGAATTACAAAAAAAAGACAACGGGTTGCACTCCGGGAGTGCCGGCAGAAGTGAAAACTTGAATATTAACGTTGCGCATTTTTGATATTTTCGAATGGTTAGGGAATAATTTTGCACGAATTGTATATGCATGCATTGAGGCCTGAGGCATACATTTTCGCCGCGCGGTAGAAAGAAAGGGGGATATTACTTCCTCTCCTACGCCGGCGGTCTACTCTCCCTCCGTCTTACGAATTTTCGATCAGGTCACGTGTCCTGACGCGAGTTTAACATTTTTTACCCATCCCAAAAAGTGCACAACGCCGCTAAAGAAGTTTTCACTTCAAAAAGTATATAAAGTCACGACAACGACTCACAATACTCTAAGCTACGATTAAAAAAAACTCTTTTACGTCATAGCTAAATACACTATAAAAGGTACACGCCATAAAAATACAACTGTCCACTACACTCCACTCAAACAAAAGACGAGACAGCAAAACTTCAATATCGAACAATTCTTAATTAACAGTCAAGCCTAAACCAATTTCACAAACTTGCGACCAAGACTCAAAGACAAAAGTCGAAGACAGTCGCATTCACTTCCGTCGCGACTTGCGAACGAGGCTGGCTGCAAATTAAATCCCTTTTGTAATACTATGAAAAAGCAATGAAAGTTTCACTCAACGTCTCACCTTGGAGTTGAAAATGGTTTTCATACTTTGTATAAACTGTTATAGTTAATTAAATGTTGCCTATTTATTTTCAACGCTGTATCGAGGGGTTTTCAAGGGGAAAAGTTTCGATTACAATTTTTGGGAGTTGAAGTGCCTACGGTTTTAGGTTTATCGAGTTTGTTTTTAGTGTGGGCCACGGTTTTATAGAAAACACTAGCTGCGCCCCGCGGTGCTACCCGCGAAAATTATCCGAAGTCAGCTTCTTGCATACCAAATTTTATCAAAATTGGTCCAGCCGTTTGCGCGTGAAGAAGTAACAAACATACACACACACACTCACAAACCTTCGCCTTTATAATATTAGTGTGATAAAGGATATTAAATTAACAGGAAAAGTAGAAACGTAAGTTAACGTTAGTTGATCGGTTTTTTTTTTTTTTTGTGAATGGCTTCGCGCAGTTCAACCTATAAGGTTGTCGACTGCTTAACCGGGCTTGCCTGTGGTGGCCTTAATATAATATTAAAGCCTCCAGCCAGGGCTTATAAAAAACTTACAAACTAAGCGACTACACGCTAAGGGCACCCCCTGTGGGGTACGGGCCTCGGCTTAGGGCGTCGCTGGGGGGAGGATAGCTAGGGACGGGCTGGATCAAACTGGAATTAGTTGATCGGGTGAACTGTGTGACTTAAGCAGTTGCTGGGGTTGAATGGTTCTGGAATAGTGATCTGATTTTTTTATTAGTATTTATTTCCACATGAACAGCGGGCTTGGTTTCCGTACGTCATGTCCTACCTAGGTGACCACTTAAAATCAGCGCCGTGCTGTGGGGACCCACAGCACGGCGCTGATTTTAAGTGGCACAGCATTATGCTGAGTGGAAGTACAACCACGACATCTACTTTATTTATACCTACTCATACTTTAGTTTTTCTTATTGTTTTTGACGTATCTTTACTTATATAATTTAAGAACGACTAACAGTATCGTTTAGGGTTTAGTTTTAGTAAAATAAAATTATATATGTGGGTATGTCGTTTTGTGGCAATTAAATACTTTTCTTTCTTTTCTTATTTTTCCTTCAAATCCCCCGACAAGGCCTTTCAGTGTACACCGACAGACTGCTGAATGCAATGGGAGTTCGCTGCATGCAAGACACACAGGACCGGTCGATGTGGCGACAGTTTGAGGGGGCCTATATGCAGCAATAAACATATTTCGGCTGACATAATAAATGAAATCAACAAACTTGTTGAGAGAGAAAGAGCTTTCTAGGTTAACATGATTTAGTAATGGCCGGTATGATACCTACAGGAATCAGTTTTTAGGGGACCCTATTACTAAGACTTCGCTGTCCGTCTGTCCGTCTGTCACCAGGCTGTATCTCATGAACTGTGATAGTTAGACAGTTGAAATTTTCATAGATAGTGTATTTCTGTTGCCACTATTATAACAAATACTAAAAACAGAATAAAATAAATATTTAAAGGGGCTCCCATATAACAAAAGTCTTTTTTTGCCGTTTTTATAGATAATGGTACGGAACCCATTACTATTCTTACGCGAGTCCGACTTGCACTTGGCCGGTCATTATTTACAATTCTCGCATAGTCATACACAATACCTGTCATCCAACATAAGTTTTAGCCGTGGGACGCAAATTAAGTACCTATTTGCGTCACACGGCTAGAACTTAAATATTTATTATGTAAGTAGATTTGAATGACTTTTCTTGAACACCATTCCAATGAACGATTCCAAAATTCGAACCGACAATATAAAGACTCAATTCCGTTGCTGCGTTTCTGGCTAACTGCCTGCCGGCAAAAAAACAGCACGATACGGGATTTCAAAATCCAAAAACACCATTCTATAAATTGGTATATTATTATAACTTAGTACAACCGACAGCCAATGACAAAAAGGACAAAGTTGTTGGAACCCGGCGACGTCTTGGCAACATCTCTGAGTGATTAAAATCTCCGGAGCGTGTATGCGAGATAATCTGGCATCAAACCAACGATCCTTTAGTACTGCCGGGAGGTTGTGAGTACATTGGGACTATCTGTTACTTATTTTTCTGCGTTTTTGTAAGGAACTGTGTAGATTGGAGAGTGTTGTTCTTTCTTCTCCTTATTATGTCAAATGAAACCTGAGAATTCGTTTAATAAACGACGACGTCGATATTACTAAAGTAAACGTTGTCTAGGAAATAACTTTATATGCAAGGAAATTTCTTGCCATTGTCAACTAGAGCAGAAATTCTGATCGTCAAAGGAAGTCTTTTTCAAGTAAAACAAGCATTCAGTTTTCGAAGAATTTCTCGTTCTACGAACTAATGTAACATTAATATCTGCTTAATAATAAATTAAAATATGGGGAGTAAGATCATGATTATGATTTGATTTTAAATTAAATATTTTGAATGCACTTTAAACTGTTAGTCTCGCATTTCTAGATCTTTGACAGTGGCTAAATAATAACAGCGGCACGGGTCAATCTTCAAGGTTAAGCAACGCTTGCCGAGGTCGGTCTGTGGATGGGTGACCATCTTAACATATCGAGACTCCTCCGTGCCTCTGAAAGCACGTTAAGCTGTCCTATCTGCCATTTGTAGAACTTTGGCAGTCGTTACGGATTGTCAGAAGCCCGAAAATCTGACACTAGTCTTGCCAAGAAGTACCGTGTTACCCAATCAATGGGTTGTGAAGGTCTGGTAGGCAGCCGCTCCACGTAAAACATAGGTATTCAGCTGAATCCGGTTTGACTGGGAGCCGACCCCAATATATTTGAGAGTCAGAGGGGCGCACGGGAACACCACGCGCCGCCACCTCGGGTCTGGATGGATGGGGGCGACGGACATCCCCAAGCCCGCCGTCCCTGGACCCAGTTAGGGGAGCCGGAAGAGGGCACCGTATGCGCCCTCCTCCGACGCCCGATGCGAATTTCCCTCTCCCTTTCCTCGTCAGTCGTTTATCTGTCCGTTAACCACTAACCAACCAATGTCTTTACGTCAAATAGGGTTAACGGGCAGATAATCGACCGATAAAATACCTTAGAAACCAGGCTTTAATGACCAACACAGAGCCGAAACTACTCGGACTAGAAACATGTGATTTTGCACAAGGGTTCTTTTTATGTTATAGATGAGCACTAAGAAGAATTTTTTAGAAATAAAAACCTTCGCGTTTCAAAAAGGCGAAAATAGTTTGTTTATTACAGAATTTTCGCCTTTTTTATCTGCGCAGACGAAGTCGCGGGCGATGTGCTAGTAGATAAATTTATTTATTTACTGTAAAGGCCTCAACGACTTACTCACTAAAACATATATAAACATAAATCACATAAATTTTTGGATATAGTGAATTTGTCACTTACAGAAGTGCACAGTACTATCAGAGAACTCAAGACCCCATGACATCAAGAAGGCTGAGTCTAAATTTTCCTTTAAGCGTCAAATCCGAAAACACTACTTAAAAGCATTCTTAGTTGTTCTTCATCATGATTATAATGAATTCTCTTAATCGGTATGATTTATTAGTTTATTATTTTAGCATATATATGTATTTTATTAGTATAATATATATTATCTGTCTATTCTTTCCGAAATGTTAAAATTCAATTTTAAATCTTATTTTTATTTATTGTACACCTACCACAGTATAGTCTTTATAAACCAAAGGTTGACTGGTAGAGAATGCCTTGATGCATTAAGTTTAAATAAATAAAAAAGACAATATTACAACATCGTTTATCGTTCGAATAAATTAACGAAGCAGCATTCATGACTCCTAAGACTTCATTTTCAATTAGAACTTCGTCTCAAGAAATACTCCAATATGAACGGGTCCTTATATCCGTAAACAAGCTGTGAGGTCCTTTGTACATTCACTGTTAGGAAGCGAGCTGTAGAATTGTTTACACCGCTTGATTTTATATAGATATTGTTGGTTCTGCTGCTCTATTGCGCTCTTAACTTCCGTGTGTCTGGCGATAAGTTATTTGTGCTCTATTGGGGCAGGTTTGTTAAAGGGAATCATGAGTTTTGTAGGTCAATTGATTAGGTTTTCAATTTTGTAGATAGGCTCGCGTTTGACTTCTGTCTTAGCTGATGATAAGAGAAGAACGGTTCTCTGTTCGCTAAGTTTTGCAGGGTTGTGAACGGTTGCAGTAATCGGATCGACCTCCATTTTGATGGTTAAGGCAAATTGTGAGCCAGTTTTTACATTATCTCACTGGGTGGGTAAATTAAGGCACATGTTACCTATTTAGAAACTTTTACACAGGCAGCCCCAATAATTCTTTGCCTCAAATAAACACCAAGCTTCACCAAAACAATCTATAAGACCGTGACATACTTTCAAAACCTTCCCGTACAAACGAAAACAAATCCAAACAGTCGAAACAGCCAGCAAGCATCCAATATCATGCCCAACTTCGACGTATATAAAAAACAATTTTCGATTCTTCATAAAATTACAAGTCGGGCCAAAAGAATGGTCGAGCTAAGATTTATATCTTAATTTTGACAGTGCCGTAAGGTTCTTGGGGCGGAATAAATAAGTTATGAGTTATCGTCTCGCAATTGAAAAAAACCCGGCACAAATGTTACCTTCGGATGGTGGAAGTTTTTCTGCACTATGTGTGTTTAGGATTGTCGGGTTATTTTGTTTTGTTTTTTGTGGCCTTTTTTAACGCAAAATTATTATTATATTATATTATATTATATTATTCAGTAGATAGAAACTCATAACTCTCACTACTATTGTCAATGGAATGACAGACAAAGTGAGTTTGTTTGTTCGTGTTGTAACGCTTTCAAGCCTTATTTGCTGAACTGATTTTGATGATTTTAAGCCCGATTTTGGTGTAAGAGAAAGATGAAACCCTGGAGACGTTATTAACGCGGGAGGAAACGAGGACAAAAGCTAGTTTCGCATAAATGCAAAAACACTCTTAATCATAGATTTAGAAAACGGCTAGTAGGCTGTGCTAAGATAGATTGTATTTATTTATTTAAACTTTATGTACAATAGTGGTACATGGGCGGACTTAATGCATCAAGGCATTCTCTACCAGTCAACCTTTGGGTTATTAAGACTATACTGTGGTAGGTGTACAATAAATAAAATTAAGATACAAAATTGAATTTTAACATTTCGGAAAGAATATACAGATAATATATATAATACTAATAAAATACATATATATGCTAAAATAATAAACTAATAAATATGATATATAATAATCATACCGATTAAGAGAATTCATAGTAATCATGACGAAGAACGACTAAGAATGACAAGCTTTTAAGTAGTGTTTACGGATTTTACGCTTAAAGGAAAATTTTGACTCCGCCTTCTTGATGTCAAGGGGAAGCATATTCCAGAGTTTAATTGTAGAAATAGCGTAGGAATTAGACAAAAACCCGGTGCGGTGAGAAGGGATATGAAGAAGTAAGTTTTTAGATGCTCGAAGGTTGAGACTGTGAGAACTGCCCAACACTTTAAAATATTGTTTTAAATAATCAGGAGCACAAGGATCGTTCATGATAGTGAAGAGCATGCAGAGGGATCTGAGGGATCTTCTCTGACGGATAGGCAACCATTTAAGCTGAGAACGGAAGGAAGAAATGTGATCATATTTACGAAGGCCAAAAATGAAACGAATACAGTTGTTAAGAAGTCGATCCAGTTTGTTGAGAAGTTCTTGGGATAGATCNCTATACTGTGGTAGGTGTACAATAAATAAAATTAAGATACAAAATTGAATTTTAACATTTCGGAAAGAATATACAGATAATATATATAATACTAATAAAATACATATATATGCTAAAATAATAAACTAATAAATATGATATATAATAATCATACCGATTAAGAGAATTCATAGTAATCATGACGAAGAACGACTAAGAATGACAAGCTTTTAAGTAGTGTTTACGGACACATTTAGTAGTGTAGTGTTTATTGTACCTCATTACTCAGACAAACAAAATCCCGACGAACGCTATCTCCACAGATCATTTTACTGACCTGCAGTAGACCGACAGAACAGTAAGCCGATGGAGTTTACCTCAACAGAATGCTATCTCGACTTGACTGGCCTGTTGGTCGAGTGGTTAGTGACCCTGACTGCTAAACCGGAGGTCGTGGGTTCGATTCCCACCCAGGACAAATCTTTGTGTGATGAGCATGATCATTTGTCTATAATATGTATGTATTTAGAAATATATAAGTATGTTTATCAGTTGTCTGGTTGCCATAGCACAGGCTCTGCCTAGTTTGGGACCGGATGACCGTGTGTGAGTTGTCCCAAGATATAGATATATATATCTCGACAGTCATTTGGTTGACAGAACACTGTTCGACTAACTGTTGACTGATTGAATGCCATTCCGACGTACAGTAGACCGACAGAAGACCAAACCGAAAAGATCAGTGCAAAACTGCAAATGGAGAAATCAAAACAGTGTTTTTCATTGTAAGATTTCGTATCTATCAAACAAAACCTTAGGAAGTTGGAATTAATGACCTAAGTTTTTCTCTAGAGGTGCGCACATCTCTAGAGAATAACTTAGGTGTACGAAGCAGGCGTCACTGTTTGTTCTGTTTTTTGATTGACCATTATCTCTCTCTTACCTGATGGTAAGCGATGATTTTGTCGCCGATGGATCACACTTACCTAGAAGTCATATCATCATCATCATCATCATCATATGTTTGCGGATGAATGGAAGATGATAATGTCAGAATGTTTGAATTTTTGTGAGAAGAATGTCTGATTGAGTTAATAAATTGAATGTTTGAATAGTGTAATTGGCTTCGGCCGTTCTATTTAAATAAGTAAATAATAATAATATCAGCCGAAAGACATCCACTGCTGGACATAGGCCTCGCCAAGTATCGCCACAACAACCGGTCCTGCGCATCTCGCATCCATCTGCTACCTGCGACCCTACAAAGCCATCGGTTCACCTTTTGAAAGGCCTTCCAACACTGCGTCTTCCAGTAGAAGTAAAGGATATTTTAATTTCCACAGATTATAGCTAGCATACAATACAAATTCCAGAAGAGAATTTTACACCTTGACCTATACCTACTGGTAACTGAAGTCGTTACAAAAATGTTCTGCTTTTCAATACAAAAAGTACAGACTGTGTTATTTCACACTAACTAAATAAGTACCAGATATAACACGCAATAAAAACCGACTTCCAAATAAAAAACACGAAGTATAAAATAACTTTAATTTCGGCAGTCGGTGTTTTTGGTTGTGTTTTTGTTTTTTGACACCGACTTTCAAAATTAAAGTTATTTTGTACTTTGTAGTGTTTTTTATTTGGAAGTCATTTCATCAACATTTTTCCTGGGATCCCAGCATCAGATCCTGACTTATACCTTCCATCATCAGCTCAGCAAGATGAGATGTTGATTACTAGGCACAATTATCTGAATTGCGTTAGAAAGTATATGAAAACATTGTATGTGCCTTTAAAATTTGAGGGTTGCCCTCGATTTCCCTAGGATCCATTAGATTCTGACTTGGTGCCAATGGGACCCTCAGAAGTATAATAATAATAATAATAGTATAGGCTTTCGAATAAAAAAAGAATCATCAAAATCCATTCATAATTGACGGAATGATCGCATAACAAATAAAAACGTACAGTCGAATTGATAACCTCCTTCTTTTGGAAGTCGGTTGAAAATAAACAAAACCACTCTTATCCACACCGCAGCATGAAAAACAGTTACCAGATTGCATCCCCAGGAAATTGTCAACAATTTTCCACAATACTCTGCTCTCAAAGAACAATCGGACCACGATCAGTGGCACGAATGCAATAATTATAAGTGTCACAACCACAAAGGAACTGATATTTAATCATTTTTGTGCAAGCCGTTGTGTCCGGGGACAGTATTCTGTACATACAAAACGGTTAAGTGTCTGTATAACTGGCTGAATGCTATAAAATATAGAAGACAAGATTTTTCCTGCGGCTTTTTTCAGGATTCACTTTTATAGTATAGTCCTCGTGACCGATTTCGGCGATGGCGGCCAATCTCAACGGAGACTAGCCATCAGCGCGTGACATATTATAGTGCACAAGTGTGTACGCACACAACAGGTTCGCTCCTTCTTCCATCACTCTCATATTCCGATGGGACGGCAACCCGACACGACCGGAGAGTGATCTGGCGCAGGACCAACGGCTTGACGTGCATTCCGAGGCACGGGGGTGTCACTCCACCAACTTCCAAACTCCGGGCTGTCACAGAGAAATTATTTTTGGAAAAACCCAATAATACTTTTTGTCCCACCTGGGAAAGGACTCCACGCAGGGGTGGACCACATGATTTGGCCTGTACCCCCCCCCCCCCAAT